>CM021768.1:37057951-37125451 GCA_011076525.1 Nettapus auritus | reverse complement strand
AATACTATATGGCCTGTAACTCAGCTATTATTATCTTTCTGCTTTTCTATAGAAAACCAAAGACCATGTTTTGTAGTCGTCCTGTAAGGCTTTACTATTTTATGTGTAAATACACCAAATTTCTACTATAATAAAATGTATGAGAAGCAATTCTCCAGCAAAGATATGATGTACACTTCAGAACAGCAGTTCTACTATGAATCTATCTTTAATCACACTATTTAAAAAATAAATGAATCAACTATAAAAGCATCAGAAATGCCTTCACCATCTCCCAAGGCTTCATTGTTCTTGTGAAGAACAAGAAGTCTCATTTTCCCAGACTTAACCTTACTGTACTGTCCAGAAATTTTGCCTAGGAAGATTTTGAGGCTCAGATTTCTCCCTAGTCTCCACACATCTGTTATTATTTAAAGTTCTGGTAGTGCTGTGAGCCACTGAAGGTTTTCTAACATCAAAATATTCCAACTATTACCAACCAGAATCTACATGTCTATCAGCATGGCTGAAATTTCTCTTGATCTGTTGATCAGATCTGGTGCTCTACACATACTCAGTATACCCATTAATATCAAAAGGGTTGGACATACTCAGCATGACCAGAACGATTGACAAACATAACTCTGTGCTGAAGGCACAGTGGATTTCTTGGATTCTTAGAACATTTGCCATATTGTGTATGCATTGTTCGTATTCCATCCAAGACGATACCAAAATTTATGATTGTAAAAACTAAGGAAATCCCTAAAACAAACAAACAAAACAACAAAACATACCAACTTTGACAAGTCAGTTCACAATGTAAACTATATCTATTACTATGTACTTTAAGTGAGTAGTAAAAATCTAATATTACACTTTTCTCTCCCTTATGTGACTTACCTGATACATAGCTAGACAGATGGATAGCGCCTCTCAGACAGTAAGTAGCATTCTATACCTGAGAATTCCGTCTGAAGATCCACATCAGTTAGGCTATTTAATATTTGGGCAACTCCATCAACATTGCCAGAATCTATAAAGAATGTGTAAACCCTAAATGCGCGTATAGCAAAGTTGGTGGCTTTCTATCATCTCTTCCCTGTATTCACTTCACTGAAAGCAAAGCTGCAAGTGTTTACATCTGCCTGGTACTCAATCTTCTCCTTCCTTAACACACTCAGGCTTGGAATGAGAAGTCCATAACCTCTTATGAAGGAGCTCAATCTTCCCTGAGTTTTCACTCCCCACACCTACCCTCTAATTGAACACAGGTACTCCATCCCTTTCCAGTCACAGGTCAACATTCATTTGGCAACACACATCCAACTTCCTACACAGGATTTATGACTACAAACTAAGCAAAGGACTTTTAGCTTGCAACAGTGATATAAAAATGATTACAGTGATTTTTAATGTTCATAATTTGCTCTATAAAGCAAAAAAACTTAAAGCTTAATTCAGAACTGTCTTAAAGGGTTCAGTTCAAACCAAAGCAGACAAAATGCTTACAAGTACCTGTCACCGCAACTTTCATTACAAAGCATTTGAATCTCATGTTGCAGAAGCAAAAATGTTATGGTGACATTTAAAACATTGTTTTCTTATTGTAATAACATTCAAATACTAAATAAACAGATATACTTCATTTAAGTTAGGCTACTGTCATGAACAGCTTCTAAAATTGACTTAACTGCCTTTGCTACCTTAATTACATTGCCTCCTGGTTTATTAAAATGATCTTTCACAGGTGTATATATGTATGTTATAGATGTCTAGCAAAGTCTGTTCAGCTTTCATCACTCAGCCTCAATAAAATGCAGCACCCCATTTCCCACTGTCACTTGACTGAGATCTGATTGCAACAGGTAGGTGGAAAGGACGAGAGGAGTCGCATTACAGACCAAGGGGCTGGTTCTGGACATCTGAATAGGAAAAGGCATAAGGAACAGATTTCTCAAATGGTCAAGTGCTAAGAAGAAACCTCCCACTAGATGGCTCACAGGTTCCTTGCCATAGGAAAAAAAACCTTATCCAGGAACCACAGAAATAAAATTCGGTAATGAAAAATAAAACTCAGGATTTGCCATGACTGCAGTCTTCTGCAGCCATGGACACTGAAAAAAAAAAACCACACATTACGATGGAGTTCACACAGCTGACAGTCTTAATCCCTACCTAGTCCTTGAACTTGTTTTGACTTATTAAAAAAAAAAAAAAAAAAAAAAAAAAGAGCAATGACATACAACCCAAGGAATACTTGACATCTAAGGTTTTTGGTCTGATTGCTACACAGAATGCTTACTAGCAAGACTTTGTTTTCATCACATTATTTCTTTCACCATTTTTTCCTCCCCAGAAGGTGTATTTTATATGAAAAGGCAGAATTAAAGGATGTAGAAAAAGACAGCATTCAAGACCTTCACCTAGCATTCTGTGTATACATATGCATGTATTCAAAAGGTCAACATTATCTGCTTGATTAAAAAAAAAGTATGCATGCTTACCCTCTGCACATATCCTGATTCAAAAACATTTTCAAATAGTATCAGTAATGCATGCTTATTTAAATTTGGCCCATGTTATAAATGCCTGTATATTTTACTCCTATACAATTGATCTTCATCTCTTTAAACTGCACTTGGAAAAGAACACCATCATCAGTAACATGGAAACAGAATTCTTATGAATGCAGGGTGCACTATGTGCAAGTCAGGCTTCTGTATTTTTCTTATATACCTTTTTTTTTTTTTTTTCTGGCACCAAAAAAATGGAAGAACAGCAGTACTCCATTAAAAAACAAAAGCACACAAACTCCCCAACCCCCACACTTTTTTACCATGCTATCCAAACAATGCAACTAGTGTAGATGACTTTATTATTTGACTACAAGAATATTGAAATAATATGCACTGTTCTTAATTAATGTGCTTCGTTGCTATTGCTACATGACTCTCCAGTGTGTATATGAAATGTTAAAAGCTAATAGTAATTTTGTTATTACAATCATTACCAATATGTAAGCACATGACCCTAATATTCACAATGAATACCTTTTGCATTATTTACCATTTCTATAAAAATACAAAATACCTAAGAAGGTATGAGGTTTTTTTTTGTTCTTTTTAATCATGTCACCACTGCATATCATGACTATGAAAATTGCTATTACAAAGTATACATCTCATTGACATGTAAAATACATAAAATACTCCCTCCATTAAGAAACTCATTAGGAAATTATATTATGAAAAGCTTTTTCAAATTAATTGCATATTTTGTGGGTCATGAGATAACTTTTCCATTTTGTCATTCAAAGACCTACTATTCTTAAAATGGAGTGTTGTAATTAGTATGTTATTGACAGAAATAGCTCCTCAGACTACCAACGCTCTGCTAGGTGATGATCTTGTACTGCAGGAGCAAAACTTTAATTCTCAAATATGGTCTGTGTAAATATCTTATTGACCTTCCATACTGAAGGACAGGAATCAATATTGTCACCGACTACAACATGTAAGAACAAACGAATCTTGCCAATTTAAAGAGAAAATCGATTCACCCCCCCCCCCCCCCCCCCAAACAAAAAAAAAAAAAAAAAAAAAAAGGTCAAAACTGTTTTTCAGCCTTTTTAATTAACTCAAGATTAAGTATTTTAGAATACGTAACTGTACTTACACTAGGTGGCTACCGAGAGTAAATAAAAATTCAAATAGATTGAAGGTCTACATTTTGTAATATATTGATAATTTTATTCTTCATTGGTAAAATTAATGTCATGTTCTTTAGATGCAGTTTTACAAGCTTTTGAGTTTCCCTAACTTAATTGAGCTACTTAAAGTATCTTTAATATGTATAGTCTTATTAAAAGAATTGTAAAACATTCTAAGAATGTATTCCTCAAAAGCCTACTTATAATGATTTGTACCAAGAATCCACATATGAGAAGACAGTATATGAACATGGAAGACAAAGACCTTATGTCATCATCATATTCATGTGATTTAAAGAATTAATTGTTCAAGGAGGCTTGTCCTACAAAGGTATGTTAGTATTAAAGTTTCAAGAGCATTTAATCACTGTCAAAATACTTGCTGAAAGGACTTCTCCTCTGAGATTTTTTACTGAAGTAAATTCACTTTCAGGGGAATCTAAATTCCTCCCCATCATTCAACACATTCATAAAGTTAAAGAAGACTATTTAAATTTCATTTCATGAAAAATTCAGATAAATGTCATACAAACTAATTTCTATGATGACACCTAAATCAATGTGTTGTTCTTTGAAGTGCTGGTCACAGGGAAAATCTCCTGTCCACTCCAAGAGCTAACTTCACCACACTACGCCTACAGGGATGGCCATAATACCACAGCATAATACACTGCAGTATCTACTACTACAGCTTTCTTACATCACTGTATTACAATTGCAAATTTTAAGTAGGATCTTGATTAGAGTGGGGGAAACTGGACAACATAAAGGAAACAATATGTCGTTTAAACTGTGGAAACATCAAAAAGCATCAGATTTTCCAGCCTCACAAGTAAAAGCTATTGGAGAAAGGAAAGCATATGCTGTGTGGTGGGAAGACAAAGAAAGACAAAGAAAAATCTAGGTACAGAAACACAATCTGAATACATAATTAAGCTTTTTATGTAATGGAAGATTAATAAGTCATGCAAATGAGGGTAGAGAAATCATCAAAACGAGACAGATGCAAAACAAACAAAAAAAACCTTATTGCACCTATATGGGGGTGGTGGTGGTGCAAATAAGCTAAATCCCAAAACACAGAAGCACTTTCTTAAGAAACATGCAGATTTTGTAGTAAACTGGATATGCCATTATGGAAGTCTAGAATCAAATATATTGTACTTAGCAAGAACAAACAAACAAAAAAACATTTAAAGCAACTACAACTCTTTCAGTTTGAAGTATAGCATGGCATGCACAGTTTCAGATCACATTTCATAATGAAAACATTTGAAGATAGAAATAACCTGTAAGAAAATAAATTGGGTTGATCAAAATGTATCCAGCCAGATAAGGAGAAATTATTTATTTGTTATGTATGAGAAGTGAAAAATTCTGAGAGCTTGGAGGACAGAAATGAAATTAAACTTTCCGGTTCAAAAGCATGGTCCAGCACTTTGGGACCCATAAGAAAATCTGCAATAAAATGAAAGCCTTTCAATTGTGTAAAAAGAACACAAAAAGGAAGGTAAATAAATCAGCATGTATTAGTAAAATGATTACCAGCAAACAGTTTGATACAACTGAAAGAAAGTCATTTCCAGAAGAGACAGGGAAATATTAGTGCCTTTGTGCAAAGCATTGCTGAGATCTCAGCAGGCATACAATGTACAGTTCTGTTCACCCACATTCAGGAGCAATTAGTTTGAACTAGAACATACACACACAGAAGAGCTATGAGATGAGAAGGGACCCAAATATCTGGCTTGCAAATCAAGAGTTGTTTTAGTTCACAGAACTGAAAGCTGAGAGGAAAAAAAAACACACACACAAGGAAAACAACCAAAAAAAGAAAAAAGAAAAAAAGAAAAAAAATTGCTCTGTATTAATACATCAGGAAACTAAACACTAGGAAGAAGAATATTAAAAAACATATATAATTAAATATATTTAATTATTAATATACTATAACATGACAGGATATAAAAACACTCACACTGGAAAATAAAAGAATGTTTCTAACCATCACAGGAGCAGTATTATGGAATTACCTGCCCTTAGGAGTAGTACAAGTGAAACAAACTTTAATACTTATTTTAATGAGTATATCAAATTATTAAATAAATTACACACCACTGGAGAATCTTCAAACTGTACTGCTGTAAATTCATTGTACCCAGCATAAAATTATCTAGTGCAGAGCACAGCCTGGTTAGAACATCTAAAAAAAACGTGATGACAACTTGAAAGAGAAGAGCAAGGAGTAACACATTTTTTTCATCAGACACAATTTGTTCTTACCAACAGGAAAGGAAAATTCTACTAGACAAGAATGCATTTTCTTTGTAATAAATATTATGAAATTATAATTTGAAAATAAGCTGAGTAATATACAGAACAAAGTTTCTGAAGCACTACAGTATTTTGGTCAACAGGCTTGCTGAGCTGTCTTCAAAACATCAGGATTTTGGGTAATGTGGACAAAGAAACAATTTTTCCTAGATAATAATAAAGTAAGATGCCTGGAGGAGGAAAAAAAAATAAAATAAAATAAAAAGAAGTGTTCATTACTTCATTCTTCATTTTCAAATGAATTTATAGAATGGCCTAAATCATTTCTTTTGTGTGTTGCACAGATTTAAGGACCCTGAAAACCAAGAAAATGTAACAGTAAATGAACCGCTTGAACCCTCTAGACCGCAAAAAAAAGTATAACAATTTTTTCACCAATATGCTTTTGGATGTAAATGAAAGTCTGTCCATTATCTCATTACTTCAGTGAAGGGCCTTTTTCTTCTGTCAAACCAATAAAAATCAAAGCAATATTCTCTAATTGTGTCTCCTTCAAGGATTTATGAAATGTCAGTTCTTTAGTCTCTGCCTTTTCATGTAGAGATTACAGTTGATGACAGAAGTTAAAGTATGATTTCATAACTGAGAGTCTTTAGTCTCCATCACCTCTTGAATGCTTCTATGGAGCTAGTCAAAATTTAACAGTGAAATATGTTCTGTGTAATTCTTCTGTATCTCAAACAAATAAAAAAGGAAGCTGAAGTATGATTCATAATTGTTAAACTCCACTTTCATTCAAAAAAAAAAGAGTATTTATTCTTTTCTCCCTGATTTTAGAGTTTTCTTGTATATTTTTAGAAGCTTGAATAATATCTTGAGTCTAAAGACAGATCGAGGTTCACAGATAGACTGCCATATGCTTTTCATCTTTTTTCATAACTTTTTGTAACACGATTATCAACTTCAAAAGTTAAAGAACTATTTCAAAGTACTCGTAAATCTAGAGGCACTAGACTGTGTTGAAGATCTTCAGAAAAGACAAGAATACTAATCTTCAGGCTCACTTTCTTTGCCTCCCAAAAGACAACACTTTTCACAAGAAATGACTCAGGGGAAGAATGTCAGCTCTTCTAATGTTTGTTGCTGGCTTTTCACTATGAAAAGGACTTCTTTATAGGACAGTATGGATTATTATACTTCCATCATTTTTTCCATGACTAACTTTTCATTCCAGAGCTCCTGCTTGCTCTGTTCAGTAAAAGCTAAGTAACAATTTTTTCTAATTGAACAATTCTGCTTGCCTTTCATTTCACAGAGGAACAATTCTTAAGGGCTACCAAAACAGAACAAAACCGATTGGTCTGTCCATCTCACACTGTTAAACATACATACGTATAAAAAGTTTTTAAATAAAAACTAGTGTAGACAAATAAAATTAGTCTCCTTATTGGTCTGCACATCACTTTTTTTTTTTGAGATGCTTTCTGACCTCACAGACTAGTTGCAATTCATCCTTTAAAGTGATAAGAAGGTAGAATTACTGATTTTATTTTTCTACCAGTTTTGTATGTATTTTTGATGAACAATGGGCAAGCAGCAAAAAGACTACTGAAGTTTAAAAGGAATTAGCTTTGTGCCATTTTTGTTTCATTTTGGTATTCATTTTCAATAAGCTTCCAAGCACACAGAAGTCATGGAAATGTTCTGCTGAATGTTAAGCTTGCGTACTTACACAGCTGTACTTTGTTTCTTTCTTCCACTGGTGTAGTCCTTAGAAATTCAGCACAGAACACTTAGGAAGTTAGCACATACACACATTGCTTTAAAATTAATTTCTGCAGTGTTAGGTGTGCAGCAGTCTGTCTTCTTGGGTTAGTGACTTTTTTCCCCTCTCAAAGTTCAATCGTGTATCTTGGCTAATACAGACATGAACTGCATTTACAGCAGCTGCTCAGAAATCACTGAGGGTAAAAGTACTTTTTTATTGTAGATAATGTCAATAGTACATACCGGAGAGATGAAATTCCACTGACCCACCATTTTGCGGTCCATCAAGTAGTATCTTCTGTCTGACAACTGTAGAGATGATGCACATGTACATGATCAACTGAAATGATCCTTGGATCTTTCAAGCTGTGCTTTGCAGTCCTGTTCATGTTGTCACCATTACAATCCACCTCTGATTTGAGAAAAACATGTACTTCTGGAAAAGCACAGCCACACACAATTTCTTCAACGTTTTGCCCGTTACTTCAGGCTGTAAACCCAGGAGAAAATGCAACCACAATGAACTATAGATCTTTATTTAGGTTTTTAGTTGCACTAAGAACTCTAAAAGCACTATTTGTAAGACAGAGCCACTAGTAAATAGCAGAAGTGACAAATATCCCAGCTCAGTAAAAGAACTCTGAAGACTTGGATAGTACTTGCAGTCCTGCCAGTAGCAGCTTTGAGAATTCCTGAGGAAAACTACATGTTCTAGAATTTACAAATATAGAGAGTTAAGAGACCTAACTGATCTCTAACTGATCTGCCATTGAAGAAAATTTGTGCCTATAACATTATTATTATGAAGTAATATTTTCCTGCTGATTTTTACTGTCATTACCACCCACCCCCACATATCCTTTTTTTTTTTTTTTTTTTTTTTTTTTTCTCCTTTTAATACTCTTAAAACCATTATTTCTGTGTGGTATTTTCTATGCAGGATGTACTAAGCTTATGCTTCTTGTCTTAAAGCAGCAGCAGGAATACTAGACTTCAATTCCTGTTCATCCCTTTTTCTCAGTTATGATTCTTGATTCAGTGCCAACCGATGCTCTGCTGTTGGCAGGAGTATCTCCAACTAGCGTATGCTCATTACCTGTAAAGCTAGGCAGCATGTACCTCAAAAAGCATGAAGTGCCAAGGCAACATGTCTTTGGTCATGAGTGCCAAGGCTATTACCTCTGAGTCAAGTGATATGGACTAGCTTATATGCATACTACCATACTGCCTGTAGGTTGTGGTGACCCACTATTTCCTCCACCTCGGTTTTTCTAACCTACATCTGGATTACTTTGTTCACCCGACATTGTAGCCACTGGTGCCAGACATGTCCACTGCAGACATGAACCAACATGTATTTAATGTAGGTGACCAGAATCCTGAAAATAATTAGAAAAAAAAAAAAAAAAAAAAAAAAAAGCTAATGTGACAACCCTGACTTGCCCAGGCTAATGTAACATCTCAACAAGTTCATGTTATTTAAGCATTCACAGAAGCTGAACAAAGATTTGAACTCAACTCTTTCACTTATATACATATATTCAGCTATTCAAAACAGTAGTTTTCAGCTAGGTTTAAACATTTAGCTTATTGCCAAGAACTCCTGTTTGGAAAATAAGAAATAAATATATCCTTATGGTGATTCATTCCATCTTAAAAACAGCAGGTAACACAAATGAAGCCCTTTACTCTTTAGAAATACCTTCCTCATAGAGAAGAACAGAAAAATACCATAGTCTAGAACAATAACTTCCACAAAATCAGAATTGGATGAGACAAATTCATTTTCTCTTTCTCTCTGTAGGAAGAAGTCATGACAGAGGAATAAGGAAGAACAACCACTAAATGCCCTCAACACATTTTAAGAGACAGAATATTGTTTGGATTCATCTAACATCAAATACTTCTCCAACAAATCACTGATGATTCATTCAGAAAATAAAAATGCTTGCCATTGAAACTCTGAAAGTCAGAACAACAAATGTATTCATAGATATTGTAATCATTCTTTGGATGTTCCAGGAAAAAAAAAAAAAAAAAAAAAAAGTTGGACAATTAATTTCTTGAAGTAAATTGTGGACTGAATAATTCACTCGGCTCTAGCAATGCCACATTCACTTCTTGGTTGCTGCAATACTCTGAAAAAAATCCTGTTGACCTGAAGTGTTCCACAGGTAAAACCATGAATTGAGCTGTCTCATAAAATCTTAGAAGTCAGCAATATTTCTTCTTTTCTTTTAGCAGCTGCTGAATTTCAGCTTATACACCTGAAAACAGGTAGCACATAGCAGACTACTGCTATCTGTAGTAACAGCTCTTCCACTCATTTCTGGCATACTTCATCTAACCCACCATAACTCATCTAACCCACCTGCTGCAATGCATATATACATATATACACACTGCCTTAGCTGCTCACAAAATTGAGCTGAGGTGCTGCCAGTGTGATATTCAAGTTTTTAATCTTTCCTTAAAATTTGTCTTTGAACATGGAAAGCAACCCAACAACAGCATGTTTTTTGTGTATTGCTTCACATCACCTATTGGTCCCACTGGCTCTTTAACAGGCAAGTGGTTTGATGCTAGCAAGAATCAAATAAAAGGTGATACCTTTTTAATGTTTTCTTATGGTATCACAACAGAATCAGAAGAGTTTTCTCCTGCTCTCAGACTGAAGAGTAGATCACATTGTTGAAGAGCCACAAACCTAAGTTTCCCCTCGAATACAAAGTACCAGACAATTAATCTTCCTCATCTTGATTCTGTCTTTCTTCTTCCCAAATCTACCTTTACCAAAACAGCTCAGTTGTCTGGCATTTACCATGCTTCTTCAAAACCTCTCAAGTTTTGAATGTGCTGTTTACTCTAGCATTAAACTACATAATTAATGAACTCCTCTACTTATCCAGTTGCCCAATGGAAGGATCTCATGCTCACTTGTGTGAATTACTACCACAAAACATGTTTTAGTAGCAAGGCAAATTCTATTTACTGGTCTTACAGTGTATATATATATATATATATATATATATATATATGTATATATCCCTACTTTTATGCTGAGAAATGAGGGCTCTATTAGTGATGATTTAGATACAATACACATTCCACCAATTGAAAACAAACTTGAAAACAATATCAGTTCTTGAAGAGAAAGCAGACTAACTGTAGAAACAAAGCAAACAAACATTTAATTCGTGACGGACAGTCCATTTAGCTTGGTGCTAGAAAAATACTAATTTCCAGCTGTTCAAATAATTTGAATCCTAATTTCAGGTCACATCCACTCCAATCCGTTTACCGCAGAGCAATACTGTAAGTGAAATTTTAGTCTTGTTTGTGCTAGAGACTGCTTTCACATCGCCTTTAGCAGACAGAGTTTCATTCTTGAAACCTGAGTTTCAGGTCTCCTAGAAAGAATTTATGACAACTGTTATTTCTTGAAAAATAACTGTGCAAGCTTAAGTAATTTAGAGCAAACAGTAGATAGAACCATTGGGCTAAGCAGTGGCATTACACATAGTGCATCAACTTGCTTGTGATAGAAATTGCTAAGAAGGAATTTCCAGAGGTCATTATAACCTTGCTTGTGCAAAGCAAAAGCTAACTGAACAAAAGTTGAAGAACATGCCCTCACAAAGCCTTCACTTATTTTTACAAAAGTAAGTTTTTTATGCTCAAGTAACCACTGGAAACACTATTTGTGTTAAAGTGTAATTATGAAGATTGCACATGGGTTTAAACCTAATTCTTCCAGGTAACCACCACAGATAGCATCTCAACCAACATTAACAAATGAGTAGCACAAAAACTACGTACCACTCTATACACATTTTTCTTTAAAACAAAAACAACAACAACAAAAAGCCTGAAACTCTCTAAAAAGAAACTAATCAAAAGAATGGATCTACTGTTAGTTCACATTCAGTCCCCAGTATAGCCACAATCTAAAAAAATTATGCTCTCAAAACCAGAAAAACAGTTGTGTGCTTCTCAACACTTAGCACTAAAACCCAAATTTCATTTTTACTAGCTTACACACCTGACAATAGTTTCAGTTTAGAACAGCAGAAATGCAATCAGCACCAGGTCTTCTTACAGGACTCAGTAAAATCAGAAAAAAATGCTTTTCCACAGTTGAAACAAGTATGGTTCCCATTTAGTATGTTACCAGTTAAGTAAGTGTCACAAAGCCTAGTGAAAACCACAATCCAACAGTTACTACTCTATACAGTATACAAGAAAAAAATTGTGAGAAACTTTATCACTTTGCTTCCATGGCAAATTCTATTTGAAATGTAAATATAGTTTTTCCAACTGTTTTAAAATACATTTAGTTTAATCTTAACACTCTTACCATCCACTGAAAAACAAATAATAATAATAATAATAATAATAATAATAATAAAAAGCTTTTCATAGTTGTAGCACTTCAGACCCACTTCCATCTTAGAGTACACAGACACTGCAAAACAGTCACAGCGCTTTTCTCAGCAGCCTTAAGTATCTCACTCCTTTGTTCTGATGGATTTCACCATGGTAGCTGGTATCTTAAGGGCAGCTTGAAACTCACACATTGGCAGTCACACATTTTACAAACTGAAACACACTGAAGTAGAAGGTAAGGACTGACAGACTTCCAAAGACATCACTGTAAAGCAAATACAGTAACCGTTTTCAAAAGCAGGCATGGATTTACCACAGCTGCCAACAGGATTGTAACCCATTTCCCATCAATAATTTTGAAAAATCATGTGAAATACTAAAGCATGACTGTGCACCTTCCCTACATACTGCACGACTATCTAAAATATAGCACAACTATCAGTCTTGTTTAAAATTGTTAACTACTGTTTTATAGCCTAGATGAATGATGTCAACTCCCTTCTATGATCAGATCTTTTTTTTCTTTTTTTTTCTTTTTCTTCTTTACAGTGGAATATTTTTTAGGTAATTCCTTGCAGTCACTTTTACTTTGCATTGTTTATAACATGGCCTTGCATTTTTATATAGATAATAAAATGATATTGTAATGAGTAAACTAAAACACATATCTGCAAGTTAGGCTGCACATATCATATTTTTATAGCAACCTTTTAATAAAGTCCAGGGAGAAAACATTTAAAAGAGTGAAGACCTAGTTACAACAAAACAGAAATCTAAAAAGTAGAAATTCTTACCCTAAAAAACTCTTTAGTGGAGCCAGAATCTAATGTTCCATAAGCAATTTCTGTTTGCTTGGAAAGATCCTCTGCACTTTCAATGGGTGACACCATCCTCTCAACCGTCAGGAAGGCAGCTAAGTTAGCCGTGTAGGATGAGATTATGATGAGGGTAAAGAACCACCACACACCTCCAACAATGCGCCCAGACAGGGATCTAATAACAAGTATGAAATGGATTTGTAAAGTGAAATGAAAGTCCTAAAAAGGAACACATGTTATCAGTTTTATGCAAATGATGCATTAAACTATAGGGAGGCATTTCAAGCTATCTTGTAGTGCAGCTCTGCACACTAATCAGATGGGAAATCAATGCATACTCCATCCACTACATCTCCTGGATTTTTGCTGAAATCAGGACTCCAGCATTTACTTTAGGGAGAATTTAGTGATCCAGTTCTTCAATGTCCTAAACACTATGAAATTAAACTGCTCATCTCAATGTGCTATATTATCACATAAGCTTGTTATTCTCTCTGATGTGAATTTGTGTGACATGAAGAGAATAATACAAAAACAGTGAAACAGAGCTTTCAGATAAATCAGTATGTACTTAAAAATTTAGTCTCTTTAGCTTGCTTGTTTTCATAAGACATTCAGACAAAGACTGATTTTCACAAAACAATGTCTTATGCTGCTGTGGACAATCCATACTGAGGAATAAACAGCATTATTTGCAATAAAAACTGGCCCAGGGAATATCCATAAACTAAAAAGTGCACACAACTTTTGAAATATACAAGCATTTAACAAACTGAGGACTGGACATGAAACAAGCAAACTGATAATAAAGAAAAATGGTAAAGAAAGTATATTTTTATATAATATGATGTTTCTAACTGCAGCAGGTGGGTTCTTATGGATCTTTGTTTTGCATCTCCTGCTCAAGAAGAAAGAAAAGAAGAAAACTCAAGAAAATATATAAAGCAGTATACAACTAGAAAAATGCACTGATTGTCAATATTGGAAAGCTGATAGTTATTGATACTGCCATCATTGTCAAACTTACCATTTTTGAATGATCTTTTAAAGTTTGAAATTACTCACTACTTTGTTTCCAAACAAGACATTATAGGAAGGAGTACATAATCTTTGGAGATGTACTTAATTATTTGGCAGAAATGTACATGTAGTTAAAAGTCTAGCATTGCAGTAGCTTAGGTATGTACTGATGTGTCTCCTCTACCTATTAAGTAAACAAATCACAAATCATTTACCCAGCTTACAGTATTGTGAATGAGATGTCAAACTTCTTCAGATACTATACATATAAAAAGATAAAGAGTATAGGTATAAATCTATATGTATTTCAAAAGTATGCTTAAATTTTAAACACAGCAGTCATGTAAAGCTGATTTATTAAACTGGGAACAAAAGTAAATGGAATCAGTTCTGGACAAGTCATTTTCACTAACTGTCATTCTAAAAGATCTCTGGTAATTCAGACATGAAAAGATTTATTCCATGTCACTATAGACTCACTGTGTCATTCCACAACATGAAAATCAAGTTAGATATGGGTCTAGAGTATGTTATTAGAAAGGGCTACAGAAAATACGTTATTTCAAGTGCTTTCTAGATTGTAATGTGTTCTGTAAACATGCTTTCTGTCACCTTTGAAAAAAAAAATATCTTACTTTGACATGGAGGTAATCTGAAAATATAATTCTACAACTCAAAGACTGAATTATATGATAAATATACATTTGCAAGGTAAAATCTATGACTGTGCATTTAATACCTGCTAATTTTATGGTACTTTTTATTGTATTGATGATATCTACTATAAATGATAATTTATCATCTTCAAAAACTCATGATCTGTAATCAAACAAAACTGCTACTGACCTTGTAAAGCAAGAATAAGCTCAATACCAATCTAGATGTTCTGCTCCTACATAACATTTTGTAAGTAAATTTTTTTGTGGTGCCCTTTGAATTCAGAATTTTCTGATAAGGTCTGTCCTAGTTAAATAAACCATTTCTTTTTTTGTGTGTATTTTGAAAAAAAAGTACAAAGTTGTATAATTATATGCTAGAAAGAACCCATACTTGTATAAGTACCTCATATATCAGATCATTAAATACTAAACCAATTTTTTGTGCATAATTACCTTGATTTGTTCACCATGTTTTGCACTTAGAAAGGTATTATATATTAGTACTGAGAACACAATCCCATATAAAAAATATCAGGAAAACTTTGCTATATATTACTATTGTCTCCTCTGTGCTACCCATAATGGCAATGTTGGGATTTTTTTTTTTTTTTGCAGACCAGTTTCCACATGGTCCTGTCTTACTCAGCACCACTTCTATTTCAGAGTCAGGAAGCCCTAGCTACTTGGTAATTCTTCATTTCTTAGAAGGGTAGTCGCCCTTATTAGAGAAATGATAGAACTGCAAATATTTTGCTAATGTTTGAAGAGATTGCTAACCACATTTACTGAAATTCATTTGCAGGGAGTTCAGATTCCCTAGGGAGAGTTTTGGTGCAAGAACAAAAATAACTAAGGTGTTTGCAGCCCTTTTATATTTTCATAATAAACTGAGATAATATACAAACTAAATCCTTTCCTCAAAATGTGTTTGTAATGAAATAAAGTGCTGTTAAACACTTCACTGACAATAAATCTGCCATTTGAATCTCCAAAATAATTTCAGTTTCATGCACCTTTTATGATGGCCATTTACTATCACTATTCTTGCAATACCTTTTAAATGTTATCAAACAATGCACAACAACTGTCATACTTTAATAGTCAGTAAAATGAATATATATATATATATTGTAATTCAACTATGGCCTTGATTCAATAAAAATAATTTTGCAGCTAATAGAGAACTTTGCAGACAACTAAACTTGTAAAGTATATAATCGATACAAAAACCCAAAGGACTGAAATTAATACAGCTTCTCATGACCTGAAAAAACTTGATCTCTCTTCACCATCTCATTTCTTGCATACAGTTCTTAATGTGTTATATGACAAATCTATCACGTCTTTATAACCGCAGCCATCTTTCACTGTTTAAGTTACATAGAATCACTGAAGTTCTCTCACACAGAGTGCTCTGCTATGTCTGCAGCAGCACGATTTGAAAATCTGTCATTGCCTTCCAGGATGCAAGACTTGGATATAAGATGCTCTTTCCATCTGATTTATTTGCCAGAAGACTCACTGAAAATTGAACTATGTCCTGTCTTACTTTAGGACACTGGGAAGAAAGTTAACTTGCTTGGTATAGTTAGGAAGGTCTTTTGATTTTATTTCCTTAAATCCAGTTGCTCTATTTCACTTCTTACTACAGTTTCTTCAAGCAGCAAGTAGCTATCTATTTACCTACTTATCACTTTGCTGAATCAAGGCTAGAACCATTTGTGCACAAGGGAAATAGAATATTTAATGAGCTTCAAAGGAATTAACTTAAGTGCTTCAGAGTTGTCCTTAATAAGGTAGGTGAAAATCTACGAGGAATTAAGCATTTATAAACTGGAGCTTCAAATTCATTTTAGCAACTTCCTTTGTGACTTATATAAAACTAGGCCATAGAAAACCAGCAACGTTTTGCAACTATTCACAATAAATTAAAGCCATCACATGACTTCTATTTCAGTTCAAGCCTCTCCTATAGGAAAAACAATGGATTAATAACTGTGTTATGATATGTAGTGAGTTCTAGGGGTAAAGTGATGCCTGTGTAGTTCATGGCTAGTACATTACCCTTTTTTCCCATTACAGTTGCTGTGAACTAAATGCAATGTCAACTGTAAAATGGGAATATGCAGCAAAAACACGGTACCCCTCCAAGATGGCATGGAATGATTTGAACCTTATGCATTTTACAGTCTCTACATGGTGTATACAACTTCACTTGGCAAATACATGATCGACATTAAGACAGTATCGATCAAATACATCATTACCTTTTGTCAGTGAGAACTGTCTTTATTTCAAGGACTTTTATGATTTTGGTATGGAAGAAATAAACCATAGCAATGATTTCTTTCCAAGTGAAAATATATGCACCATGAACCTCCTCTGGCTGAGACCAAAAACGCACAAAGTTGAAATGGGCGAGTAACCAACCTTGGCGAAATATCGCATCCTTGCTGCATAAAGGCACCCAGGGAAAACCAGAGACTATTAAATATCCCAAATTCATTAGTTGATTCATTAGTTTGCGTTTCTCTTCCATCTTCAAATTCCTCAGTGTGCCACTCGTATGGGCTAAATCTGCTGACCAGGAATAAAACTACACTGACCCCAATGTAGGCAAAAACAATGCACATCCAGATTTCATACGCTAACGGATCAAGAAATGAAAACACTCCTGGCTTGGACTTCTGAGGCTTCTTGATCATTATGGATATCCCCAGACTCATAAATGGCTTTGAGAAGTCAATCACCTCTTCTCTCACCAATGTTATAGTTAATGGAGCGATTGCAATATCAGCTTTCTGTAAAGGAAAAAAAAAAAAAAAAAAGCAAATAATAGATAATATAACAATCAGAACAAAGAAGAGTTTAGTTTGTATTGCATTTCATAAATGCAAAGTAGGACAGCAGACACAATAGCAATATCCTTTTCATCAAAAATGTCCCATGGAGAATTTCAGAAATTTTTAGTTGAAACTCTTCTTACTGAAATACATATAACCACATGGTTGACGTATTCCAAGCTTCCTTATTTACACATGCCCTTTTATAAATATATGGCATTTTAAAATGTTAGTAAAATCTGTTGCCTGGTCAGGAGAATGAAATATGCACTCATTTCCCTTCCATATTCATTTGCATATAAAATCTAAATCCATGCCTTACATTTAATGTTTTTTAATACCAAGACAAGCTTTTGATTTTCTATCATAGGAATTACATATTTTTCAACTACTCTAGAGAGCAAACTAACCCAAATCCCATACCCCTCCATCATCAATTTTTAATGGCTTTATTATAAAAGATGTCCTTACCCCATAAACAAGTTCTCCAACCATCCCATTCCATATTTTCGTGTCTGCATCCCTGGCCCCATACTTGCCATCCCCAACAATTGTGAGCTTATACTTGAATCCACAATGCTTAGCAATTTCTGTAGCTAGGTCCACACAATAGCCCTCATATCGATCATTTCCTTCAAGCATTTCATGATTTTTCTTCATCATAACATATGGGGACTCCTGCATAGAAATATCTTGCTTTAGCTACTTTGCAAAGAGACAGATGCATTAGTTGTATATTTCACAGATTAATAAATTTCCTTTTATATATAATAAAAAGACAAGATAACATCTGAATCATACATGCTACATATGATTATGTCAGCTGTTAATTATTAATGTGACGTATCCTGTAAAATATTTAAAAGCTACATTCTCCACAGTCATATACAAATAACAATACTTACAGACATAGTGATTCCCAGCAGTATGTTAGTAATGGTCATGAATGTTAACAGGAGTTATGGATTCAGAGAAGAGAGAATAATTTCCAAAATCTGTTTCTTTCTCTCTTACAGTTTGGATGGAAGAAGGCAAAGACATTTAGTTTCTTTTGTTGTTGACTTAATACAAAATTTCTTCCAATTTCAAAACACTTCAGGCTCTCCAGGCTACATCTTGAATTATTACACCCGAAAACAGTTAACTACAAATATGCAGTGGAGTTCTATCATCAGTAGAACTATATATGGCTCATACGTCATGTTAAAGGAACCTATCTCCCTCTTTGCTCAACTGCTACCCAACTGATTCTTGCATCCAGTGGCATTTCTATGCTAGTCTGTAACTTAACCAAACCAATAAAGAAGCTTTGCAATTAACAGAAAAATGCTGCTATATAGCAGTACATAATGTTATTTTATAAACAACTACAACATAACTTTTTAATGCTTTATCTTACGCTTTAGCAGTCCACAGTTCTGGATGCTACAATTCTGAAGTCTGAAAAGCAGCCTCTTTTCTGCTTGGCAAAATCCATTCTCCAATAAGCACAGCAACCAGTTAAAAATCAACACTATGGCTCTGCCATTTAGACAAAGTGCCCTTCTTTGAAGGCAGGTATTTCATTCCCATTTTCTGGCCTAAAAATTTTAACTTTCTAGGATTTTCATTTCCTTTTCAATGACTGTCTGCTACAGAAGAAAACCGCATACTGAACCACATATCCTTAATTTCCAATTTTTATTTATGCAACATAATGAGTAACTTGTCAAAACCTCAAAAATAAAGAGACATTATATTTAAATTAATATAATCAGGAAAAACAAATCACTGTAGGACAGATTGTCTTTTGACAAAATATGAGGTTAATTACCAAAATAGTGGTGACAATAATAGTCTTATTCTCTAGTCCTGAAGATTCATTTCCAAGAGGGCCATCAAGCGGATTCACAACCATTTTGTCCACTTCACTCCAATATCCAATCTAAAGATTACATGGATAGGATGCACAGACACCAGTGAATATGAACTTTTCACAGAAAATATAAAACATTACTACTATGCCCATGACTTATGCTCATAGAGAACTATTTTAGCTATAGACCTATCAGTTTAAATATTTCTATTTATAGTTACTATAACAAATATTAATGAGAATGAAGTAATGACATTTGTTCACATTAATTTGTCTAATATAAGTGTACCATTTTCATTCAAATATTAACAAGTTTTAGTAGCAATATCACCAACTGTAGGGTTGAATGGGTTATGAAATACTCCATATTAGGAAGGCATGATAAACTGGCTTTTCCTGAAAGGCTTGGAATTAGACCAGGAAGACAATCACATTTAAAGAAACATCACTGAAAAGCTGTATTCTGCATTTGTCATTCAGAAGTGTATCTCTTCTGTTAGCAATTACTGGCTAACACTCATCATTTCAGACGAGAAAGCAAAAATTTAATACACAAAACTGAAAGGAAAATATTCCCACATAGTACTTACCAGAAATAAAAACTATTTATTAGAAAGAAGTAATACATATCTTTACTTTATTCTGCAAGACCAACATAGAATATACCTTTAAATAAACATTATGACAAGTCATGCTTTAACTCATCCACAGTGTTTCATTACCTACCTCAGCCATTGCTTAGCATGATAAAACCAGTATAGACTCTATAAGACAATTCAAATTACCTTCCGAGGACCAGTACTTTTGAGTTCCATGACGTTTATCGTAAAATTGATTCTTCTTCCATTCTGATCAAACTTTATATTCCCTGTTAGACCTTCCACCTGAACCTATATAGATGAAGATGAAAGTGGTAACAGAATTAATTTTGTTCCTTTTTAGAAAATATATTTTGTTTCCATAAATTATTACTTATTTTTCAGAAACATTCAGTTTAGACATTTTTCCATACCCAATGTATCTTATTAAAGGGACACGTTCCTGAGGAGTTAACTTCCACATTATTCCCAGCAAGATCAAGGCAGGTTAGGAGACTAGAAGGTTCTTCTCAAGCAATTATAGAAGATTTCACACATACACTCATCCCAGCATTCATTCTAGGGAAGCTACCTGTTTCAATGCCCTTTCTATTTCTACACCATGACCCCAGGGTACAGCTGGATTTGCAAGACAATCTCCAGCATTTCCTCTTCTGGAGATCTCAATCCTCTGTTTACGCAAATTACGGAAAGCTTCTGTCATCACTTGAACAGCATCATAGGTCAGAGCAGATGTATACTGAAAAGGAGTGAAAATATTTCATTAACAAACAGCTTCAGTTTCAACAGATCTTCCAACCCTCTCAATCCATTAAATACAGAAATATATTAAAAATAAAGACAAAAGTAAAACTTCCTTGAAATCAGATCAGTTGGGTCTGATTCAGGTTGGGGACAGTACTAGTAAGTCTAAACTAAAGACATAGCTGTTTTCATGGTGTGAATTCTACTCTTTTCTCATTACAACTGTGTAATGCTTCTGTGTGCAGACACAGCTAACGTCCACAGAGGTGAATGGGGAAAAAAATAATAATAATTACCACTATTTAACTTGAGTTAGCCTACAGAAATAAGATATTGTTCCTTTGATTATACCCTTCATATATATATACCCACAAAACCAAACAATATATATTTGTATATATATGTTCTTATCTATTAAATATAGAAGCTCAGGAGTAGCTGTTTTCTAGTATTCAATACCTTGGGCAACATGCTGAAAAATACAGGTTTTGGGATGAGATGCCTGGAGGAAGAAGTGATGCCCCTCAAAGAACTATAGGAGAGGAAAAGCCCCACATTCCTTATCTGATATAAGGAGCTTTACATTTAAAAACTTCTGAGATATCAGAGAAGAATCCTGTGATCATATGCATCAGAAGATGGGACTCAACAGTCAAAAGCAGTTATATTCATTTACTGGAAAATTTTACATCTTAACTAACTAGCTGAACAAAAACCACATGTGCATGCACACTGAGGACTTTGTTGGATGGGCTTTACAAGTCCAGAACATTACAATTATGCCAAATTTAAGACCCATTTTTGGAAATATGGGCCAGAATATAACTACTTACAGCCTTATGAATGAATGCAATGATCCCTATGAAGGCTATTAGATGCTGAAAATATATAAACTGTAAAGCAGTGAGAAATGATATATTGGCTCTTTGCTTCAACGGTTCAGACTTTAATAAGAATTTTAATTAGCTAGCTCAAGTCATGCAGAAGGCTCTTGTAATTGTAACCAAGGCAGTCTTTTGAACTGAGGTCATTTCTGTATGCAACTGTTAGACCTTGGAATGGAAAAAAGAAAGGTAGAACTCTTTTTTCAGATGTACGAGCTCACTGGATGATTTATGTGAATTTTCTCAAGAAAGTCCTCACAGTGACTTGTATGGAAATAATTAAAGGGATAAGAAAAACCGAGAAATGAAGGGAAAGTCTGACTGGAGCTGACATGACTTTCTGCTACTGAAGTAGCCGTGATTAAGTAGGGTCATAGATGAGGAGATGAGAAGAGAATAACAGAGAGAAGAGAAAAGACCCTGTGTCAGTTTTGGGGACTGGTTAACCATAGTACTTCAAATGTAGCTATGAGTAGTACAAAAATGTGGTACTGCATTGTAGCATTTTGAGAAACTTTGTATACAGCACTGCAATAAGCCATCAAAATATACTTTAAATAGCAGAGGAAGTAAGACCTTGAGTTTGAGAAGTTGTAGTGCTATCTAATTCAGTTATGTTTCATTGATCCCTGGGATATTTTAGTATTTTATCTCAGGAATATAATCTCTATGTCATAAAATTAGTGCCTTGAATATCCACAACTCAGTCATATATTCAGTTTGTGTAGGGCTTTGCCTATTAATAGGCATCTGTATGTATATACATCACCACATGTAAAATACACATGCTTTAATTGAGGTTAAATCAGCTTTAATCTAGGGATCTCAATATATTCTCCATACATCTTATACCTTCATGCTGTGGAGGATGCCACAAAAGCAAACACTTCTTACATCATTTCTTGCTGCTTTATTTGCATATACTTTCAGCTCTTCATGGGGACTATTATATCTATTCATTAAACTGCAGAGAGCTTTAACATTAACAAATTGAAATTAAGTGACCTCATGACCATAAACAGGAAATGACAATCAGATAACCTGCTCATGCAGAGGGATGTGTGTATGTGTCTGCGTACAGAAAAACAGTTGTCACAAGTTAAAGAATGCATTTGCCTTGTCTTGATTCACTATAGTTTATACAAGAGATTCATTCGATTTCTGATTTGTGTTACGGAAATCAGTGGGAGCACTACTTGGATATTATTCTCTGAAAGTGTAATGGGCTCTTACAGGCTACTACTTTTACAGCACTGCAAATCTGCTAACTTAATTTCAATTACTTTCAATTTTAGATGATAAAACATGCAAATCTAAGATTAAATGCTATTGATACCATTCTATAGTTCCTATAGAATTGTCTGTATTTATTAAACTGTTGCAAAGAATATGCAAAAATATGACTTAATTCATAATTCTAGAACTATAATAAACTGATAACATAAACTATAATACTTTGAAATGCCTAAGTATTTTATGTTATTTGCTATGAAATATGGACTGCATGCATGCCCTATGAAAAGAATCCTCTCTCTCACTAAACATAAAGTGAAATGTCCCAGTTGTCAAGATGAAAAAACACAAGGACCATATGCTATTTTATTCAGCCTAAATTCAAAATGTGCTATGCAACGTAATGAAATTTATCAGTTGCAGTTGCCAAAGATTAATCTCAAAAGTAAAGATAAAACAATGTCATCCAAGACTAAATAGGAAATATTAATCATGTACTGTCCAAGAAAAACTGGCAAGATGCTGACCTTTCTTATTTTTAACTGCTTCCCAGTCATACACAACAAAACAATAATCCTTAAAGCCCCAGTATCTTTTTCAAAAGATACTATCAGTAACTGAATCTTCTAAAGATGAAACACCATATATCCCCAGAAGCACAAGATTTTTTTTTTTATATGCATATTTTGAAGCTCTAAGATATTATAAAAAGATTCAATCACATGTTAATCTATTACTCCTGAGTTTAACCCAATGCCTGTCCACTTGCTGAAGATGTAAACTGAAAGATAATCTCAGATTTAAATTGTAATTAAAAAAAAAAAAAAAGATATATTGAACAGTAAAAAAAAGAAATGAAAATGTGAAGACATAAATGTAAATGAAACAAGCAAAAAAACAGTAGGGAAGAATTTTGCATTACAAAAAGTTTAATTAATTTTCTCTGTAATTGGATGCCAGCAATGTCTAACTCTATTCTTGAGATACCAGCCTTTTTGTTTTGTTTGCCCCCCCCCCCCCCCCCCCCTTTTTTTTTTTTTTTTTTACATAGAGAAGAAATGAGAATTTTCAGGGAGTGATTCACTTGACATGTTAAGACACCTTCTTTACATAAAATGACTCTTGCCTTAGATTCCACTAATTTAGTCTCCAGTGACTTATGTGACTATTAGAGGAGTCCAGGGCAATCAGCTTAGATACAGATGTCTATATTGCAGACACGCTAAAACAAATGAAAACCACCCAAGGGGACTTTGAACTACCCATTCAGTTGAAATGTAACAGAACAGTGAGAAAGACAAATAATTAATAGGGTATTTTGGGCACAGACTACCAGCTGAGTCAAAAGGAGACTAGGGAAAACTCAGCTAGAGCAATTCATGCAGCTGAAAGTGTTCAAGAAGGCTGAATTAAGAATAAAACAGGTACAGTAGAGGGCTCATCACCATGTACAGGGGGGGATGGTATTGGAAAAGCAGGAGAAGAGACATCCTACATCATAGAGGTTAAGAGAAACAAGGTCGAAAAGCAGACTGAGTATTTTCCTTGGATAGAGGTAATATTCAAAGAGAGATAATAAAGGAGTGTTCTTTGTTGTAAGAGTAAATGGATAGAGTCAATGCATACAAGCAGATGTTCAGTGTTTTTCCTTATATTTAAGCAATTTAAATATACTTAAATATAAACAAGTATGGAACAAAAGAAACATGCAGACAACAAAGACTCAAACTGCGTGTCCCTGTAGCTTGTGGGTATATAAGCGGTTAGCTTATTGTTCTGTATTACCAATTCTATTATATTTTTTCCCAACGGTTCACTAAGCATTTTATCACCTTGTTTGCAATTCTTCACTAAGCTATAGAGGTTAAACTGAACACAGCAAACTGTGACAGCAAATGGTGCCTTGTTTTTAATAAATAATACACCTTTATTTTGTTTTTATGATTATACTTTCATCTGGAACAGCATATTTTTCCACAACAAAGTATTACTCTACAGGAGCATTGGTATATGCCACTCAACAAAACAGAATTGCTTTTTAGTAGTGCTTTGTACCAAAAGGGTCATTTTTGGTTTAAAATTTCATAAAACTATACCAAAAAAAATCTCTACATGTTTAATTTCAGAACTGCTGAAAATTGGTATACAGATCTAGAAGCAATCTTACATTTTCATACGTCATATATAAAAATGACATATAAAACATAAAGAGTAACTTGTCAAGAAGTAGCAAAGAAACTCGGGAACTACTTCATGTTGACTTTATGTAGTCAAATTAATGCAGCTTGGGCAACTATTTCTTAATGTTCTTTAACTAAGGGGCTATCTGAGTGATATATTGAAAACTGACAGTATTACACACGTCTTGGAAAACATTTGAAAGTGTTCTGACAGATGACAGTGCAAAATTCACTAACCGATGGGAAACTGCTAACTCCTTAGGGATCTCTTTTTATACCTTGCATAAAGTCATGACAGAGCATGGGAATGCAAAAGTTTACAGTTTACACTCACTTCATTTTACTAAATTCCTTAATAAGCCTATTAATTCTTGCCTTATTCTCATTCATTTTCTTCATGTTTTTAAAACCCTCCTAATTCTCAGGCCTGATGATCAGTCCTGGTGAACTTTCTATCACCAGAAAACACATGGAGCTTGGTAAAAAAAAAAAACAAAAACAAACAAACAAACAAAAAAACTTGGATTTGAATCCATGGCGCCTGACAGAAATAATAAAAACAATTATTTGGATTTGAACCTGCAGCATTTTATTTGGATTTGAAACTGCAGCATTTTATTTATTAAAAATATGTCTTCTAATCCATGGCACTGACTATGGAAACTAGCCATACTGACACAGTAATTGTAAAATCTAATTTATTTGTGTAATCTTACCTCTAACCTTAAAAAGAATACATTTTCAAAAGAGGAATGCTCTTTTGATGATAATGATCACCTTTAATTTACTGTAAACCACTAAGAATATATGCCTTTTTAATCATAACCATACTAATCCATAAAACCCTTTTTTCTTCAAGACTAAGCTAGAGAAAAGTATGTTATTCTTCTCAGTGTTAAAAATCAGCAGGATCTAACAGCAAACACTGATGTATATGGGTTATAATATTGAAAATACAAAATACAGGAGCATCTAAAGCAGAGGATGAGAATGCAGAAACAAGAAGGCCACAGTCTCCTCTGAAAAACTGCTGTAAGAAACTGATTTGAAAGGGCTATTATGAATATTTAAGTGTAAATATAACAAATGGGAAAATTAAAACTGATTGTTGCACATGAAAGCAAACTAGAACAATATGCACATGTAAGTAATCTTAAATAAGATCAACAATGGAACTATGCTGTCTTTCTAAAAATGAATAGGTGTGTTCAGAACTGTCTAATTGTCTGTTGGCATTTAAAGATCTTTCGTATCATTAAGTATAGAAGCAACAGAATCATTTTGTCTGCTTTCCACTCTGCCTTTTACAATGATGACCTCTTTTTAGACACTCTCGAAGTGAGAGTGACTTATCAACCCTACTGTGTAGTTTTGTTTGTTTTTGTTTTCTTTAACTGCTTTAACAGACTGGAAACTTTTTCAGTTCCTATGTTCTATCACAATAGTCACTCCCACTTCAAAAATTAACTTTAACATTTTAAAATGTAAAATGCTATTTTACTAAAATATTTACTGAAATATTGAGTTCAGCCACTGCTCTTTTTTATGATAAAAATGGTCATTCAAACATTTTCTGTGGCAAATGTCCTTGTTGAATTGAGATTTTAACCAAGAGATAATTATTGACATGATTATGAAAGTGTATTCTGTATCATTTTCTAGGAAAAAACAAAAAAAAAACAAAACAAAAACAAAAACAAAACAAAACAAAACAAAAACAAACAAAAAAACCCCTCATGGTTGTTGCAATTAACTCA
This sequence comes from Nettapus auritus, assembly GCA_011076525.1. Taxonomy (NCBI): domain Eukaryota; kingdom Metazoa; phylum Chordata; class Aves; order Anseriformes; family Anatidae; genus Nettapus; species Nettapus auritus. Next base: position 37,098,741 of record CM021768.1, on the reverse strand, counting down.
ATTGGTAGACAAAACTATATTTTTTGTAAGAGATTAGATCAAATGTTTGGTATCAGTCATTTCATAATACCATGCAAATGGTAGGAATCCAAAGCTCCCCTACTTTCACGATCAATTCTCAGCTACTCTATCCAGCAAACAGCCTGTGTATTTGCCTATTGTCTCTAAGGAAAACACTTTTCTCCTGTTTTCTCCAAAGTAATTCCAAGACAAAGACTAACAGAAATAAGCCAGCTTTAGTAGGTCGCTGATCTAACCAAGAAGTAGTACAGTAATTGCGAGAAAATACTAAACACTTTTCTATTCTGTTGCCCCTAGATTCTGGCTAGCAACATAGGCTGCTACCCGTGTTGCCTGGTCCTTAACACCAGCTGGGCCCCAGCAGTCAGCCTGCACATCTCCTCTCCTTGTTCATATAAGCAACCCCCAGTGCCTCTCCTCCTCCCTTATCCCCTAGGCCTGAGCAGCATTCTGCCATCTCACAGCTGCCACCACCTTTCTGCACCTTCCACCTTAAGGATAGGTGGATTGAAACTCAAAGAAAGAGCTGCACAGATACATCAGGAGTTGGCTCAGTAGTTCTCCTCTGAAGTCCTGCAAAAATTTTGCTTTGGCACAGTTCAGACACTTTTACTTATAGGGTGTCAAAGGATCTGGGTCATTAGGCCCTTTGTACATCTGAGACAAAGCTGGAGATATTGCCTCAAACCACCTTCTGCTTTCACTGACTTCCATTCTTTGAGCTTTCTCTGAAAAGCTATCCTAGAAAGAGTAATTACTTACGTAAAGGAGCCTTTTAAAAGAGGCATGTTAAAGGAGCTGTTAAAAAGAGGCATGCAGTTTAACACTCAAATTTCTTACACCCACATTTTTCATATATAGTTTCGCAAGTACAGAAGATTGAATATTGGGATTCAAAATTCCAGTAAAATTAGACAGCTAAACCACCAACTGATAGATGTGTATTTTTGTGCCCTGCAACCAGGTAGACAGAACACAAGGACAGAAAAATGTAGGCAGAAAAACCTCACAAATGCAAGAGTACAGTTTGATACCGACACTTAAAAAAAATCAACTCTTAATTAGTACCTAATAACAGTACTGAAACTAACTCTTTTTTATTATTATAAATGATTATAATTCACGTGGAATTACTTGAATTCAGGCATAATCAACCATATTTTTCTATTAAAACTGTAGTTGATGCAACAGAGTATTATAACCCTTATTAAAATGTCTGTCTTTAACTCTTATTAAAATTATAAAAACCATTTTCTAGCATGCCGGAATCATAAAAAGAATACCCCAAAATAATGATATTGTCATAAAGTGGTGATCTGTATCTAGACTGCTTCATGCAGTTCACTGTCTTCTTTGTTACTATCAGTCATCTAAATTTTATTTATTTCTGCAAACTAAGTACTTTTATATTTTTATGAGTAAATATACATTTGTATATTATACAAATATATTTGCATAAAAGTTTGTCTGCATGTTCTGTGTATTCCTTTCTTGGGGCATACCAGCATCAGAGTTAAACCAGAAGCTCCAAAGTATTCCCTACTCATTCTTCATTACTGACCAGTTTAAGATCAGCGTTTTCACCTTTTTCAATTTTATCATAAACAGCATGTCATTTGGTACTATATCTATGTAGTTTGACTTCTATTATCACAGTATCTTCAGGAACAAATAGATTTTCTACAAGAATTTTCTACAAGACTAGAGGACTGTTAAAAAGGCTTGACAATGTGAAACTACTAAAGGCAAAAACAAAATGTAAAAACAACCTATTATTTTCCTATCAGAGCTAAACATTGATGGATGGGGGAGAGGATACGAAACGTAAAATGCAATCTTCTAGTTGATCAGAATTTAATGTTTTCATAAACAGCACAAAGAAATTTAAGCCACTGAAAAGGGCTGCAATGAGTATTGGGCTTTTGCCTTCCTCTAGGACAGTGGTATTCTCTATGAGTCTGAGATGCTCTCAGCTTTCAACCAGGCAGCCCCCAAATTCTTTTCTGCATACAGTTTCTGTATATTTACACAAGTTGTCTCAGGTACTTCCTGCACACACCAAACCTAAATTTGCTTTTAGGAAAGCTCATCACAGGGTAGGATGGCTTTCTACTCATCATATCTCACTAGCCCACAAAAGGTAATGAACTGAGCCTCTTCCTGAAATTATACCAAGGACTGCCCCCATTGAAAGGGTTAATATGGATGGAGCACTGCCTTTCAGTGTTCTTTTGCAATAGCAAGAGGTTTGCCTTAGACACAATAGCCTGACACACCAAGGCTCTGAAGGCCCAGTATATTTGTAAACACACAATAATGCAAAAGAATACAATTTCTGCTTTGCTAGCAGCAAAGAAATTATCCAGGCTGCTCAGTTATGTGTTTCAAGACCTCCACATTATTGGCAGTTTAAGAACTGCATGCGGAGACTGAGAACATCTACAGTTAAAACAGACATATTCTAAATTGAATTTGAGGTAAACCGAGTGCATCAGCTTTGTTTTTAGAAGATAAGTCCTTTTGAAAAAAAAGGCAACAAAGCAGTAGTTTTAAGTTTTTCTTTTTAACAATGCAGGCAGTTTTTATAAATACAGTGTTTTTAATCACACAGGCATAGTGCAGTAACAAGTAACATCTTATCTATGTCCTGAAAGTGAAATATATTTCAATTAATATTTTATTAAGATATATTTTAAAGCAATTCGATGCAGGTCCTCTTACGGGCATCTGTGGCATTAATCTCCAACAAACATCATCTTTCTTGAAAAGCATATCCCTTTGAAATACACTTAAAAAAAAAAAAAAAAAAAAGGAAGAGGTGTCTTTCTCCATTTTCAAGACTGTACTTGTGATTGTCATGTCAGTCATACTGCACTGACATATTTTGTAATGTAAATCCAATGATAATATAGCAGTTGCAGTGTTTTTGCCTGCAATGTGACGTATGCAATGCCAGGAATAACACTGCCCCCACAGCTGGAGGGTTGGATGTGATGTTCTCCAACCCACACCATTCTTTGTTTACCTGCTAGGGGCAAGTAACCTCCTTTCGATTATATATTTGTAATACAAAAATTACACCAGATTTCCTATTTGTTTCATAGAGAATGTGTAGCTTTAGAATTACAGAATGCACAGGAACTGGTGACATAAGTTCATTTATGGACAGAGGCAGTTTGGATAACTGCCTTCAAATCAAAGGGGATGAAGGATATTCAGTAAGATCATGGAAGAGACAAATGAGAGACCAGTGAGTTAACATACCCCAGTAATTTAGACTTTCATACACTACACCAAAAAGCAGAGGATAATTCAAATGACTAGCATGTTAATATGCAAAGGAATGGCTTCTTCAAGGACAGGCAGGGAATGCAATTCAATGCAAAGAGGTGTAAAATCCTTTATTTGACAGGAATTATCAAGTGCAGCAGTACAGAAAAGCAATGAAAAAAAGGATCTGGATATTAGTGTACATACCATGATAAATGTAGTTCAACAGTGTCATGATGGTAAGAAAAGAGTACCACAGAAAGAAGTACTGAAAGGAGTACTGTATCTGAGCTACATAAAGCCAGTATTTCGATTTGTACAGCACAGCACTCAGATGAGGTGCTGAACCCAGTCTGGCATTTCAGAGAAGACGGTTATCAACTAGAAAGGTTCCAGAGCAAAATGACCAATGGGATCTGAGGGTAAAAAATTCAAAGTTTAGTTTAGCCAGAAGGAAAGCAAGGACAAATGTGGCAGCCATCTTCAAATATAGGACAGCTGAAAAGAACTTCCTCATATCCACTGAAGCAGACAAAGCAGTAAGGAATTAGAAGACAAAGGCTGATTTAGGGTAGAGCAAAAAGGCTGTTTAAGCAGTAAAACTGACTGCCTGGGAAAGCTGTGAAATCACTACCATCAGGAATGGCAAAGGTATTCTATCTTCAGACAAGGGGGATGGACTGGATGACTGCTCAAGGGCCTTTTTTGCCCTATTTCTATGGTTTCCATGATTCTCCTCTGCCTCTAGCTCCCTCGAGGATGGGAATGAAACGTGACATACCTCTGCTGTACATGACACGAAAACTGACAAGTAACATGAATTAGATAGAATGCTATGCTAAGGAATACAGTAACCAATACAATCAAATTCTCCAAATATATACATCCACTTCCCCCCAGTCAGTACCTCTAGCAGTTGTAAATTATCAGATAACTTAGTATAAAACTTCTCTGAATATTAGTGTGATCCTGTATATTCTTTGTGCACACGCTATATAAAGGAAGACAAAAATCAAATTGGGCTTTTAAATTGAATTTTCAATTAGTTTTACATCACATAACTATAATCAAAATGCGTTATTCATTTAGTTTTCCTATCCATAACAAAATAAACCCCAAAACGTAAGATATTCCAAATCCTGTCCTTCACCACTTTCAATTTCTAATATATTTTGGAAGAATTTCTAATATATTTTGAAAAGACCTAATATGGAAGAAAGACACTGTGATAAAGTTACCGATTTTAATGTTATAAACAAAACATTACAACTGTTTTATCTAAAACACATACAGTTTCCCCCCTACCAAATTATGTGTCCCACTAATTTCTTTTTCATCAACTAGGAAAATTGCATTCTGTTTTCAGTTACACTTTTTGTCTTTACTTATGCCATTTACAGTGATTATTTCCAGACTTAAGATTCTGCAATATTAGCAAAATTGAGAATCAGGATGTAAAGTCCGTATGTAGCTTGTATGACACAGGCTAATGCTTTTGTCAAACTTCAAATAAGAAATTCACTTGTTCTGTCAAACATTTTTAAATATAAAAAAATAACTACAGAAAAATCATAGCTTATGATTAGTCCCTGAAACTTTGGCCTCACAAAAAAGAAAACCTGGACTTTTTTTTTTTTTAAATTTACATTAAGGTTGGTACTTTAAAGGAGTTCTGTTCCAGGAATTTGCAGAATGGTCCTTCCATTTCTTGCTGAAGCTTCTTATCCATCTCATTACAAATCAATAATACACTTAATATCCAAACTTGGGCATAAAAAAGTTATTCCTGTATCATTTGCCATTTATCTTTTTTGTAATACTATCCAGAGTTATTTAAACTCTTTGCTCATTTTAGTAGAATTTCTGATTGTAGTACTTAAAAGAAAAAATTAGTATTGAAATTGCATTATTCTTTTTATCACCTTACAAGCAATAACTGATCTGCATAACTGCTACATAAAATAAGAAGACACCATTATCCCAGTTTTATCCAGATGGAAAGCTGAGATAGGGAAGTTTACGTTCTTGCCCAATGCCACATCTTGTATCACCCAACTGAAATCAGACAGTAGTTCTGTACCAGAGATGTACTCTCTAACTTTAAAAGTTTTTAATTGTAAAAGTCCTTGTAGGATTTAGGCATCTGTCTCAAAGGAACTGTCTTACCATTTTGTTGGGAGATAATGTGTACCAGAAAGTACTAGATCTGTGCTCCCTGAAAGCACACATATGACTATATATATATGCTTCTAAAACATTTCAAAACAAGAAAGAGAAAAAACAAAGAAGTCAGTAGCTACTTAATATATCATCACATCAAAACATTTTTCTAACAAGCTGTAAGGCAGAGATTTACAGTGATAAAAGAAAAATTCAAGTCGTCTTCGACATTTTTTGTCAGTTCAGTATCTTTGTCAAACCAGCACTATGACAGCAAATGTTAAAAGTACCCGAGCGAAATATAAAATTGTGTTGACACAGCTGATTTTGTAGGGCTTTCTCCATCTCTTGTCTTTCTATGCCAATCCCCTTATTTCCAGAACATCTATCATCATTAAAACAAATGGAAGACATACCTTAATTGTACTAGTGTGTGCACCGGGATATTCTTTTTCCTCTAGTGTTGACCAACGTTGTATAAATTTTGACACCAAAGGATCATCATAGTCAACTATCTGAAATCCTGAGACGTTAGCTCCTCCAAACTGAATTTTGGATAAATCTCCATCAGTAAATCCCTGAGCACAGAAAACGTCTGTTACTCCAACAGTTCTGGCAGGTCTCTCAATAGCATACACATATGAAAAGTTACCATACGACTTCTACTGCAAAAGCGTAAGTCAATTTTCTTCAAACAGGATCCAAGTTTATAATCCTGGGCTGCCAGGATTAAATCAACCAACAATTCTTCTTGCTGCTCACTAGATATAAAACAAGTGCTGAATGGATCTATCTTTGTCACAATTACTTTCCTAAAAAAAAACAACACTGTTAATTTCAATGTGACTGCATAGATTAGAAGGGCAGTAGCCGAGAGTAAGCTTATCCATGGTTTAGTCTTGTACCAGTTAAGGGCACAGTTGTTTTATTTTTTCAGAAGGAACACTGAAGCATTTGGCAAGACTTACCGTCTTCCCTGTCTCCCCCTCCCTAGTTCTTGATCTCACAATCTTTTCGTACATTTTGGAAGAAGGAAACAGTTTTCAAATATTAGCCATTTTTCTTCAACTTTTTTTTTTTTTTTTTTTTTTTTTTAATAAAATGAAAGCAGGTTAGACTAAAAAGTTCATTTTTTCAAATTAAATGAGGGATACCTAATTCTGTCTACCAATGTTAACAAATAAATATCAGATAAACTCTTCAGTTGTGTGGTATTACTGAGCACTTTCTAAACCTTTCAGATCAGCACCATTCTGAATCTTCAATTGTCTTGACTCATTCCGAGTTATTTCCATATATCTACAAATGTATCTCTATCTAAATTACATATTTGTGGGCTGGGAAGACTCTGCCAAGAATAAAAGCGTGAAACACAAGTGCACATCAAATTAAAGAGCTTTGCCAGACTGAGAAGACAAATCTTGTTCATCCCTAATGAAACCAATGAGATTAGGATTGGATTTTTAGGTCAGCACTGAATGATTGGAACCTGCATTCTGAATAGATTATTTCTGATGTATGCTCGCCTTTGTTGCTGTTGACCAGCAGTACATACATTTTGATTTTTCACATTTCATTAAAATGTGTCCCAAATAACCATACAAATGAATTTACATGAAGTACTGAGTTTAGACACTTCAGTTTAAATGAACCTTCTGAGTGAACACAAAAGTAGTAACCTCAGACCACGTTATCAGACATTGCTACAATTGCTATACTAGGTATACTTCATCTTAGCAATGCTCATCAATGATACGTTGATGCATGATAATATAGAAAATTCTAAAGGATCATTAAACTTATTATTGTGAGCTTAGTTTGCACACGAGCATTCATTTGACCCTTCTCCATTTATCAGGATGTTTTATTCTTACATACATCAATTTCTTGACTGACTGATCAGACTGGAGGAGAACAACGTCACAGGAAGGAAGAAAAAAGATGGATTCAGCAATAAAGACATAATATGATCAAGTACTAGGTACTTCTGACAGAAAAACATTTTAAAAATCATTACCATATATATATATATATTTACATGATATTATACAAAAGATCTGCAATATTTGCATTTAAACTGCAGTATTTAATATATATATATTTAAGCAAATATAATACTAGGCTTTAAAATTCAGCAAGTTTAACATCTTATGGGCATAAAGTTACAAACAAAGCAATAGCTACAATAACAACCAGTCAACATAATGAAATACACTAGGCAATTTTTCTCAAATATTTATTTCCTTTAAGACCTAAAATAGTTTTACAACATATGCAACAAAATACAAATATCTAACAGGAAATTTTTCAAATTCTGTAAGACTTTTATGCTTGTTTAGTGAACATGCACTACCTGAGCTTTTCTGACCTAAAAATTAGTTAATAAATATATAAATGAATCCCCATTGTTCTGCATTTAAAGAGGCCTTCAGAGTATAAAGCTTCCTTACTGCTGTCTAGCAACATCCATTATTCTTAAGAATACTGCCTTATCTGGTAGGGAGAAGTGTTTTGATTAAAGATTGATAGGAGATGGGCATTATATGTGAAGCGTGATAGGCACACTGTGGTCATTCTTTCTTCCTCAACCCCTTCTCAAAGGACTATGGAAGACAGAGTGTAAATCAGAGCACTCCAAGGGCCCTGCTGAAATTTTTGTCAGTCAAACCCTATCAGAGGCCAAGAATAAAGAGATGAAAAAAATGATTTAAAGGCACTCTCACCATACAACCCTCAAAGTTCTTTTTTAGAACAGAAAAACTGACATTCAAGCCTACAGAATTTCTTTATCTGTTTGCAAAAAAATTGGATTAGATTCCCTAGCTGCAGTAAATAAGAATTGTTGACTTTAATGTCAGTAAAATGGCCGTTCATCTTTGGACAATTTCAGAAAATAACCTTGACAATTTAGTGAGTTTCCTGAGCCTTCCCCCTTAGGAATAGTATTAGCTATACCATCCGACTACCCATGTTCAGAGAAATATTAAATCAAACTGATTGCCAAGCCAATCTGAGAAATGAGGATATGTGAAGCTGAGACTTACTAGTCCAGCAGTATCAAAACTGAGTGCTGTAATTTTTAAATACTTCAGAGGTGAAACAAACAATGGATCAGCCTACAATCTGGAAAGCTGTTTTTTCCAAATTTCCTACCTACCCTGACTTTTCTAAAGTAAGCAGGAAAATGGATGAACCTCTACTGGAGGTACTGAGCAGTCTTAACTCCCATTGATGGGAATATAATAGGAAGCATTTAAGCACTGAAAAGGCTGAGTCAATAAAACACCATCTGAACACATGCATTAATTTAACAACGATAATGACATCTAGCTTTTCTTTATTTTCTAAAACTCATTTAAAACAAAACACTAGATTATGTTCTTTCAGAAGCAGTAAAATGAGTGTTACGGTTATTGCAAAACATATTAAAAAATTTGCTTACCAGATTTGCAATGATATAATGGTATCCTTTAACATGCTTACCGATTGTGATAACCTGTAAAAAAGAAGAAATACCCCCATAATGGGGAATGTTCAGCTGATACACAGACTGAGACTTAAAAACTACTAAATGTCATATGATGTATAAGTTAGCTATGAGCTTCATCAGAGGCAATACTAAGTTTGTTCCGTTTTTTATTTGATCTAATGCACTACTGAATACACTCTCTGCTGGTAGAAATCAGTCATGTTGAAGTCTAAGCCCCAAAACCTGTAAGAAGAGGAGATGAATGCTAATTACTATGCTGTATATTAAAGGCACGATCCGGATAGGATGGAGCAGGTATCACACAGTAGAGGTACTAGAAGCACTGTATCATATTGCCGCTTAGCTGCTTACATTCTGCTCTCTTTGTAGCAGAATTATAACACTCCTGGAGCTAAAAAAAAAAAAAAAAAAAAAGGATACGGGAGATAACAGGACTCTATAGGTTTCTTCCATCATTTGAACAAGAACAACTCAGAGAACAGGAATATAAACTAGTCTGAGGGAGCTGGTGAACTGGAAGTATTTTTCAATATCAACTTCCATTAAGTGGATAAAATCTGGAGGAGAAACTATAACACCGGAAAAAAATTAAAAAAAAATAATAAAAAAAAAAGAAGCAACTTTGAAAAAAAACATCTTGTGTCAATACAATGATCCAAGGACTAGAGAGCATTATGGGGGGAGCTTGAAGTTGCCACCACAGCTTAGAAAGTTAGTGGGGTAAACCAAAACACTATAACACGCTTGTTCAAGAAAGTAAAACATGGAAGAAAGCAAATAATTTACTGTTCAATATATCAAGAATCCATATCATATTCCAATATTCAAGAGTCCAGTCAACTGAAAGCCTGCTGCATGTCTCAGTAAAAATATGGAGAAAAAGAAGAGGGATACTGATACTAAAGCTCCAGTTCAGAATAAATCTTGTAGAAAAGTAGAACCTGAAGAACCTCTTTTGCAGTTAGAGAAGAATATGAGAAGGACACAATAAGACACTCAGAGGACAAAGAAACTCACAGGTACAGACAAAAATCTTTATTTGGAATAATGCTTCACTTAAATGATGTAGAGATGGAGAAAGTCAATGGAGAAAGAGTTATTTTAGATTTTATTTTAGACTACTTGAGGAAAATTAAAACAGATTAATCATATTAAGTAAGGAAGGGAAGTCACAAGATCAGCAGTGTAAGAATAAAGTACTCTAAGACCAGACCAAAACTCCAGAAGCTGATAGGTTATCTTGCAAAGAGAATCTCAATGCTAAATGCATGAGTGTTGACACTTAGTAGTTCAAGAGACTATATTCTAGAACATAGCAGAAAACTATTTTCATGAGAACAAATAACTGGAATTATGTTAAATGACCAATGTGGCTGATCCACAAGTATCTAACACTCTTGCATGACAGAAAGCAGACAAGCAGAAACAAGACCTTATCCATCCACATGCTTTAGATGTGGCACAGGCCTGTGGGGGATAGACTGAGAAAAAAAAAGTTTCAAAAAAAAGAAAAAAAAGATTAAAAATATTTGATTCACATCTATCAATGCGCAATAAAAGCAAGAAAAATATCCTAGAGATGAAATCAAAAGAAGCAGCAGCCAAAGAAAATCATAGGTCTACTACTAAACAAACAAGAAGAGTAAAAATGAATGGTAACTAAACCAGAGGGTTCTTGTTCTCAAAGAGTGGCAAAAGGAGAAACTGAAAAAAAAATAGTCAGCCAAGCCTTCACATTAGGAAAGAGATTATAATGAATATTATATATTTAATTTTAAAAGAATCTAGAGGATAATAAGATGATAAACAGCCAGTATAGTCTTGTCAAAATCAAAATATGTCAAGACAATTTTTTTCCTTTCTCTGATATGATAGCCATCCTAATGGATAACAAGGAAGCAGCAGGTACAACACATCATGAGTTTAATAAGGCTTTCATCCTGTGTGACATCATTACAAGCTCTTAAGGGAATTTAAATGTAAGTCACCATAAGGTAAGCAAACAACTGCTTAAAAACTATAAGCAGTATTTCTGTCAAGCACTGCTCTGTTCAGTATACTTACTTATTACATGGAAGTAATCAGTATTTTTTTAATCAGGATGTTAATGAATGAGAAGTCTGAAAATATGATTGTTTAAAAAACCTGCAGATGGTAACAGAAGGAAGTTGCAAATGCTGTGAAGAAAGGGATTAAATTTAAACTGATCCTGAAAATTAGAGAATGGTTTTGAATTCATATCCACAAACTTAACATAAGAGAAAAATACAAATAGAACAGAGAGAAATACAATAGAACAGAATAGAAAAGAGAAAAATACAAACTTAACGTAAGAGAAAAATACAGTGAAACTCCATTTGCATGCTGAAATACAATGCTCATTGCCTGACCCTCAATTACAATGACCTTCATAGTAAAGACCAAAATAACTAACCCTTCAAAAAAGCTTCAAACTAATATCCACCTAAATACAACTACATTTAGCTAATATATCCCTACAGACGGTGTAAAAGGTCAAGCTTAAACAAACATGGAACTATCCTTATAATATTCCAATGCGCTCTGTATGAATAAAAAGAGGAAGCAAGAAAAAGAGACACCATGGAAAAAGACCTGCCTAGCCACTGCAGCTGTAGAGGCGGATTTGGAGGTAATGCAAAATTTTGAATCCAAATGCTGAGATGTTGTTATAAAAAGAAAAACATACAAACAAACCAATAATAATAATAAATAAATAAATAAAAACAACAATAATTTTGACAAACAACATATGTGGGGATGCAGAGAAGACATTTTTCTGTTCTGATTAATGTTCTTAGGTCTTAGCTATGAAAGACAGCATCCAATTTTGGTTAAGACATTTTAAGATAGAGACAAACTGAAGACAGACCCAAGGACAGTACAATAACAAGCAGCTTGGGAACATGAACTATGAAGAAAATTACATGAAAAAAGAGAAGCTGTTGAAACAGCCTTATAAGATGTATAAGGTCTTTGGAAAAAAGCATTAGAAGTAGAAATCAACGTCTAGTGTAAGGTGTACTAAGTCTTAGACATAATATAGCTATATTTGTAATGCACCATATACAATAGCATATGATCGACATATATGTATACTACCTAGACCGACCGTAAAATAGCCTTAAAGAGATTTTATTATTCTTATTTTTTAAATAATCAGGATAGTAAACCATAGATGATCCAGATAGAATTATCCTGCCTTTGAGTAGAGCGAGAGATTATAGGATTTGTATGTTCTCTTTCTGTCCGATGTGTATGTAGTCCTCAATACAAATCTGTCACTTCCCAAATGATGCATAACTACCAAAAAAACAGGATCAACTGAAATGATGCTTACATTGGTCTTACTTAAAGAATATATATAATCATCATCGCTGAAAAAATGAAAATAGCAAACCTGATCAACAATGTCGTTGACTTTATCACGCTCACAGTCCAAAATCACTCGCCTTTCTTTTTTTACCTCTAGATCTTGAAATAGTGAGCGGTAAGTTTCATCTTTTCTGTCATTGTTAATATTTCCTACGTTGATAGCAGTCACTTGCCATTTCTTTTCAGCTGCAGAATCCAGCACAGCTTGCAATGTTGATAAGCCTAGCAATGCACAGGAGAAAAACAAACAATACAACTGATAAAGGTTCAGGCTTCTAAGAACGTGATTTATGAGATAACTTATTTAAGATTTTACTGTTATTCATTTCACCTATCATATGTTGTTAGGACTCCTCAGAAATAAAGCTGTATGTGTGCAAAAATTGTTCTTACTGAGTGAAACTTTACTTAAACCATTGGAAGAGATCAGGATAGAGCCTTGTAAGGACAATCTTTTGGTTTTGCTTCAATATTCTTCAGAAGGGGATTTTGCCAGTTCACTAATCCATTTCTGGAATTCTATAGACTGGGAAAGAGGTCTTCTAGGAGAAGAAAATCCAATTATAGCAAGTGGATCAGCTGTTTATTACAGAATGCTATTTAACTGTTCTGTACTCGTGCAGTAACCTATTTTAAACCCTGTTCTCACTGAGGCCTATGGTAAAATTCTCATGTCATGAAGTTATTATTTCTGTTGCCTACAATCAGTCCCAGACCGTGAAAGAAAGCATTTTGATATATGTATTTTTCCATATAGATAAGCAGGCCCAGTGCTAATGCCTACATGCAGTCTATAGAAGTTTGCTGCCATTTTATCCTTTGTGACATATTCCTGCCAGGAAGGTGTAATCTCTGCACAGCTGCAACTGTCTGCAAAATATTGTAAAATCAGGGAGAATATTACATGACTGGTTTTCCTGTTCAACAAAAACATAAAAATAATATATACATATATAAATATATAATAATATATAAAAACACAAAATAATATAATTATATAAAAACAAAATAATATAATTATATAAAAACATAAAAATATATGTATAAAAATATATGTATATGTATAAAAACATGATAATTACTACTGAAAATGAATTCCTGCTCTTCAACAAATACCTGTGTCCAACAGTACAGCAACTTCAACTCGTTATGTTTAAATCCCTCCCAGATAATTCTACAGATCTCTAGAGACAACAATTTTAAGGATAGCAGATAGCATTACAAAAAAAAAAAGTCACCAAAACTGTCAGACTATTTCTCATGATCCAACTGACATTTTTGATCATCCATCTCCCCTGAAACCACAGAACACCAGGAGTCATTTCTTTGAGACAAATTTCTGACTTGGTATGTAAAGGAAGCTTTATTGATAACTCTCATGAGAAATATTGGTGGTTATGACCATCAACTTAGAAAGAAAGTGCTGAGAATCAATTTGTCTCATAGTAGATTGGTCGGTGTTTAGCAATTCAGCTTTGTAAGTGAAAATGGTAGTAACATATAGCAATATACAAGGTTGGTCATCAGCAAAGGAAGAAAATGACAGGCTTCCAAAAACATAACTTCAATGGTTATGTCAAATAATTCAAGCTTTTTATATTGACTTTAAAGAAGACTGGTACGAAGTTTTATATGTCATGCAACAAAACATTTTAAAATAGATCACTGCATCCAAAGGCACATACACACTATTTATATTATGCTAAAGAGAAATGTAGACATCTCCTGGTAAAAGGAAAAGAAAAAAGATGTAGAGTGTACATTAGAATATTATAAAATACTAAAGTAATTCATACCTCAAAAAAAAAAACATTCTTAACAGTAATTTTCTACTTTCACCTTTGTTAACTCTTTCAGAAGATCATGCAAGACAAGGTAATAATTTCTGCTATGCCAGCTTATTTTTTTCCCTGACAATATAAAACTCACTGTCAATTCTGGTCTTAGATTTATGGTTTTACTTCCTGAATTCCTGCATAAGTTTTTTACTCCAACTTCAGAAGGAAATGTCAAGGCGTTTTCCAGAGTAAGTGACAACATCTTTATTATTGTGCAACTCTATGATTCTAGAAAATCATCTGCAACTTGTTAAGTGTCTGAATAACCATGCTTCCTAACATCAAGAATTAGTATTATAAAAGGGAAATGTTATTTTGGGAGGGAAGAGTATAGTTCTTCTCAGAAAAAAAAAAAAAAAAATAGTTTGATGCATTAGCAATGAAAATGTCAACGCATAACTAGTAGGAATAAAAAAGATAAAGGGAAACTATAAACTAACTTTCAGAAACAAATGTTGTTGCAGGTTCCTCTAACATATATGAATGTATAGCTATGTAGCGTGCTAAATCCTGAGGGCTTTGTTTAATAAGGGATGTTTTGTAGTCTCTTTTCACTTCCGATAAGCTAAATTTCATCATCCTTCATTGTAAAATGTAACGTTTGCTTACCTTCATTTGCATATTCAATGAAAACCTTTCCTACTATTAGCAGTGAGGACCCTATCAAGGATCTGATAAATTTTGCAGCTCATATTATTGCTTTAGTTTGCATTTTGTTCCTGTGTTTAACAAAGTTGTTTATTGCACACATACAAAATAAAAAATAAAAATTAAACATCAACAAACTGAAATGGATCAGGCAAAGACACTTGAATCACTTGATTCATATAACATGAATCATTGTTTCAGATCTTACTGAGTAGATTTCAGGTCCTCCAATCTGTCCTTGTATGTGTCCTCTAAGCCAAAAAAATCTCAGGCGTGAATTTATAAGGGCTATTAATGTTAATACTATCTATGGCGAAGGGTTCCTGTGATCTTCCGTTTTTCCTTGGGACTTTTTTTTTGAGCACCCTCTGCAGACTGGTTTTCTTGTTCTTCAGAGGTGGGAGAGTTTTCATCCTCATCCTCATACAATTTAATTTATAGTTTACTGTGATGTAAATAACACAATGGAAAAAAAATAAAAGAAATCTTTCACAGCAATACTTTTGCGGATATGGAATTACTTGGACAGGAGGTAAAGGAAGTGGGACTCTGTAGAGAAGAAAGCTCTAACAACAACTGTTGCTGTTTTTGACTGCATGAATATTTCTATTTGGGAACTCTGTGTTCCTGAACCTCTTGTGGTTACGATGAGACAAACTTAATTCACTGAGCTCTGAAAAGGAGGACTGAATAGAGGCCAAGTGAATTAGTGATTCTGTTACAAATAGAAACCTCCAATAACGTCATTACTTTTTCCAAACTGCACTGTTTAGTACTCACAACACAAAGAAAGTAAGGAGGATAAAGGATGCAGTCACATTAAATGACATCAATTGACATATTAAACCAGTAATAGCTTTGACATGCATATACTGAACGGCCTCACTTTTTGTAGATGGGAAAAGATGGGAAATTGTCCCGCACTTCATCTAGTCAGGCTCTAACCATTGAGGAGCTGTAAAAGTAGCAATAAATTATTCTTTTGGAATAAGTCATTAAACTAATTCCTATTAGCTTTCATGGTTTCCATTAAGTCTATCTTTTATGTCACTCCTGGAGATAAGTATCTCAAATTATACATAATTCCTTAAATATACAACACAAATACTTATGCAAAAGTGGTGAAAGTGTGGACCCTGTATATCCAGGATCTGCTGTCAGAGTTGCTGCCTACACACTGTTCGACTCTGCAGGTTAGCCTTGTGTAGGCAATGGGAGCACTGAGGAGCAATGATTTACTCAGCTTAAAGGTAGGAGTTTTATGCCTTGGAGTTCATTATCACTGGGGTGCCTAGCCATAATTAAAGCATATAAATAAGGAAAAAGAGGCATAACCAAAAGGTGACTACAAGCAACAATTTCATGCTGTTATTCCTGGCCTGATTCAGCCAGTGCAGCAAGTTGGCTTTCAGAATTTACTAAATATAAATCACATGCAGGTCATGTACTGCATACTGATTGACAGGGGCTAAGCAACTAGTTTCACATCTGCCCTTTCTAAAAAGGCAGTGAATGTTTCTGATTCTAATGTGAATTTGGAAAGGATCTACCACAGAAACGAGCTTAGGGTTCATCATCACACATGACATTATTGTTGGAGGCTATATGCCAGCTTTAGTTTTTCTTATTTTAGGGCTCAGAACAGTGATAGAGAACTGTTTTGAGGAGGTTCCTTCAGCTTTTCTGAACAACAATAGAAAAAATGTCATCAGAAGGCAGAGAATCTAATGTTACCCCATAACTTAATAAACTATGGTGTGACAATATGAAATTAATCATCCTTCAAATCCAGTGGAATCTTACCATTTAATGTGCATTTAATTCTGACTAGTGAACATGCAGATGAGCCACTAAATGGCCTTTTTAAAGGGAAGAGTTGAAGAAAAAAAGTTAGCCAAGGGCTACTAGGTAAGAAAAACCTCAAAAAAACAGAATGACAATAATGGAATTCTAGAAAAGGTAGTTATAACAAAATACTTCTTTATAATGTTTCTTCTCAGAAAACGAATATACCACAATTTGCAAGTAATCTTTCCCAGTTCATAAACTGTCACACTGTTATTACAACATCCATAAGGGCATGAGACTTGTGGAAGCTGTATCCTGGAGTAAGTTGCCTAGAAGCAGAGGATTTGTGTTTATCAACAACAAAAAAGCAATTAAAAAAAAAAAAAAAAAAAAAAAAAAAACATAGAACAAAAACTACCAACATCTAAACTTAACAGTGGAGAGGAATTTGAGTATCTGTCAAAAGTAGTCTCCAAAGGAGCTGGGACTGTATCCAAGATTCTTGTTTGCTTTGTGTCCAACTACTGATTTTGCATGTTGTTTGGGGTGAATCTGTGCTAGTAGACTGCCCTTGGTGTTCCCCAACTCTGTTGAAATACAGCTGAAGTACAACACAACTCAGAGATTGTAATTAGGCATCCTGTACCTGGACAGTTACCTCCTGGAGCCCCAGGTTTAGAACAGGGAGTTCAGGCAGTCAGCTGTAGTGGCAATGTGAAAACTAGCTGTTTGGTAAAAAGAATGGTCTCACAGGTTTATTGATGTTCATGTTTGATTCTGTAGTTTTAAATATTTGGCATGCAACTCAAAAGTTAATTGTAGGTGATGAGCAACATGTTGCATGCAAAAACATCTTAGCATTTTTATTAGCTTTTGATTTTTAAATCTTTAAAAAGATGATTCTTTAAAAATAAAAAAACAGGCACTGTTTTACATATAAGTAATCTCTCATTACTTATCAGCACATGCATGCCATTCTATTAATGCAAACTGTAATAATCTAATTCTCATTTAAACAATTTTGTATTCTTTACTAAAAACTCATTTCTAAACCTAATTTTCCATTTGCTGCATGTCCTCCTTCTCTAAGACTGATTCAGTATTTCAATGAGATCCATTTAGCAAACAGAATACAGAAAAAAGTACCATATCTCACCTCTGTCGCTGTCATACAAATATGCAAACTTGGTCCACTGATAGTATTCAATCAAGCTAAGAAGAGCTCCCTTGAGGTCAGGTCTCATCTGAATGACAAATGGATGTGTTCCATCTGTTGGGAAGCTCGGAGTTATGAAGGAGACATGAAGAGTCCCACAGAATGATGTTATGGTATTTACAGACTTCTTGTCATAGAATCCAAAAATAGCAAAGACTCCTCTTGAAAACTGGGAGCAGACTAGGAGGGAAAAAGAAAAATAGTTAGGCGGGAGAATTTTTTTTCCAAGATTTTTTTGAAAATTCTATCACATATTTGAGAAATAATGAAGTTGTCTAATCACGTAACAGGAGAAAACAATAATACTCTGTTAGGGAGATAATTTGTTAGTATTATTGACCAGTAATATAAAACTTTGACTAAAAATAAATTCAGAGATTTATTTCTCATTCCTAGAAAAATTAGAAATAAAAGTCACAAAGTTAAACTTAAATTCAACTTATACAATAAAGAATAGTGGTATAAACATCTATGGCAGCTGCAATTTATAAAATGAGTCATGACCACACATACTATCACAGAAACAGATAACTTTTTGTCATTAAAAATAAATTGACTATGAGATCAAGCCTCCTTGAGCTTTTTGCAAAATACCATAAACATTTTTCTATTCAGAGAAAGATAAAGTGAGAACTAGAAGCAAATATCTTAATAGCAGAAAAGTTTCTGATTTGCTTTAAATCCCCTGACTTTCAGACATTATTATAATTCCTGAATTTTTAGAATCAGCAAAAGCTAGTCTTTCTGGATGACACTTGCGGTCATGTTGCAGAAAGAATAACCTCATAGATGTAAATAACATGCTGATTCCTTTTTTTTTTTTTTTTTTTTTTTAATCATTTGAGACAATTCAAGCCAATTGAGGAATGCCAGTGATCACTACAGCATGTAAAATAACTGGTTCCTCTAGGTCATCCTGTTCTTTGACAATTCAGGTTATACTAATGCCTAGGTTTTAAAAGCAGGGCAGAAAAAGGAAAAACAACAACAACAAAAAAACACTGATTAATTCTGAGATATCACCTATGCATTCTTTGGTTTGCATACTGTCACCTTGAACAAGAGACAGACCCTTCTAGAGAAAACATCTAGTCAGCCTCATTGCAATCCCTGCTACACCTGGCCAGCTGATAGATATAAATCACTGTGTCACTGAGGCTAATTTTGCCCATGTATTTAGTGCACTAATCCCTGAATATGATTCATTGATAAGGGCAGAAATTAGTTGATTTTTTAATTTCTCAGATTTGAATGCTAACCAGTATTTTCTCTTTTAAAGTTATATTATTATTATTAAAAAATAAATAAATAAACACTCAACACACCTTTATACCTGTTATTATTCATTTCTTTTCTCTATTCACAATTTTGCTTATCTATCTTCACTCCACAGTCATCTCTTACCATAATTATTCCTGTACTCCTATATTCCTATATACTCCGAATAAAAGCATCTGAACGGCATGAGAGAAATTCTGGGTCCACCAGTTTCAACAGTTATTTCCTATTAACTTTAATTAGGTCAGAATTTCACCTCAGGTGAGAGAATGCAAATGATTAAATAAAAAATGATGAATAATACCCCTTTACAAAAGGTCACTGTAGGTATTCCAGGGTGAGAGTACAAGATGGTCAGACCTCTTCCATTTTAAATGCAAACCTTTACATAAAGCTGCAATATTTATCTTGAGTATTTATTAAGGGTATAGCTGTTCCTTGTTGAACAAAGGCTCCCGAAAAAAGGCTGGTAATTTTCTGGATAGCTTTTCTTTTTAAGTTACTCCAAGTCCTTGTTCTATCCCAAATCACAATGCTCTTGCTGAGACAAAAACAATGCATTACCTCCCCACACAGTCATGAACAATTATTTTCCACCCACAGCAATGCCTAAATACTTTCTGAACTTGCTACAATCTAAGTGTTAATGTCTCATAACGCACCTTCAAACATGCACATTAGAATTAACCAGCAGTTTACACTTTGATCCCCAGAGAAGAAGACTTGACAACCAGCACTCTACAGTAATCTTTTGTGTTAAACTACTTTAATGCCATGTGTAAGCAGGTGACAGAAACAACAATGCTGTCATCTCAGGATTGCTGAAAAATAAAGAAGCGTTATGCCAGTACTGCTGACTCCTAGGATGTTATTACATCTCCTGTCACAGGTTACTTTTTGTCAGTCACCAGCCAGTGGTCTTAAGCATAGATGAAATAATGCTGCCTACCAGAAACTTGGAAAACCATAGACAGAGTCTTTCCAGAAGTACCCATGCCACTGCTACTAGAAGCAAGCCTGACCATTTGGAGCCCAATACTCCAGTCTCCATCTCAGTTCCCCCCCTCATCCTTCCCTCCCCTTTCTTACACAGGAGAGATCTGACCCCATCAGGCCTTGCCCAAACATCTTTGGGGTAATGAAGGTCAGTCTGGTCCATGTTTGAGTTAAGGTTTCCAGGGTGGCTGCTGCTTGGAGACTGTCTGGGCATGGCTCTGCCTGTGGGAGGGGGTGCGTGACTGCCTTCCCATCACTTGCTTTTCTCTTCCCTTCAATTATTAATCTGTCTGTATCTGCACCCACAAGTTTTCTCACTTTGGCTCTTCCTGTTCTCTTCTGTCTGCTATGGGTGGGAGTGAGCCAGCAGCTCTGTAGATGCTTGGCTACTAGCTCAGGCCAACCTGGGACAGGGCAGAAGGTGTTATCCCACCTTCAACATGCAGGACAGACCTTTAAATAAATACCACTGGCCTGTGCTCGAACGGGTGAAGGAGCTCTGTACCCTTTCAGCGATACAAACATGCAACCACTATACTCTTCAGAAAAGACCTGCTTTTTCTTTCAGAGTGAATGCCCACCCTGGCAGAGCATAAACTTGCAGCACCTCTCTTCAGTAGTTACTTACTGCATATCAACAAAACAGCTCCCTTGGATTAGCACAGCAAGCAGCTCTCCGCTTACAGTCTTTATACCCGGTACATCAGTCTGTACATGTTATGTGTGATCTGGGGAAGGTGAGAAGATCCTCTTGATCTTCCCTCCCACACCAAACAGAACACAAATACCTTACACCACCTCTAGCTGAGTAAGTGGTGTTACTGCAGTTCCACTTCCAGCAGTAGCAGCTTAAAGGCTTAATTCCACAACACACGTACTCAATCCCTACCAGTATTAAGATACAAGCAAAAACATTCTGTATTTTTAAAATGGTTAAGAAAAATGCACCACAGACATGAACTTTAATTGAATTCAAACAAGGCTGCCTGCATGTGAAAACAAAACTTTCTAACACAAATCTTGAAAGTAAGGACACAATGCACGCTTGCAAATATTAAGCTATAACAATTACCAGAAAATCATGATCAACTTTAAAAGTTCATCAACGGTGATCAGCATTACAGTTGAACACTGAACATCCTCAGTGCTGGGCTTCCCAGATGGGAAATTCCCATTAATGATCAGTGAGAGGTCACCCATGCAATATAATATAAGCTTGTTTGAAAATAACCATTTAGACAGTCACAAGACAAATTCTTGCACATGTTTTGGGTCATTTGGTCTCTGAGGGCAGGACGGAAAGGAAGGGAAGGTATTTCTAAATATGTAACAGTGATCCAGTGAATAATGCCGAATGTGTAGTTCTTTTGGGCAGGATTGCCACCGTATATTAAGTCTACTGTCACATTCTTATTGCTGGAAGATGTTAGTTTTTCAATAGTAAATCACAAGCAGTTCACAGTTATTAGATGGAAAAAATCATGATGATTAGGACACATAAACCATTGAAACATTAAGGATATATTTAATTAGAGACATTAAAAACAACAGCTAGGATTCATTTCTTTCAAGCTCTTCTATACGAACTGTTAATTTGGGGGTTTATGTTGTCCCTTCTAGAAATAGTCATTGGCCTACTTAGAAAGAGAGCAAGAATAAAAGATGCCAGTTTTGCGATCATTTTTCTAGAGACACTTGCTTACACTCGCAAGTATTTTGGAATTATGAAAAACAGGGTAGATAATTAAAGTTACCTGAAAAGTGTTATATAAGAGTTCTCCTTGTTCCTCTATTGTTCCTCTATGTTCCTCTAAGCAAAGACCTATTTTTATACTGAAAGTGTATCCTAGTCTCTCCCAAATGCTAAAGCCTTGATTTGTTAAAAAAAAAAAAAAATAAAAAAAAAAGAGTTTATGTTATGCCTGGAATGAGAAATAGATGCCTTGTCAAAGGAGGACCAAAACTACTTCAGAGAATTCACTTGTGCAATTATTCCATTGATAACTACAGTGATAACTTCCATTGGTAACTACACCTGTTGCTGCTTAGGCCTTCTTTTTACCATGATCTTTTCATAGCTTTCTTTCTTTAACACCTTATCCATTATGCTATTCTGATTTGCCTATTCTGTAAGTAGGATAACCTAATATTTAGCCATGGCCTTTACTATCTCTCCAAAAACAAAGAGATATATGCAACAAACATTCTTTGCCACCCATCAATGAGCATATTTCTGTGATACATACTCTCATTTTATACCTCATATCTAAGACTCAAGAAGTGTCAACTAAAGGGTACATCTGAAAATTCAAAATACAAAAAAACCTGCAAATATAATTAGCTTTACATCATGAAGTGATCCCAGTTTAGGAATGACAGATGTTCATTTTTGTAGTGACTAAATAACTAAATCTTTAGAGGCATAAAAATCACTTTGAAATAGTTGTATTTGAATGCATAGATTTAGAACCTATTCCTGATCAGTTTTTTTTAAGCCAACTTTTCCTCTCCAAAGCGGCAGTAACAAACCCAATCATTGTTACATTCAAATACAAAGAAATTGGAAAAAGAAAGCTAGGAAAATGATTACTTATTTAACTTAATTTTTAACTTATTAAAAGAAATGTCTCACAGTATGACTTTACCATACCTTCATGCAGGTAAAGATATAACTCTTAAGATTATTCTAACATTTCCAATAATTTCTATATTTGTAAATTAGTTTTGATGCACAATCACTGTCCACAGGTGAAAATTCTGAATGACTGAGAAGCTATTTGCCATTCAGTGCTTAAATTTTAAATGCTCTCAACATGAAGGTGGCTTCACATGTTATTTTGTTACAGTATTATACATACTATACATATGTCTACTATAATACTATACAGTATTATATATACTACAGAATATAGTTATTTTACTATAGTGCTAACAAAACTGTTCTAATACTAATATAGGCAAGTAAGTCTTCAGCAGATATTATTTAATCACATCCAATCATTCTCTTATTTTAAGGGAAAGAAACTACAGCACTAGTGTGAAGCAACAGTCAGGCATAGCCTCTGCAAAGAGGAGCAAAACAAAGGAGTGCTTGCTGGCCTGGGAAGTTTACAGATGAGTCGGAAGCAGCCAGGAACAAGACACAGAAATCGAATGCCCAGTTGTTTATTTCAGCCTATGAAAGGTGACATTAAGAACAGACAGTAGCAAGGAACCACAAACAATAGATTGAACAACAGTAACAAAAAAAATAAATAAATAAGAACTACAGCTGCCAGAAGAATTCACGTATGATTGAAACTGCTTCAGAAAATCATTATGAGAATAAAAAAGTATGTATTGCTTCCAAAACCATTTAGAAAATTACAGCATAGCAGAAAGCATGTTGTATGTACTTTTTTAGACTACACATTTTTTTTTTCTGTAGGGATGTTCCATATAGTCTCCATGGTCTCTTTTACTCATTCAGATTATTTTACTGCATTCTAGATACAAGTGGTAAATTTCTACTCAGACGACTGAACAAGGAATAGAGAATCACGTCCATCTAAAGTGCTACGGAAGAGTATGTATTTAACAACACTACTTGCGATGCAGGTAAGTTTTTCTAGGGGCACGGCAGGCTAACCAAAACCAGGAAGCCACAGTTCCCCAAGGCTCAAAGAAAAGCATAATAACCAAAACATGAGATGATAGGCCAAAGCTTCATTCTAGAATTCAATAAAACATGCACAAAGAAAACAAAGGCTGGCATTTTAAAATCCTAAGGTATACTTTAGCAAAGCTGAGAGGCAAATCAATGCCAATTAAAACATCAGTGGCAATCAGAACTGAAAATATGCCTCTGTTTTGCACAAAGGAAATTCTCATAGCCTTAGAGAGTGAAGAAAGCAAAATTTAAATCCTGAATCTGGAATGTTAGTAGAGGACAGTTATGGCAGAGCAGGTACCAGTGATGCTTCTCCACCTTTTCTGGAAGAAATGTGGCCTTCAGTTATTTGCTATGACCTGAAATATTCAGAGATTGTGTGACTGAATGGAACTTTCCACACCATGTTATTAACAAAAGAGGCTTTGATCATTGTGCAAAATTAGTCAAAACCTGGGCTGCTGCATCACAAAACCAACTCAGAGACCAGGATAGGCAAATTAATTTATTTCAACCAGTCAATCATGCTTCACGCTGAGAAAAGAAACTTTGTGCCAATATGGGATATTTTAGGCAAGTACAAAAAAGCCTTCAAGAAGTTAGGAGCCATCTGTTAAGAAAGTACATGATGGTATGGCACAGCTTCTCTATATGCTAATGCTGCAATAATGAAGGTGGTAAATAAACATCATGTTCAGATTGAAACAACAGGTCAGAAAAAGCAGTCTGTTTCAATGACAGTTACATTCAATTACATATTGCTTGGCTGTGCACTGTAAGCATTTTGAAATCCTTTTCATTGCTATGACAATTACCATGATGCAAAAGAAATCATTGCAAACACCATCGAAAGAACCACGATAAAACAATTATGTTTTTATGAATAAAATAAGATCTCTGTAATAAAATCAAAATGCAACACAGTCTTCCTGTGAAGAAATTGCCCACAATCCAAGGAACCCTTACATAGCTCTGTCTCAGAGCTGTTAGGATGCTAGTGTATTCATCTGAATTGTCATTTCTAGCAGCTGAAGGGATTACAATGCTTCCTGATCCCTGAATCTGGTGAATTGGAAACTCTTTTGAATAACAAATGTAATTTTATCTTGTTTCCAAAACACAGGAGATTCTTCAGGATGATCCTCTACACTGCCTCGCTTCATTATCTCTTCTCACCCCTCCCAAATAAAATCCATGGTATTTCCACTTCATGAAATTTAACTTTCATTTACTTGTTTTCTTCAGATCTAAAAAATCACCTTAAAAATCTGTCTGCCTTTGTCATTGTAACTGGGAAAGCTACAAACACAACCTTGCAGTAACATAAAACTTGTCATTCTGAGTGTCCAGCAAAGTATTACCTCCTAGATGTAGGAGCCAGTAATCAAATCTAAGAGGAAGCTACAGGCTTTTTTGGCTTGCCACACTGCAAGCCAAGGAGAAATTAGCTCTTTCAGAGTTAAGATAGTTTAAAAGTTCTTAGTCTGGGCAATCAGAATAATTCTATTGAATGTAATGGATCCAGTACAATTTACCCTTACTGAAAATGTGGTTCTCCATTTTCAGCATGACAATTTTCACAAACTTTTCAAACCAGAAATGTTACATACAATCTAAGACTCATCTCCTCTTCCCCTTAATCATCTCTGTTGAAAGCATCCTTTTTCTACACGTCATTAAACTAATCATCTTCCAGTTCCCATGAAAATTGTATATTTGAAAACCTGTAAAAGGATTTGGAAAAGGATAAATCCAGCTTGGTAGGTCCAACTACATTTTATTAGAATGCCTGCAGATAGTTATTTAATTTATGAAACTTGTTTTTCTTTTCTTAAGCTAGAAGAGCCAACAGTCACTACTTGGATTGTCTAGTCTTGCTTGACAACACCCTGTGCCATCTAAAAGGAATCACGGCTTCAACACTGAGTCCCTCTGTTACAAGACAAGGATAGGTAAAAGACACCCCTGAGGCTGTCTTGTAAAAGGAAGGGAGGAAGGAATCAGCGTGAGTCTTAAGGAAACTGCTAGAAGGAATAAAGAGGATTTCCTGAGGCAAGGAAGAT
Source organism: Nettapus auritus (assembly GCA_011076525.1). Classification (NCBI taxonomy): domain Eukaryota; kingdom Metazoa; phylum Chordata; class Aves; order Anseriformes; family Anatidae; genus Nettapus; species Nettapus auritus. Next base: position 37,072,931 of record CM021768.1, on the reverse strand, counting down.
ATAGCAGAAAATAGTAAGTGATCTGTTACTCTCAGAAGACTTCATACTATAGTTTTAAAGGAATAAATTGTTATTTTCCAACTGGTCAATTGTGACCTGCAATGCACATTATTCTGAGGAAAAGTCAGAAGTTTAGTCCTAGACATTTATTGCTTACATATCTCCCTGAAATGTTGCTACTGGGAGCCTACCTCATTCACACAATACGCTGCAGTCTACACCTTGTCACTTCTGCTCAGCTAGCACTGCACCATCCACCTTTACTGTGACCTGCTGTTGTTCCTTCCTACGGTCTCAGACCCCCAGATGGCTGAACCTGATTTTAAAATAAATCAGGTAACTGGAAATTTTGGCATAAGATACCTTTGCAGAGAAGATCTTACACAAGCTAATGGCTAATGTAATAATAAGCAAGCCTCATGAGACCTCAGTTCCCTGCCTAACAACTTTTACCCCCTCATAGCAAAACCTGTGGCCCTATTCCACCTAGAACAACTTCTATCCTGTAACACTGCAACCTAAACCACTCACCCACAGAAAAGGGTGTATTACACTTGCATACATCCCCCCCCACCTTCTTTTCAGGCTGTATTTCCCTATACAACACTTAATCCCTGTAATGTCTTACAGATTTATGACATTCACTGGGATAATTAGCTGCTTAACTAACTGCCAGGCTTTATTTGGATTTACAAATGGTTTAAAACTCACATCACACACCTTCCTACCTGCATGACTTATTTTTCCAATGTGTGTTGAAATAACAGAAGCGTTGCTTATTTGTGAAGTACTCAAATATCAGTCAATAAACATTATTAGTAAAACAAATCAGAAATACAGTGAAATCCTCCTAATTAGGGCACCCTAGTGAACAGCTTGTTGTCCTGATTATACAACTCTTAATTAAGAGAAGAGTTTATTCAAAAATAAAACATCATGGAGAGCTTTAAAATGATAAAGCAAAATGAGTACTCATTGCAAACACAGGAAGAAAATTCATATTCCCTGCACCTCCTCTGTTAGTTCCTTTGATCTTCAACAACTTGATGCATTTCAACATTCATTGGAAGTTCCTAACTTTTTAGTTCCTATTTAGGAAATTTCAATTTAGCACAGGTGGAATAAGTTATTGTTTACCAAAACTTACACATATGTCATAAAGGATATTACCAGCTGCTTTAATAAAGCAATGATTACGCCCCTCCTTCAAATTGAAAATACTACAATACTTGTTTCACAGCAGCAGAGTTAATTAGCTCATGTGAAATTCTACATTGTTTAACCTCTATGTTTTACCTCTGTTATCTGCGCATCTACATTGTACTGCAGGCTATGCACACACATGCACATACACTTTATCTTGAAATAAAATTAAAACAATTTGTAGAGGAAACCTGTGCCATGTCTGAAACCCAGGGTGAAAACATCTTGCCACTTAGCCCTCTAATGGCATCTGAGGGTCAGTTTCTTGATCTCCAAGTTCTCTGACAGGTTCTGTGTAAATGTCAAAAATCTTGGTCTTTTTGCAGTTGACTTGACTCTCTCATTTTCCATTACAAGTAAGCCATCAACATCAAAACGCACACTGTTGCATTTTGAAAGTTGAATGGCAAACCACTTTTAAACTTTTTAGCTGTAGGAATTCTGCACTCAGAAATGCTACACTTAAGTACTTAAAACCAACAAAGGCAAACAACTCTAAAATAAAAAACAAATCAGTAAGAGGTACTGCTGTCACTTTGCTGGAAGTGACAAGGAGCTCATAGCTGACTTAAAAATTGTACACCTAAATAAATGAAAAGGAATCACGTGAAAAAATAAACAAACTAACTCTGTTATTTTTTGGGGTAATGCAGAGAGAAAAAATATTGCACAAAAACCTATGTAGAATCCTGCACACCTCCAAATTATGCCCACCTGACAGCAAATCTTCTGTTATATTGTGTGCTCCCTCCCTGTGTAAAAGTTTTGCAGACGTTTCCAAGATTGCTAGATAGGTAGTGTAAGAAGTTCCCATCCACACATTCCAACTGCTGTCTCCACAATGTGCACAATAAGTCACAAAAAAATGAAAGACATTGCATGACTTTATAGTCACCAACAATACCTCTTCCTCTAGCTGAAGAGAGCAGACCTGAATGTCACAAAATTGTCTGCTGAGCATATGAAAACAGAACCTCATTTTTGGAAACTGAGCTTTTTCACCAGAAGGATTTGTTTGCTTTAAAAATTTATCATAATTTAACTCAGATAAACAATCATTAAAACATTTACCAATGCTACTGAGTAAATACTATAATACTTAGAAATTGTAAATAAAGCTTTGCCATTTCACTTGCAAATAATGACATGAAACTAACACTTAAAGAGTTTCTAGACATAGTGTTAGACAAAACAATCTCTCTTCCAGCCACATTGACATCTCAGAGATGTAATCTCACTTTTCCCTTTCTATCAAGAATCAGAATAAAGTATTTAGTACAAAGTCTCATTCCAGAAAACTGCAGGTTTCTGAAGATGCAACAATTCAAACTAGCTGATGATCAATACTGTAGCATTAATGTCATTAGAAAAAACTATCATCTGCATCAGAAGGCCAGATTAAGGATCTAGTCCACTTGAAGATTGATTCACTATATATACTGCGCTCTGATAATTCATATTGTGCCTTTAACTATGTGTATGTCAGCAAGCAGTACAGATGCGCAGAATGAAAAGTCAGTACTGAGTATTGAGTGTACGTGTTTCGGGGGTTTTGCTCTGGACTAAATTCAGGTCAGCTCTGTGGACTACAGAAAATGAAATGCCCACTGGCAGATTCTGGAAACGCATCCTCCAGTTTTGTTCCATTCAAAAATAATTTGTTTATTGTGCTTCAATACCACTCCATAACGTGACAACCAAGCAGTAAACTGAGGGACGATTAAGTGATTTCCTTCAAAACAGTATTCTTAATCCAAATTGAATCACTCAGGTGGAGTCACCCAGGTATTTTCAGCATATATGAAAAAACATTGCATTTTGATTGATGTAAAATTTTATATAATGGCCTATTACTAGAACTGGTTATAGTAGACTGCATAGGTTTAGTGACAGTTTAACATTTCAGGTTCATTCATTGACAACATTCTAAAAATGATTTTACTTGAAGAATAAAAGTATTAAGCTTCAAGTCTTCTTTATCTCCCTGTTTTTAAGAGGTGTTTAATTTTTCACACCAATATACAAACAGCTTACATCTGTTCCCACAAAAAAAAAGATGACATTCTGTTTATCCGTAGACAGCTTGCATAGTCCTTACATTACTGTCTGGTTTGGTGTTTTGAACTCCCAACTAATTGAAATAATCCTAAAAGGTGACATTCTCCAAAGAAATATTACTTCTCTTTTCCCCTGTTATTTTTAAAGACTCGTAACATTCAAACATGGGTCATGATTTGGATGTCTGCTTCATGAGGTGAACAGAAGGCACTGGCAAAATACAGTAAATCATGCTGTAGATCTTGTAGACTGATTTGTTATCCTTACAAGAGGCTATTTAAAATCTCTATCGTGAGCCAGCTGGAGTGCTTGCCGTGCACTGCAGACACAGTAGTCCAGTCTTGAGTAATTAGACTTCAGGGCTGTAGAATGGGACTGAGCTACTACAATCTAAAAAATTACTGTGCCTCAGCTCTACCAATACGCTGTGGTACTTTCAGCAAATCATATAGACTTTCTGTGTCTCAAACGGTTTGTATTTGCAGGCTGGACACACTTCTTCCCTCTTCACAGAAATACCAGAATGATAAATTTTTGAATGACACAGGTAGTATTGTTTCATTAAGGAATACAAGTTGCATAGCTAAGAAACGACAGCTCGATCACCTGCTGAAGTTGAACAGCTAAGACTTTTGCTCTATCCTAATATTGAAAAGTGTGCTTTCTAGTGTTTCCCCTACCTGAATTTTGCTAACTCTTTCAGATTTTGGAGAACAGGGTTGGGAGACTGTGTTTGCTCGTTCCAGAGCTTCTCCCATAATTAGATCAGGAACCAACATTTAAATTGCTCCAAAGGATGATGATTTAAAATATTATTTATTTCTGTAGATCACATTTATTATATTTAATGGAAATGCTATTTATATTATGATAACATCGGTCAGGGAAATATAGCATCTCATACTGTTTACCCAGAGTAAACAGTTTTGCACATACAGCATTCTAATGCATAGAGCATCAAGCTTTTAGAGTTGTTCCTACAAATACACCTGATCAGCATGTAATGCAACAAAATACAGCATTTTGTAGCATATGGCATGCAAAGCAGTGAAGGGCATGCCTAGATCTCAGCTGTGGCATGCCACCTAGTTTGCTCTGTAGCATTTATTTAAACATATGGCTCATCCTAGGTGGCATCCACCACTGAAGCACAGGTGTGTATTCTTTCACTTGAATTCATGACCCGTGCAACAAAGCTACAATCAGCTCTTTCAGCTGCGTACTTTATGTCAATTCTGTTGTATAAGTGTACTTAGAATTTACTACAAGAAACAAATGGGAATTCTGCATTACACCTGCATGTGACAAAAATGCTTAATTATATCAAGCATTGTTTAAACACTTTCCCCTTTGGAGAACAGGGCCTAATTAAAGCTCTTTGACAGTGCTATAAATCACGGAACAATGATGCTGTGTTTTTAAAGGACAAATTCATAGTGCCTGACCAACAGCAAACGGGTTCCCCAACTTCCTCTGAAAAAAAGTCATCAGTATGAAATCAAGATCTCATTTATTCTGGCTTGCTTCTAATGGTGGTAAACCTGAAAATTTCAGCTCACGTGTTTTCCCCAGTCTTGGATCTTCTATTGTTCTTTTTTTCAGGACTGGTTTGCATTGATAACAAGATCCACCCTATTAACAGTCACCCTCACTTGGTTTCCACCTGGCTAGTAGCTGTTTAAAGTCAAAGCTTACTAGGCTTTGTCCCCTAAAGGACCAGAAATCGACAGAGAGGCTTCTGTATTTCAGACAAACACTGCTGATTTGTTACACAGGAACTCTGCTGCTTCATAAATCAGAAAAGGCTCAAATTCATACAGATTTTCTTGCTGCTCTCTATGTTAAGGCACTCAAAAGATGTTGTAGATATTCTCATTTAAACTATTACCTAAACCAGTATTGGGACTTTTTTTTTTTTCAGCCAGCTCTTGCACCTTTTCATCAAGCATTCTTTTTTTTTTTTTTTTTTTTTTTTTTGAGATGCTGTGAAATGCTTTGCCCTGAAAACTAGAAATGCAAATGCCCCAGTTCATCCTCTATGAAATACAGAAAACAGACACAGCTAATTTCAGAGCTGTCTTAAGAAGAGATGGCATTTCAGTATCTGAAATTATCATTGGAAATGTTTGCTAGAACCACTATTTTATTATGCAAACATATGAAATATAGTAACAGCTTAATCTTATTCTCATTGGAGTCATTGGAAGTTTTGCTATTTACTGAAAAAGGAAGCAGATCAAACACTAGAAGCTTAATAATGCAAGCTCACTCACCATTGTGCAAATAGCTCTTGATTAATTCAAAGTACTGCTGTAACACACAGAAGAGCTCTGTGTGGGAAGAAGTGAAACCGTACTCCACACAGGAGCAGAAAGCTTTCCTACCACAGAAATTCTGGGAGTGATCCCTCGTGCCTCAGTGTGCTGGTCAAAGAGCTGCAAAAGGGTAAGCCTGATCAGCCTGTGGGCACCCAAAGAAAGCCTGCTGAAAACCTAGTTCTTCAGCTAGCTCACTGAAACCAGTCAGTCTATACCACTGTGAGCTCACTCTATCAGGCCAAGCAATTCCATGCATATAAGTTTGTTTTCAAGCTATCTAGAACGAAGTTACATTTTTATAGCCTTCAGCTTTACTAAGATATTTTATGTAACAGTGAGAATAAAAACTTGTTTAGACAATGATAAATAACAAAGGAGATAACATACATTGCGCTGCTACCTTCTGTCAAACGCATGCTGGCCAAATACCTCAACCACCCTTTCTATGTAGGCAAGACTGACAGAATGGTACTGAAATTCTGAACTTTTGTAAGAGACTTCAGCCATATGTCTTGATCAATTTATATGCAGATCCCTTCCCTCAGCAGAACTTCTTTGCACCAACTGTTAGCCCATATTGTTGAACCGAATCCAGAACAACAGGAATGAGGGAGTACTGTTCCCTTTTAATTTGAAGAGCAATAAAAATGCAAATCGAATAGAAGTATTATTTTTATAGCAGCCTGCAGGTTTTATATGTAGCTGTCAAATCAGAAAATGATGCATATTTACAGTTTCTAAAGAAAACAAATAAATAAGAATTAGAGACAAAAATAAACACATTGTAAATTTAAATGTTAATTGTGTGATACCTTGACATCTTACATGAGAAAGAACAAGGGACAAGGTAAAAAATAGATCAACAAAGGCTGCTGGAAGTCAGAAATAAGGCACAATCTTTCCTCCTTTATACTTATTATCCTGAGGCTTGAAATCACTACCTTGTAATATTTTTAAGTCACATAAGTATAACACTGCCAAGAACAATTCTGGACAATGTTACTCACCCAAATACAAAAATAAGGTTTGTTTTCCTTATTACAAAATCTGCACACAATGCACGGAATACATGCATACTTTGAAAATATTTTTTTCATTTTCTTTTGACTATACAAATTAAGTTAAAGGGATTATTTTTTACTTGTTTTGAATTATTTACATACCATGTACATTGGATATGTATGGTTTATCGTGTAGTTGCACACCAAAGGAAGTGTGCATTTTCCTGTGTCTAAAAATAGAAGATATTTTATATTGCTTTTGTAACTTGGTTAAAAAGGTAGAATGCACTGTAAAATATGCTAGTTATTAATGGAGTTAACCTGAAATTTATGAATTATCTGTAATAAGAAAGCCAGGTTACTTGAACTTTCAGAGGAAATCAGTACCACACTCCACACTTAGCAATACCGATAGTACTGCGTTCCACACAATGCTGAAAGAGATGAATAATCCTCAGTGTAAAATAAAAGTTCAGAGCAATACAGAGCAGAAACAACATAAAAGGTTAGCAACACTTCTGATGGCAAAAGGTTTAACCTGTTTCATCTTCTATTTTTTTCCACTACTAACACACAAATACAGGAGATAAATTACCTTGTTTATGTAAATGCAACTAGTCACAGCCTTCCTTGACACATTCAAATAACAACCATGAAAGTAAAATTTTGAGCAAGCATGTGCTAACTACCTTAGGCAAAGTATATCTCAAATATTATTCATCCTTTATGTAAAAATATGACTTGACCTGTGTTTATCACACATGCTCCATTAAAAACTTACTCTGCCTTGGATTCCTTTTGAGGGATAGCAACTCAGGTGGTGAGACTTCATTAAAATGACAATTTGAAGAACAACTTATTCAAAGCATGGTTTAATGGTTGATTTTTGCCCTCTCTAATTTTTCAGTCCTTTCTATTATTACCATGGCAGAAACTGTTGAGTTCTAACCAAGCTGTCTATACAGCGAACTTTTTGATTGAGTCAAAAAATGGCCTACCACTTTTATACAAAGTCAGAGACAGCAGAGATGAGAAAGATCTCCACATTCTAACCCAAATCACTGTCCTTTCAGGGCAGGACCGTGTATTTGACCTACTGGCATCTTCTGTTACACACTTTCACCAAACATTAAGGAGTCTCACGTCCACTATGAGAGCTAAATCCAAACAATGAAAGCTGTAACATTAAGTGACAAAGCACATGAAAACTCTCCTATGACACTAACATACAGAAATGAATGGGGTTTAGTTTGCCAGAGCAAGTCCTTGGTGGGAGGTTTTGAAATATATGTTAAAATTATGACTTCAGCTAAGCGATCCTAATTTTGCTGTCTGTACATACACACACACACATATAATTTTTGCAGCTACATATGAAGCCTTATTTTTGCATTAGTAGACCATCTCAGAGTTTCCGTCACTGTAAAAGGGAAGTCTTTTAACCAACACATGCCCATTAACCTGCACTTACTGCACAGCATCTACAGTGCCTTTTACAGGGGAGGGTTTTACGTTTAAGTCCTCAGTAACATGTCATGGAGAAGCATTTGGAAAATAAATGTCATTTCTGGTACTTTAAAACAATGGGTATATATATATATATATATATTGAATCTAAGAACATGTATTTATAGAGAGATTACAAAAACAAATGATGCAACTATTAATTACACTTTTTTTTTTTTTTTTTTTTAAATTACAGTGTAACTCCCTGTGCATGTTCTTATTCTGGAATACTCCTCATAAAATAAAACTTCAACTACAAGTAAAAATAAAAATTAAAAAAAAACAAAAACAAAAAACAAACAACAACAACAAAAAAACAACAGCTGAAATATTACTTACTTTCAAACACTGCAATAAAGGCCAAACAGTCATAATGTTAATTAGTAGCCTAAAAAAAAATAAATCAATACAGCATAGCCTAGATTGAAGACCTGTGCCATTACATGCTCATGGAAGACTGCACAAACTTTTTTTTCCAGTACCATTATATGTACCTTATACTTATCTCATTCCACAGTGCAAGGATGTTTATGACAGGTAACTGAGCTAATACAGCTTTCTGTAAGTAAAGAAGAATCGACAAAAGAAAAGCAAAATTGGACATTTTTTAATTGCAAAGAGGAAAGCAGATGAAACAGGACAAAAAAAAAAAAAAAAAAAAAAAAGAGAATAATTTATGTGAAACCTAAAGGCAAAGCCAAGAAAGAACTGCGTAATCATCACTGGAAAAGCGTAATTTATCCACTTAAAGAACTTCCTTGCACATTCCTTATTGCTTTCTCATGCCAAAGCTTAACCACTGAAGGTGTCCCTTTTCTCTTTCTGTACCTTAGCTAAAAAGAATGCTGCGTCACTGCTCTCAGAGGTGTTCAACTGAAAGTCCTGCATACATTGCTTTTCTGTCTCCCTTCACCATGGCATGACCTCAACCTTTCAGTTGCAGCACCAAAACTTGCCTAGCCCTATATTACTGTTCTTCATCCCTTCAACAGTTAAGCTCTTTGGCAACTGGCATTTTTAAACTATCTGAAACTGTGCAGAATCCATATAATTTGATAAGGATGCAAAGCACAAGAAAGTAGCGCCTTTGCTTTGCAATGCAGGGAAAAGACTAGTCTGCGTCATCCTGATGAGTCATACTAGCAGATTAAGTAAGGGCAGCCACATCAGAGAATGAGGCAATGACAGTACAAGAAAAGCAAAATGTTTTTTCTAGATTTTTAAGTAATGAATGCAGCAATAAAACCAACAATGGGAATAACACCTTAGAAATCATTAAAATTACTATAAGTCCTTCTAGGGGTGACTTGTACAACAGAGGATATTAAGGAAAGACTTCCCTTTGTGTTCAAAGGCCTGGAATATCTATCAGTTATTAGAAAAATCAATTCCATCTACAAGTGTAATGACAGCAGTGAACCACCATTACTACGATTGACCGTATAATCTTTAGTGGAGAAAGATATTCCATGCACAGCATATTTCAGTATCATTGTAATAAAAACGGAGGCATAGTTGAGTGCTTTAGCTGAGTGTTTTCCTCACAAAGTGAGAATCACAGGTCTGCTGTGAGTAGAACTAAGATCCAAAAGACCAAGTGTTTCAGGAAAGCTTATCTACCTATGATCATATCCCCACATCAGGTTCATACAAGGTACTAAATGCTCGATCCAAACACCGACAGTTCAGTCAGGGTATAAAAGCTAAAGACAAAAAGAGGGCATTAGGTCACGCTCATATTATGTGAAAGAGGCAACGCAGCTAAGAGCATCAACCCAGTAAGTAACATAAGAAATGCTAAACTCACTGTCAAGACTTTTATTTACATTAGCAGAAATTTGCAATGAGCTTATGAAAACCAATAACACTGGGAAATGGAAAAGGAGGGTGACAAATATTTTTGAGTAGTCTTCTCAAAGTTTTTCCAAAACTTCACGACTTGTATACACTTGAATCCAAAGTAAGGAAACTGTATCAAATGCCTCACAAGAAGACCGTGGGACAGCATACTTTAAGATTAAAAGCTCCAGTGGTAGAAACTACAGACTATGAAAAATAAGACCCATGCAGCTAGTACACTATGCTCACATCAAAACCAGAAGTATCCACTGTTTGAAATTCCATTAGTATGTACACAGCAGCACTGCAACAGTTCCACAGATCGTATCCTTGGAAATCCACACTAGCTTTTTCAGAGACAAGATGTTAGTACATGACCTTAGAGATACAAATGTATGACCTTAAAGTGAAATACATTTGAGAGAAATTCCTGTCAATGACATTCAGTCAATCCATTTTCTAGAAAGACAAAATACAAACGAGAAAAAAGCTATGGAGATGTATATTTGCTGTTACAAAATACCAGCTGGCACCTGAAAATAAGCTAGCAGAAAACCAGAATAAATGAGACTTGAGGCAAACAACCTCTGAAGAGAATAATGAAGTGATAAATAAGAACAACACACTTCCAGGCAAACCAGATACTTCAAATGTAAGTAAAGGATTGAGAGTGGAGACCAAACTAATGAGGAAAAGATGAAGAGAACCTCAAAGCAAATCTGTCCAAACATTCTGGAAGACATCTGCAACTGATCTGTTTAAACCTAGAATAAATCAGTGGCTGCTGATTTAGATAGAAGATTAAAGTTACAGGTACACCTTCTGCTCCTCTGTCTGGTGAGGGTGTGTTCTGACCACTGGGTCAAGAGTATTTTGGAACGTATTCTTCACTTTACAGTGAATCTGAGCATTAAAATTACCCCTTTCTGATGTAATTTCTAGGAACACAGATTTGACATTTAATTCAAGCCCAATTGCAAACAGTAATACCAGGAGGATAGCACTGGTCTTTTTCATATCTCTTTTCTGTTTTACTGCCTGCTCCATCTCTAGTGGTCCTTTTGAAATCTTTGAATTAGCTTCTCTTTTAGAATCACAGAATGATCATCCAAGCTGGAAAAGAGAAAGGAAGAAGTAAAAATTAATTTCCCTAAGATAGAATTATTGGCTGAGTTTTAACATTGGGTTTGGAAAGTCTAAAAATGGAACTTGAATTAGCAGAAAAAGATAGCTCAAATTTGTATTCTCCCATCTTAGCCCATCATTTCTTTGTAGACTGCAGAGTACTTTTCCTCTTTCTCTACAAGCAGGAACCTGATATCCTTTGTGTCACTAATGCATTGAAATTAATTTTATTTTATTTTAATCTAATCATTTGATACTGTAGCACTATCCTGGAAACATGAGTCTCATGAACCTTCATTCACTACGCTCCTTCATATTTTGGAAGTAATACCTCAAATGTACTGCTCATTAAATGAGTCCCATAAATGCCTGATGATCACTACACTGTCAAGCTACTTTCCAAGCTGACTGTCACACACAGAGGATGCAGAATTTTGGTTTAATAGCAACTATGCTATCATCTTAACTATATGTGGTTTAGTGCATACCAAAAGCAAATACTTAATACAAAATACTGCCTAGGTTTTTTCATCAATTAGAGAGACTACAGTAGAAATTCTAACAGCTAGTCTTAAAACTGATTCGACTACTAGAGATTAGGTCTGAATTAACATTGCAGAAAAACATGAACAGATACTGGAAGAATCAGCGCCTTTGAACATTTACATCTCTGAAATAACAACAGAAACAGCAAATTTCTGGTTCCTGAGAATTCTGGTCAGATACTGGAAGGAAGACAAGATGGTACCAACTGGGGAAGATGAAGAGATCCTACTAAACAATGTCCATCTTGTTTAATCAATGCTCTCCATCTTGACTAGAAGTCTGGTTCCATAACACTCAGCCTTTCCAATATGTGTATCACTATATAACACTGAATTCTTAACTGTTCCTCGTTTATCAAGATGCATTTTAGCTCTGCTGCTTCTTACCAACAGTTACTGTATTTTTAAGCTTCTAGTTATTACTTGGTTTGCTGACTGATAAGCTGTTCAACCTTCAAATGCTAAGTGGGAATTGAAATTATTCCCATTTTAAATGGGTGGTTGGATGATCATTTAAGATGATCTCAGTTTGATAAAAGCCTGCAAACTACTGACTGAAAAATACTTTCCCCCAAGCCCAGATGCATGCAATTTAATCACATTTTCTGTGATAAAAAATAGCAATACAAAATAGCAACAAATAACAGGACTGATTCTTTCACAGTCAGCTTAATCCAGCCATGGAAGAAACCAATTTGAGAATCTGATTTTTCTTTTACTACTGAGAAACGAGTTGCTGATACAGGAACCAGATAAGCTCTGTAACCTTCTCCTTTAAACACATTGATCCTGATTAGTATCCTAACATTTACAGTAGCTTTCTACTGGGTCAACCAAAGAATACTGCTAACCTAATCAGAGGTCTATTGAAGAAGTCTGAGAACACCAGAAATGATTTAATGTCTGCCTAGATAATGAGAAATAGAACTAGCACTACCAGTCTGTTTACCTGCAACATCCCCCCCAAGACTAATTCCTTTGTTTTCTTAACTGGTGTACAGCCACCAGTGCAACCATGAAAACATGAAAGGTAAATGATGCCAACAAGATTAAGATGATAAAGTATTATTCCCATTCATCATCCAACAGACTAACACATTTAAACAACTCACAGTTCAGTCACAGATAAGCAACGTACCAAAAGAGGACCATTTGTTAAATAGAAGCAGCTTTGTCTTATACAAAAGAAGACTCTGCACAAACCCTTAAGAATCACATTTTTAGTGGCAGAAAACACATTCACTTCAGTTGTTCTTTGCTGCTAGAAATACCTACTGACAGCAATGGAATAAAACTGGTAAGATCCATGCAAGATTTCCCAACTGGAAAATAAAGTCTTACATTTCATCTAGGAAGTAAAGGATTAACACAGATACATCATAGATCTTACACTATAGCTCACTCCTTGAAAAGACCTTTATTCCATGGCCAGGGAAGGTCTATATTTAAGACCATTTCTGCAATAGTCTTGATTTTACTTTTGCCTTAATTACTTCTGTGACTTCATGGTTACGAGTAATCAGTTCAAACCCCTGTTTATGTCCCCACCTGTAAAGTTAGTAGTAGATGGTATTGAGAAATATTCTTTAAAAAAATCAAATTCATGGTTGCTCTAAAGCACATATACCAGAAAAATCTATTTTATTCATTTTTTATACATCTTTTTTGGAGAGGAGCCACACTGAGAGCATGTGTAAGAGTTAATACTTTATTCTGTATGAAAGATAAAAGTTCAAATGTCAGCAAAAATGGCCCTTCTACACATTGCCTGGGATATGATTCCTGACTGAAAATAGTGTAATGCTTCTGTAAGCATTTGTAAAACAATTAAGAAAATTAAGACTACTAAAATTCTAGAGTGGGATACAAGCATGATGGTAGTCAGAAACATTTCAATAAGACATTTTCTGTCAGTTGAAGCTTTTTGTTGAAATGGATCTTCTCCCCATTTCCTTCTTCCCTCTCATCCCAAAAAAGAATATGTAAAGTCCAGAATAGTTTTGGGCCAGACATAGAAAGGAGAGAAAGAAGTTTCTTCCTTAATTAGCGCTATTTAAAACAACACATAGGTTCAAGCACCTGAATCATGCAGAGGAGAAAGTGGTTCTGGTTTTCCCTTTATACAAATGTTCTAGCATATTTCTATCCCTATCTGTAATCTCACATGTCCTCCTCCCCTCCCCCAACCCTCCACCTTCTTTTTTTTTCCTTTCCTGGAAGAAATTTCTAAAGGACTGCTTTCCCTCACTTATTAGAAAGGAAACCAATGTCAAAACACTGAATATTTCTGTCAAATACAATTATTGTTTTCTTTCCAGCCCTTAGGAAATCTAGACTCATTCGCAGCTCTGCTGTAGCCATCCATTATGACCTTGAGGAAAAAAAAAAAAAATTAATTAATCCTCCTCCACCCCTTATTTGTACTGCATGTGAAAAGAGGGAAGAAAGTTCTCCATCTGTCTTCCTTGAATATTTCAGTTGTGAGCATTTTGGGCCAAGGACTGACACTTACTATACAGCTGTGCAACATCTAGTATAATAAACCTGTAATACCTCCTGGGACATCCAGCCATGAATGCAATGCAAATAAATGCAAATGATGCTCAAACTAGATGGTATTTACAACTGTAAATAATATCTAGCACAAACTAGATGTTATTTACAGTTGTTTCATGGTGCAAACCATGAAACTGTTTGCACAGTTGCTAAACATACAGCAATCACTCTTAATACTTGCTTATGAATGCAAAAGTATTTTCAGGCTTTTGGAACACTACGCAAAGTGGTCTCAAATTAGCAATCCTGTATATTTTAGCAGTCTGATGCAAAAGTAATTGATAAAAAGGCTATGTAGTTCAAATGCCTCAAAGCTACTGACAGATGCAGAACAGTCTAAATGTAGTATCCCAAGTGCTCCAAACTCATCATCTTCAGTACACCTTTTGTCAGCAGTGTGTGACAAGTTCAGGAAACAATCTGGAATGAACACCAGGATTTCAGAGAAAACAGTGATACACAATCAGATCTTGAGCATTTTATGTACACTTAGCTAAAACGTGTGAGTTGTAATAGTGTGATTGATATGAGGTGATTATACATATGATTTATATCTGATTGATAACAGTGTGCATTCACAATCAGGATCCTCAGCATTGTAATTGACTGGTTCGTGCTATGCTGCAAGCTGACTGGTAGAAGCCCTTTCCTTTCATTGCATTACTAAGGATTAATATCATGTTATTCTTGAACATATATGCTTCAATAAGCTAGAGCATTAGGTAAACTAAGTCTTCCAGTAAATAATATTATAGGAAACAAAGAGAAAGAGAGAGAGAAAGAGAGAGAGAGAGAGAAAGAGAGAGAGAGAGAAAGAGAGAGAGAGAGA
>CM021768.1:36907704-37057941 GCA_011076525.1 Nettapus auritus | reverse complement strand
GAGAGAGAAAGAGAGCGAGAGAGAAAGAGAGCGAGAGAGAAAGAGAGAGAGAACCACACAACATCACTGAAGCCTGAAGACAAGTCCACTTTAAAAAAAATCAGTTCATTTAAAGCCTGGTGAAAAACACCAGCCCACACACTGAAAAAGAGTCTGTCTTTAGAGCAGTGTAAGCCGCTTGAAAATTAATGAAAAGGAAGGAGTGGCTGATACTAAAAAGCCCTCAAACTGGAGCTCAAAAAGCCTCTCTTCGCTCCAATTTGTTTCTTCTTGAGGGGAAATACCAAGTCCCAGGCTAGAATTACACACCACTATCACAGTTAAAATAGAACACCAGAAAAATGCAAACAGAGCTGCTCACATTCAGGACTAAATTAGGCTTAGTAAAACAATCAATTTCTTATATCAAACATTTCACTTCTGTTAATGCTGCACAAGACAGAACACAGCAAAGGCAACAACAGAGGAGTGTTCTTAAAATAGCAATGCATTTTTTCTCCCAGAAAAAGTATCAAGTCTATAACTTATACATGGATTGAATTTGGCAGCATGAGCATCCAAAACAGGCTCTGGGGTTTGTAATGCCACTGGAATGCACTGCCAGAAGGTAACACTAATAAGAATTGCAGAAGAGCATGGGAAAAACTGCACCCAGTTTCCCTGAAGGATACATCACAATACAATCAGAATCTTTCTTCAGAAAACTGTAGGATGTTGGACTTTTTGATAGCACAATGAGGTTTTTTCCATTTTAGTGAATTTTATTTTAAAATGAGCAGAAATGAGTATTAATGCAACTTGAAACCACAGAAACCATCCAGAAAAAGGATTTTTGCGTATTACCAGTAAAGCAATGCTATATCTTTCTCTGGCTATTTCTTTCCATTAAGCTAAATATAAAGACATTTATATGGAATTTAAGTATCTTCATTTACACATTATGGAAAACATGCATGTTTGTATGTATCGGTTGCTACTTCCAAGTATTCCAGAGCAAGGGTCAAGTCATACAAAGAGAAAGCTAAGAGAGACACTTGTACCACCTTACTGTGCTCAGCTCCTGGTGTGGATGGCAGTAAATCTGGCATCTTGGTGTGAACTCAAGACTGTCCCTAATTATGGGAGGCTGATGAGGCTTGCCCTCCCCCACCTTGGTTCTGCAATGCAAACAATTCAAAGTGCTGCATTCCTGCCTGTGATGCACTTCTGACACTCCATCTATTCTGGACAGGGAATATGAAAATCAGTGTAGCAGGAGATAAACCAGAAATGAGTATCTGAAGTCACCTACGATACAAGAGTGGAATCCCTAATATCCCAGAGCATTGAATACAACAGCAATGCAGCAAATAATTTGAGCCTCTACTCACTCCCCAGCCCTGCTGTCACTGGTTGGGCAGCTCACATCCAAACAGCCAAGCACCTGTCCCTCAAAAGCAAGGTGGCCAACTCCAGATTACTTACTGCCAACATGCCCACCTGCACTTCTAAATCCTGCCTGGACACTGGCTGTGGCACAGACTTGGTGCTGACACAGGTAGAATAATATATATTATATATATATAGAGAGAGAGGGGATATAGCTCACTATAGGATAGCACCTTCTAAACCATTACTACCAGTCAGATTATTTGCCGATTGCAAAATAAGTAGGAAAAAAATTGCATTTAAAGGTGAAATCACTCATGCTAGTCAGATAATCCTAAATGGTAACTCATGAAAGCTTTATACCACATCCAGTCACTATGAATTGTTTAATCATCATCATGTATTCTTCCTAAACATATATTTTTATATGCCATTGAAAAGTAACTTCAAAATATCTTAGAATTTAATTGCTCATCTTAATCTTACACTTTTAAAAATAACTTTCTAGTTTACATACAGGACTCCAAACATAAAAGATTAAGAGAGGTAATAACTCCTTTATCACCTCATGCTATACTTACATGTAGGCATTTTTTAAGCTGACGTGCCCTTTCAGTAAGAACCAACCATCTGCAACCTTCCACAGCCAGGAGCCAGTCTATGGCCCACAGTAAGGAACAGAAGAGCTCTCTTTTCCAATGCTGCTATCTGGCTTTTAGTCTTTCAGTTACAAAACTGACAATCAGTTAAGCTGCTATTAAATGAGTATAGTCTTCCATGCTTCAGACCACACAATTAGAAACTAAAAAAATAATAATAATGCACTGTATCATGAACATCAATTGTCATTTAAAAATGTGTACAGTTTATAATAAATTCCAACTAGATGAGACTAAAATTAACCATTTTTCAAGAAGAAAACTTCCATGAAATTCACTATCAGAATAGATTAATGGGAAGAAAAAAGCAATTCTGAAATCCTCCCACAGTGCCAGGACAGTTTAACATGCCTCTACAACAGTTAATCAGCCTGGCCTCAAGGTAATTCGTGCACTGAACAGAAAGGTCAGGAGAAACGACAAGAAAGGAAATTGGAAAGGAAGAGAAACGTGGAAATAGAATATACTGACAAAGAGAAGAAGATGCTATAGGAAGAGTGAATGGGTAGATATAACGCAAGATAAATACAGAGGATCTCTCACTAGATAAAAAATGGTGAAAGAGATATAGGCAGATGTATGGTTACAAATAATCAGTCAGAGATGGAATAATTTTAAAGACAAAGAGCATACACAGGCCAGCCTTCCTTCAGTCTAACCAACTCCATTCAACAACATTTCTGTTGTGTAAGTAACATTTTCAAACAACTCCTAGAATATTATTTCACCTTGAGTTGATGAACAAGCCACAGTTGAAACAGTTTCCATCTTGACAATTCCCAGAATCGTTAAGAGGTTTTTTGTTGTTGTTGCTGTTTTACTAATTATAGTTCATTTAAGCCAACTAGTTGGTATATGCCAAACAAACCCTTAAGAACCTTATTGCTACCTACATAAACGTCATGATTTTAGTAAGGCGTGTGCGCCTACACCTGGACAGCAGACCAAGGAGCCCTACTCAACCTCTCAGCTAGCTCTGGGTGAGTGCTCCTGCCTACATTCTGAGGGGGGAGAGTGACAAAGCACTGAGTGTCCCTTCAAAAACACCCTTCTGCATGTGAAGGAAACCCAGACACATGAAACAGAAAGAAACACTGATACCCGGTCTGTTTCACAGGATTAGTTATGACCTCTACCTGTCATCAGCCTCATATATTTAGTGAGATATAACTATTAGTTCAGCCATCTGTGAACCCTCTGTAATGTCTATTTGAAGACATTTTCTTAAAAGTCCAAAAATTTTCCATATATTTGTTTTTTCGTATTTACATAGCGAGCTAAAATGGGATGAACTGTTGCCAAATGCATGGAGAAGGCTGGGACAAATCCTGTGAATCACAGCCTTGCTGAGCTTTTGCAGTTCCAACTAACTGTTGCTGGCATGCGAGGTACCCTGGACCTTTCAGGATTCAGCCTTATATTAGCTGTCAGGAAGGAAAATCTAGTAAACCTATTCCTGAGGGCTGTATAAGATTTTGCCATCACTGTTATTTCAATGCCTGTAAAAAGGTACGGACACATCAGAATAAGGCTGTTATATTTGTCTTGATGCACTTGTTTGTTATTCAACAGCATATCACTGCAGTTATTCACGCCAATTTTCTGACCTCCAGGTCTAAACTGCTCACTTTTCATGCTATTGATGAATAATCTAGATCTTCACAAGGCCATTTGGTTTGTTAGCTTTTCTTTGAAGTTTTGCTTCCTGTTTCTATACGGTTAATGAAAATTCAGCATACAATATAGCATATACCAGGTGCCTCTAAAAGGCAATAGGAACTTGTTTTCCTTATGCACATCACCCTAAATGGAAAAAGGGAACTTGCATTCTTTGTGCTCAGTAATCCATGAAAAAAAAAAAAAAGGGGGGGAGGAAACAACCCGAGTACTGTATTGGTATCACCTACTCTCTCCTTCATAGCAATGGATCATGATATGAACAAAACATTCCCTACATGAAGACTGCACAGTTATAAACAAGGAAATGTTATTTTATGTGGTGGCCAAAAGGAAAATGTCATTCCTACAGACAGTTCCTCTTCTTATTTTCTGACCAGCTCCTCCAGCAAATACTTGGATGAAACAGAGCACAGTGAGGGTTGATGATCCTTCATAGAAAACATCTTGTCAACAGCATCCTAATCTTTAAATCTAGTGACTATTAGCTTAAGTGTCCATGAATGCAGCTGCCACAGCAGTTAAATGAGAAGAAATCTCTATTGACATAGCCAAAGCTGAACATACATAGAACTCTACATATTAAACTCTCTACCCTGACTTTAATCTAGAAAAAATGCAGCAACTAGATCCATCGTGAAAACAAGTACCATGTTGGTCATGTCCAATGAAGCTTAAGAGAAAATGTTAATTTTTACTACCTAAAATATTCAGCATTTAATACCAACAGTAACTCCAGAATAGTAATGAAGTACTTCAAAATGCAAAGAAAGAAAGAAAGAAACAACAACAACAACAAAAAAACACACTATAATCCCTCCTAAGAGGGGTGAAAAGACATTGTTTTCTGTTACAATATCAGGATGAAAATCACAGATCCACCAATACTAGATAAAATGAAAAAATTCCCTGTAAAGAGAAATATGGAGGTTAGTACAGCCACAAGCAAAAGCGATGTGATTGTATAATTGATTGCTTCTCTTCACACACATTCAAAATATCCTTCCTGCCCTGTCTGCAAATGTATTCGCATTAAGAACAGGGGAAAAAAAAAAAAAAAAAAAAAAAAAAAAACAGCTCTTCTTTCTCACCATCCTTCAAGCTCCCAGACTCTTCCACTTCCTTCTATACTACTGGGCTATTCCAATAGAAAGGTGAAAAATCTGCACAGCATGCAGAGTACTATACAATGTGAGAGCTTAAATCCACAAGAGTTGATTAAGTAGCTTCCGGCCATTGATGTCACTTCCTTCATCTCAGAGCTGCAGTCAGGCACGCAAGACAAGGAAGGAATGGTTTTAGTATGAGAGCTTCAGTATGAAGCTTCTCGACAGCAACTTTCTGTATTTTAGGCTAATTTATTATCTTTTCAATTAGGTAATAGCTGTTGCAGATTTCACTGCTGGGCACCTAATTCTCCCCACTCACTGCAGGTAACACAGGTGCCTCCAGCCTCGTTCATTTCCAAGACTCATGTTTGTACACATTTGAGAGACTCAGACTCCAAGACTCATGTTTGTACTCCTGCTTTGTACATGTGGCAGTGTCACACACCACTGCTACCAAGCCACTTTGGGGACTGGCCTGTATCAGCCTACTTTATGGAAGAGAAATGAAGAAGTATGAAGAAGTGTCACCAGAGCTAGGAAGGACCCACAGCAACCAGAGGTCACAGAACACAGAATTTCCAGAAATACTATGAGCAACCTGAGCTGCCACATGCACACCTAACCTCTGGCTTACAAGCCTGGAATGATGCACAAACAGACATGAACTGCATGAACTTCTTTCTGAAAACTCTCCCACAGTGCAGCAGCAGTGAGATACGCCTCTCTCCTTCTGTCAAGCTATAGTCTCTCCTTTGGTTTGTCAGGATCATTTAGGGAGCTGCCTTGGAACAAGGTGAGATTTCTCAAGTTCTAATAAAGAAAGCATTCAGAAGAAAAAAAAAAAAAAAAAAGCAAAAAAAAGCAAAAAGACATTTTATACCTATCACTATCATCATTATATCTCCGCCTGATCAGTAATTTACATAAAATCAGTCCTTGAGCAAAGAGTTCTTAAACTGGAACCTGGAAAGCAAAGGACAATTCTAATGAGATGGATAAGGGAACACTGTATTTTGGCATACTTAGCTGGCTGGCAAGGACAAAAGATAGAAAAGGAAGCCTAAGGAAGGAACAGTGAAGGAGGAGAAAAGAGAATTAGACCAAAAGTAAAGACATTTAAATTGCAGTGCACAGAACAAAGCACACAGTTGGTAAACAACCTACATGGCTAGGTTAACCGTGTTCCTATTAACACCGCTAGCTTCCTCAGAAAGCTTCAAGTGACATTTAGGAAATAAGACATTTGATTTTAAAGGCTTTTTTTTTTTTTCTCCTATGGAGCCAATATGTCAAAATTAAATAGTTAGCACAAATACTTCAACAGTCTTTTTAACAGCCCGGTAGTAGCAACACTTGTTTTGGTGAACTGCTTGAGGCACTATGAGAACAAGAAAAAAAAAAAAAAAAAAAAAAAAAAAAGAATTAGCTCTGCGCTGTTGGAATATTTCGCCTATATGAAGAGAGAAACAGAGCAAGTGAATTTTTCCCCCCTGATACATCCAGACTTTAACGCAGTTGAGATGCACTTCGGAAAGTGGCTTGTAAATGCCACAACATATACATCCCTAGAAGTCATGTATCAATGAAATACAGTCTACGAAACAGTCTATGAAAATGTCAAAGTTCCTAAAAGTTGTTTGGGTCTCTACAGACATACTCTTTTCTCACAAGACTCATGAGATGGTTCAAATTACTAAGTGTATGTACCAAGTGCTATTTTGGATACTAATAGATCCTGAGGCATCCCCATAGTTTGCCAGATGCAATATAGGACTCAGAGGGGACAATTCTAGAGCTTGAGGTCACCCAGGATAGAGCAAGCATCACAAACTCGGTCTTAACAGGTATTAATTGCAAGTGAATTTAAAATGCCTCAACCAGAAATTGAGGAATATATTATTTGTATCATATTGAAACAGATGTAAAGAGATAAGCTCAAACAAACATCAAGTGCTCCACTTGCTAAAAAAGCAGTATTTGAAGCTCACAGATGCTTGCTTACTTGTATAGTGGAAGTTCATTTCCAAATTCTATGAAGTCAAGCCAAAATTCATTCTCCTACAACTAAAAAAGCATATAAGAAAAAAATGCAAATTTATGCAAAGATATTACCAAAGAATAACATCTATTATCAAATCCAATCAAAAAAAAAGGGGGGGGGGGAGCAAACATGTTTTTTCTCTTTACCTATACAAGCAGAGACCAAACCTTAGCCTTTTAGCTAACTGTACCATTTGCAAATTTATAACAGAGATGGACTAATGACTTTTCTGATTTCCATAATGAATCTTGACAAAGCTCTTAAGAAATGCTTACACTACTTTAAAATAAACAGACAACAAAACCCACATACAAGAGCACGTACCATAAAGTTTGAAAAATATTCTGCATATCAAACTGATTCTCAAATATTTCAGTACATTTCTGGAAGTGCTTAATCCCTCCCCTTCCCATAAATCACCTTACACCCTCATACATCATATGAACTTGGCATCATTTGGCATCTACCATCAGTAGAAGCTTGACCATTTATATGACTGAGAAAAATAGTCTGGCCTCATCACTCTGGATTCCCAAAATATTGGTAAGGCTTGCTGAACTAATCTAATCATTCTGCAAAAGGACTGAATGACTTTTGAGACAGACTTTCCACAATTTCACCATGATTCAATCTCACCAAATGAAAGCACCTGAAAACCTGGCAGCTATAAGGCTGTGAGTGCAATTACAAATTTATATTGCAATTTATTATGTACAGTGACTGACTTCTCATTTATTTCCTGAGCCCTCAAATCTATTGAGTCTTTAAATATAACAATTTTATAACCATGCTCAATGTTTCCTGGTGTTTATTCAAAATGGCTTCAAAAGTTTTAAGCTGCGTATAAATCTGGCCAATCAACGTTTGTTGATTGAGCAATTATTTAAACTGACAGTTTTTCTAATGGTTTTATTTTCCTCTGTGCTTGATCATAACAATAGAGAGAAGGAAATTGTCTTCTGATTCTCAAAACCCAGAAGTTACTTCTCCCCCTTCCTGCATCAGGACAAAAAGTAAGATGTCTGAGATTTTTTTCCGCCCACTAAAAAAATTAATAGGAAAAAGGACAAAGAGTGACAGAGACGAAGATGGACATCTAAACATAAATGGCCCAGGACTCAGGGTGTTCAACCAAAATGTGGAAGGCAAAGGGTTAAATTCAGATCCTCTGCCTGACATGGGCAGGTATGAAGGAAAAGGGTTAAATCCTGGATGATTCTCCTAACCCCTCCCTGTAATTCTGGTGCAGATCAATCCCTCATTTGCTACAAGTAACACTGCTGTAGCTTATGTAAGTATCAGCGTGGTATACACTAGCCATGCAAATTGTTTACCCTGCTTTTCAAGTATTACAGCTGGAATGAACTCCGTGGTGTCACCATGCCCACACAAGGCACAATCACGCGGGTTCCCACATCCGTGCCAAGAACCCCTCTGAGGATGTACTATTACAGTGTTTCAGAATTTGATACAGTCATATGAGGGAGAAACAAAAGCAAACAAACAAACAAAATCAGCATTTTGACTTGGAAGACATTTTGTCAGAAACAACTGACAGCTAGTATCTGTGAGGAACATTCTCAGCAAGCAGACCCTCCGCATCCGAAATTTCTAAGATTTATGGTATTAAAAATAAATAAATAAATACTCCTGCTTGCTCAGAGCTGTACAGTCTGTTTTATTAGCATACTTTTGTAGACATTCTGAGATAGTTCACCCATACACAAGGGAATGCAAGACATTCAACTATTTTAGATCCACACTACATGGGATGGTAAAGCCTCTTCGTGTTATGGATGTAAACTGGAGTCCTATAACTACCAAGTTCTGCCATTCATAAAAAGGCAGAAAACAAAACAAAAATAATGTTTTTGAAAAAATAAAATAAAAATAAAAAATAAATAAAACAAAAGGGAAGAAAAACCCTTTCAGCAGGTTGCAGAGCAGTTGAAAAACCATTCTGTTGAGCTCTCTGGCACTGTTGCTGACATGACCTCTGAAAGCAGTCTTCTCAGTAAGAATAAATAGAAAATGTCCACATTACCTATCAGGTTGCTGTTTCAATTACCTATCACACTGAGCGCTTATGTTACTTTGTTACTTGCAATTTTCAAAATGTGTAAAAGAAAATCAGTTCACAGTATATGCAATAAGCAGAGCCATCTTTTCCACCCCAAATGGTGTTTTTGCACCTGTAAAGGAACACATTCACACTGAGAACAAATTACAGAGGTATGACAGCCTTAACCACAGCAGCCTGAAACAATGCAGCATCAAACCAAATGCAACATTAAGTACCTGAAGTCTAGATTAAGTTGAATAGGTGGGATAGCATAGCAAGCATGTGCTCAAGTATCTAGTTTGAACATTCTACACAACCAGCCACTATCCCTTATTCAGCTTTGGATCCCTTGTACCAGTTGTGGGAGAATGCATTGGTGAGTCAGGGCCAAGATGAACATTTTACACAATTTTGTCCTGCTCTCGTTCATCACAAAAAATCTTTTGGCAAAAAAAGGTGTCCATTCTAAATCATTTGTGATTGCAAAGTACTGTGATGGCAGTCATTTGTGATGGCAAAGTACTCGGTTTCTTTTTCAGCAATGAAAAGTGCAAACGCATTTACCTTCTGCAGTTAAGTAATGAAAATACTATTTTGATGTGCAATAAAGCCCAGCAAGTCATTCAAGGACTAGCTCAAGTGATTGGTAATTCAGTTACACATCCAGCACCCCAAGCACACAAAGCAATCACACGCCGATTTAAGCTAATGAATACAGACCTGAATATCCTTCCCTGATATCAAATAAAAGGGTAGATTAGAGTTGAAATAAAGCACTTGTGCCTGATTCTGTCTCCTTTAGTTGAACTGCATGTAACATTTAAGACCTCAAAAAGGTTCTATTGATTTCTCTAAGGTCAGGTTTAGGAAAATGTGTGGGGAGACAGAAGTAGCTGAAGCTGAACCCCACCTCACTGCAGAACAATAAGCAATTTTCTTGTAAAATTTTGAAGTGTCTCATAAAATAACTAGCAATAGCTAAACATATTAAATATCCGTAAATGAAATCAGATTCAGAACAAAAATGTTAACTCTCTATATTCATCTCCCAACTGGAAACTTCAGGGGAAAAAAAAGGTCATCTTTCCATAAACTGCCTGATTTGAGAACATTTCTCAAAACAACGAAAAAAAATAAATAATAAAAAAAAAAAAATCAACTGTACAAAATTAAAAGACATCTATACCATCCAGTAATTCCATTAAAAACAAACAGTTCTTGAGTGCAGTTATTGATTTTAGGAGATACAACATGAATTTGTTCAACATGTGCTTATTTAAAGTCTGCTTTAACTTCTTGTTTAGCTGTTTTAAAATATGCATTGACTGTGTTGGTCCAATGCTTTTTCTTGCTCCTTCTTGTTTATCCATAAGGAATTCAATATTGGAAGATTTTAGTTATCTAAATCAAAGCCCTTTTTCAGTTTTAGTAAGGCTACATCTAATAGGTACCCGCAGTCAAGGCAGATTTTTCTGTGAACTTAAAAGAAAATGTTAATGTTTCAATACAAAATAACAAAGCTATACAAGCCTACATATTTCTTATAATAACCTGCAGACTTTTACCCTGTACCTCTTCAGAAATCTGTAGTACAGTAGGAATTAATCCCTCATCTGTAGTCTTCTAAAAGCAGATGCCACTGTGTTCATGTTCTCGTAAATGCAATGAACAGTTACAAGAACATGGAAAAATCCTGGTCATTTCAGAGATGAATGTTCCAGTTAATTGTTACACGAGAAGGCCATTTACATATAGACAAATACATAGTCTGATATATACAACTGAAAAGATTACATATTTTAAAAGTTATTATAAATACCTGAATAACAACTTTTCAGTGTTGTTTTCAGCCTGACCTGACATTCCTTGGCTTCAGCTGTTGGTTGGTTCCAGAATATAGGCATGATCCTTCAATATAAAATATTAGTAATTCATGCACTCAATTCACTTACGGGGCTGAGAACGCTGACTTGAAATGATAAATTATCTTACTAGTAAGAGCTCCGAGATAATCCTCTTCAGAAAATGGATTGTAGGGTTTAACCAATGTCCTGCTTTTTCTGTATGTGACATCCAAAATGAACTGTTTTTCATTATATATATAAAATTACATATGAATTTACATTTATGCATACACGTATATACAGACACACATATATGCACACATACATTTATGTTTACTGTGGGTTTTTTATTCCTTTTAGTCTCCTAAAAATTAGTACAACCAGTACAACCAACACATATTACAGAATTATTAATTTTAAATGACCTTTTCCTATAAGTTTATTTTTATTTTTTAACAATTTAAGCATGCTTTCACAGAAGGTACCTCATAATTAATTTTACCAATTATCTTATTTTTTTTTATGTAACAGTCATAGAACAGCTTTGCCTGTTTAATGTATTTTCAAAATAACACATTACTTTTTTTTTATATATACTTCCCCAGTAATGGTCAGCTATTCAAAAAGAATGGTATATGTTTAATTTGCCTTAACTCTCAACAATATTTGAAGTATAAAAAGCCTGATAAATGAAATAAAGAAATCAGCATTATCAGTATTCCTTGATGCATTGGCCCTTGGTTTAGTATTTGTAACAAACACTGGACAGTACAGAAGTCCTGTGCATGGCCAAGGCTTAAGTACATCCCCAGCTATGTGCACAATCAATAGCCCTGTTGAAGATTAAAGCTTATGTTAGCATAAATGAAGAAAACATCTTACATTTTCATATATTAAAGATAAATAAAAGCTTATATAAACATATGCATATATTGAAAAGGCTGACTGACATACTGGTTGATTTAAGAGTTTGACTGGAATATTTAAGGCTTGATTGATATGCTACTCAAAAACTGATATTAAAAAATTCACTTCAAGGTTTATAAAAATTAAAATATAAATTCATAGTATGTTCAAAACTGCATGGTAATTTTTTTATTTCAGATATATGGACAATAGTAATGCAATAATCACATAATAAAAATCTGAAAAGTCAAGTATCTAAGCCAAAGCTGTCACAGTTGTATCTGCCCACGTTCTGGGCCACATCTGTGTGAAAATTCTCTGCAAGCCAGGAGCAAAGAGGCACAGCACTGGCAGACAATAAACACCCCAGATTTCTTTAGCTATAACTCTCAGGAGAAGTGCAATGTTTAAGTCTTGCTACAGAGCTTGATTTCAAGGGTAGAGATGTTTTGAGAGCAGCAAAAGCACAAGAGTTCCTATTTTAGGCTACAACCTGTGTAAAACATATCGTTCTTTTAAGAAAACCCATTTCATCCTGTCCTTTTTAATTACAGGGGAGTACAGAAACTATTTCACGAGGGCTCACTGAGCATGAGAAATGTTTTATCATTAAAAAGAAATGGGATGGACCAGGAATATAATTGAACTGAAACGTCAGTATTTATTAAAATTCCTCCTTTCCTTCAAAATCATTTTCATCATAAAATTTGTCTGTGCAAGGTGCATAGTAATTTTAATTCAAATAAACACACCTATATTTGTACCATCACTACCACTACAGGATATGATTTTTGAGTTATTCTTTAATTATTATGCTAGGAGTATGCTGCATGCTATTCCTTTAAGGATGCCATCTACAGCATTATATTCTAAAATGGCTGGGAAAACCTTCATCGTGACTCACAAATTGCAACATGCTAGATATTCATAGGTTTTCAAAGCTGCTGGTTGTAGATATAATGAAAGGATCTAAGGTTTATGCATGAATCAGCATCCCCTTGTCATAATGTCATGGTGCAGTGATCCCTGCAGAGTTGTAAGACTTGATTTAAGACAGAAAAGCTCAACACTGGCTCTTGAGCCAGCAGAATTAAACATCTAAGATCATTCATGTATTACATCTGTACTGAAACTACTACGTGAAAAACTTGTTAGAGTTATGGAGGTTTTATAGCGCTCCATAGGAAATCTCTTTAGGACTCCAGTATCCTTTCAGTGTAAAGATATATGAGTACATAACACAACTATCTCTCATCTGGTTGGTGGACGTAAGACGAAAGGATTTCGTCTTCACTAATTTCTTTTCTTCTTTTGACAGAATTAAGAATTTAAAAAAATCTAATGCTACTTATGGTCAGCACTTTTCCAATTAGACTAGACTCAATTACACTTTGCTGAAGGACAATAAAGTCTGATTTCTGGATACCTTCCAATTCTACCCTGTGAATTAACTGCAGTGCTTGCTGTACCTTTGCCCCAGCCTTTAAAGGCCAAGGAGGCTCTGTTACAGTGATCTGCTTTGTTAACATGTGCCTTTACATGTGCCTACATTGTAATCCTCTGAATCATCAAGAACTCAGAAAGAGGGCCAAGTCTAGTCCATTTCTCTCGAAGGATGCAATTAGAGCAGTGAACATTTCTCTTAATTGTTCCATTGGGCTGCAGAAAGCACTGTCTCTCCATCAAAACCACAAAGCCTCCTAGTGGCATCACCCTGTGAGGTGTCGAACTGCTATTAGATTCCAACAGCTACTCCTGATGATCTGTCAGCACAGCTTTACCCAGGACTTGCGACAGTACAACAGCCTAAAATGACTGCTTGTTACAGATATGTTGGATGAGGGAAGGCAACATACCCACTACAGCACTATGAAACAGGGAGTCCACTCCTCCTCTGCCATACACATCTGCTGGTACCTTTAAGTGACTGAGCAGCCTCACACCAATTCAAAAGCTTCAGTGGTACATGAGCACAGCTGCCCTACGTCCTGCAAGATGAGGAACCTAATTTAAAAATAGGACCAGCATTACAACTTGTTCATCAAAAGACTCCTCGCTCCATGAATAAGCTCAGAGCACATGCAGATGATAAGGCTGAAGTTTCTTTGAGATAGTCCTACAGCTTCTTTCTTCTTCCTCTCCCATTTTTTGAAGCAGAGGGAACTGCATGCCCCAGCTTTCCTGTCAGGATGGAAGCTCGTCCTGCCAAGAGCCGTGCCGGCCTCCTGCGGGCATGCTGCCCCGTGGGTACACCACAGCGGAAGTGTTCCACTTGGCGATTTTACAAAATGTGGTTGCTGTTCTTAAGGCAAAAAGAGGTCTTTATGTCTTTACTGCTATTACAGTGTAAGCCTGTCGCCACTCAAGGAAAGCCTCTTGCTGGAGTGAAATACCTGGACAAATACTGAAGCATTTTCAGCTCCATGTTACCCCACATTTCTGTGACCTTCTTTTACATTACTTAACTGTCAGTCGTGCTGGTTTTCGACACAGGTTCTTCATACGCTACTCTGAAATAACCACCTGCAGATTTTTCAATATTTCAAATAAGAATGAATCCAAAATAGAAAAAGAGGATGAAGACAATGGATCCTCCTTAACCAGTTGTGCGTGCAGCCTCTGCAGATTTACCAGCCACTGAATTTTGCTTCTTGTCTTCAGAATTCCTTTTCCTCCAGCCACACCTTTCTTGGAAGGCATTCAAGGAAATACTAGACAAGTTTTTGGCATGTAGTTCACTAGTTAATTAAAACCAACTGAGAAGATAACTTCACTAAACCACCAGTAGCAACTGAGGTGACTAAAAAGCAAGTACCAGTTCATGTCTTAATTTGGTGCTCTCAGAACAGCTTGAAAATGGAAGCTTTGGACAACGTTCAAAGGGGAACCCAAAACATGGGCAGAAGACTCCTTTCTGCTGGAAGTACATCACTGCAGACTACAGCCTACACAGGTCACCTATATTGCAGGAGTTCTGTACGTACTTACACACACATGTAAAACTTGCCAGGGCTGGAGGAAAATGCAATTGCTCAATCTTTTCAAAGACACGGTCTTTGACACATATATGACATGGACATGTCAAGAAATACTCATCTCTAGTACCAGTGGAAAAAAAAAATCTGTTTTAAATAAACCATTTTCAGGATTTTGCTCACTACAGAGAATTGACAAACAGAGAAGACCATCAGATTTCTGCAGAACGCCACACAGACCACTACACAATACCCTACTTCACTGACAGACCCAGCAACGCATACTGCAGATTCAACCATGTGTCGTTCTGGTTGCTGGAAACCCTCATTTGCTGAGGATGGAAGCGCTCCCCTACAGCTCGCAGCAATTACCAGAGCAGCCTCAGTGAGGCTGGTTACACGCTCCGACCTTTTCTGACTTGAGCCTTTCCTGAGCTTTCAGCAGCACGTATGAGGATGAGGAAGGTATTAAGGAGCATATTACCTCCCTTATCCGTTCAGTTGTGTGCTACCACTCATCCACACTGCCGAAGGCTCCTTAGGTTGCCCTCTTGCACCACCTACCCCAGAGCCTGTGCCGAGACACCCCTCTTCAACATCGCCTCGCCTATCATAACGTGGCTGAATTTGGGGGGAAAAAAAAAAAAGTGAAAAAAAAAAAGGGTGCCGACGGGGGGAAATCGGTTTTCCTGATAAGCAGCAGCCGGATTCAGCACCTTTTATGAGGGACGGGGGGATGGACAGGGGCCAGGAGGGAAGAGGAGCAGAGGGACCGCGCCGCTGGGGGGTGACGGTTCGCGATGGAAACGGGGGCACGGGGGGAGGACGCCGGGGACCCCTGGCCGCTCTGTGAGCCGCTGCCTGCCGCTCACGGCTCTGCCCGCTGCCGGCAGCCCCCGGCCGGGCCGAGGCAGAGCCAGAGGCGGAGCCAGGACGCGGCCCCGTCGCCCGCCCACGCCGCCCGCCGCCGAGGGGGCTCCGAGGGGCTCGGTGGGGGGCTGCGGCCCCGGGGCCCCGGCGCGGCGCCATGGAGAGAGCGGCGCCCAGGAAAATGGCTGACGGCGCACCGCGGCTGCCCGGCGGGATGCGGGTCCGCCCGGCCCGGCAGCCCTGGCTCGGCTCGCCACGGAGGGAGGGCGAGCAGCCGGGCGGGGGCGGCGGGAACCATTTTAAGGCTCCTGCCTCCTTCCTTCCATTCATCCTCCGGGGCCCCCGCACCTGCCCGGCGGCTGCCCCTCGCCCCCCGGTACTCACAGGCGTTGGTGACGGCGAAGCTGTTGGCGACCTCCAGGTTGTCGATGTGCGGCGTGAGCCTGAACTCCGAGGTGGAAAACTGAACCATGCCTACCCGAAACGCACTGTACTCCTGGTCGGCGCCCCTCGGGAACAGCCCCCCTGCAGGGAAACACACGCACACACGTCTCGGTCAGCCCGGCCGGGCAAAGGCAGCGCCGGCACCACGACCCCCTCGGAGCTCCCCTCGAGCTGGGGGTCGGGGGGCGGCGAGGGGCCGGAGCGGGGCACGGCCGGCAGGAGGATAGCCGGGCACCTACCGATCTGGATGCTGTTAGAATCCACCCCCCAGATCAGTCCCCAAACCACAGGCGCCAGGAAGACAGAAATATGCATAATCTTTTGCATTTCCAGGAAAAGTAGAGCATCCAAGAAGCCACGGGAAAAAAAAAAAAAAAAAAAAAAAAAAAAAAAAGGAAAAAAAAGAAAAAAGAAGAAAAGAAAAAAAGAAAAAGCCCTTTCTTCCTTCTCTCCCTCTTCCTTCCTCCTCGTCCTCGTCCTCGGAGCAGCGCTCCTCCTGGGCAGCCGAGCTCCGAGGCGGGGAGCCAGCCCCGAGGGCAGTAGCGAGATGAAGTCGGTACCCGAGCAGCCGCCGCCGCTCCGCTGCTGGTCCCGGCTCCGGAAATAAGGCGGGGGGGGCTGTGGTGGTGGTGGGAGGAAGGGGGGGAGCGCACCCGGACCGGCCCTGCCCTCGCGTGCGCGCGCGCCGGCGCGAGCAGGGAGCCACACGGGAGCGCGCGCGCGCGGGCACGCTCCTCCTCGCCTCCTCGCCTCCGCGCTCCCGCGCCGGCAGAATTCAGCACCGCGGACAGAGCGGGGGGGGGGGGGGGGGGGGAGGAGGTGGAGGAGGAGGAGCGGGGGCGCCGCGACCCGTCCCGATCCGGCCGCGGGAGGAGAAGATTTTATATATATTTAACCCAAAATGCTGCTCGTTGTTGGCGGGGGTGCTTTGTCGCGGAGGTGCGTGTCCCTGGACTTCACCGCGACGCGGCCGCCTCCCAGGTGCAACTGGGCCCGCACGGAAAAGTTCGGGAGGCGTAAGGCTGCCCGGGCGACCCGTGACTCGTGTATCGAGGGGGCTATTCCTCACGGTGGGTCCCAGCGATGTATTAAGGCGAGCTGAACGTAGCCGTGTGCAGCCTGGCACGCGGTCTGTGCCAGCACGCGCCGCACACACACGGACACACGGACACACAGACGTCCTGGAGAAGGACAAGCAGGTTGAGAACACTGTGGCTGTGGTGTTAGATTTGCTATTAACCGACTGTTTGCTGGTACATTTTTCAAAAAAATGAATTTAGTAAGAGAAGAGGAATATTCATGTAGGAAAGCATGCTGATCTTCCGTTGCATTTTCATTATTATTATTATTATTATTGTTATTATTGATACTATTATTATTAAATCGTCCCTTCCAGAGACAAAGCAAGGTCTCAAAGCTCCAGACACTCAGATACCAATGTAAGTATATAACCTCAACACATAGGAAGTATGCAGTTTGAGGCCTTTTACCCCTCACCAATTCGTGACATGCCTAGTTTCACTTGAGCCATTTCACCCATAAATTCTCTGATAGTTTCTGTTCATCCTCGTGCCATCACCTCTCTCTCACCATGGGATGAGCTGGGCCTGAAAAAGAAAAGGAGGGAGAGCAGGAACATGATGAGCGTGCAGATCCTGTCACCTTGATGGGGTGGCTGCAGCCCCAGCCCAGCCCTCCCCGTAGCTCGCTTCTGTGCTCCGTGATGCAACCCGCCACTGGGTTCTGTGACAAGAGCAAACAGTGCCACTGTGATGGCCAATAGATTAAGATATTGGAGGAAAGCTTGCATTTAGGCCATCCTCACAGTGCATCAGGCAATGAAACGCAGAGGTATTTACTTCTAATAGGTGCTTTAGTGTGACATTGCCAATCTCCTTGAACAGGAGCACAGATACATCAGAAACTTAGGCCTTTTCCACCCAAGTCTAAGTAAAGAAGAGTCCCCTTATACATATCAAATGAGGTTAAAATGCAGCAAAGATTTCAGCTGGAAAATTGTATTTTAATATTTTATAATAAAAGGAAAAAAATTGCCAATATACATTAGAGATGCATACTGAACTTAAATATATATTTAAAAGAAATATACAATGATGCCCATAAATAATTGAAACCAGGAAACCCCCCACTATTTGACCTCATTGTCTTTACATGTATGGAAAGGATTTAAATCTCTAAACTGGGTTTTGTTTTGTTGTGTCATAGAGAACAGTGCTATTCCACGTGTACATCAAGACCTCCTTAAGAAACAGTAAGAATAATTCATGGTGATGCATGTTTTATCTGGTTAGATGGTGAAATGGGATTTTATTATTTGCAGTAGCCTGTGAATAAATGCTCAGCTGAGTTTGGATCCCACTGTAGTAGGCACTACACAGCAGCACACTCACCTGCGCCATTATATAGGTGAAGGCCTTGAACCCTCTTTTGTCATGGCAGCATCCTTGCTGCACCCTTCAAACCTAAGGCCTACAGAACACAATTAACAGTTAGGTAAAATAAAGATGATCTGGATAAGAAGTTTTTTACCAATTACATTTTTTTTTTTTTTCACAGCTCATCTGTGGTGAGTTAATAACTGCCATGGCAGTCACAGCTAATACCACTCTGGGCATTGATTTTCTAATGCATATTTTTCCATTAAAGAATTGTGTGTGTGTATATGTATATATCACGCATAATGTGTGTGTGTCTGTATGTGCATGTGCATACAATATTCCAGATTTGCATCATCGTGTCAGAACATGCAGAAAAAAACGTCAAGTTGGTAGTCTCATGGCCATATTCTACTGTTGGTGTGCCAGCAAAAACATAGAAGACTTCAGTTGAGATGAGTAACTATGAAAGGACAGCATGGGCTAGTGAATCAGCAAGAAAACAATTTAATCAGAATTTAATAACAAGGAAAAATGCCGATAATAAAATAAGGCTTTCTTCAGCACCCCATGTTTTATAACAGTCCTGTGCTAATCAAAAAGATGCATGCAGGCAATGGAGAAAATAGAAATTTATAGGTGATAATAATTTATGACCATGTACTAAGAATAGACATACTCATTAACATTGTGCATAAAAAAATAGACCACATTACTGAGAATCAGATTCAATATTTTTTTTTTTTTTTTTTTCCACAAGAAAAGGAAAAGGATCTAGCAAGAGGTAATTAAGGATTGGAATCTTGAAAACATTGTATTTTCATATGCATTCTTCTCAATCCACTATAAAAGCTCATATAAAAATGCATTAGTTCAGAATCTGAACAAAGCATCAACAGGGGAACTGTTAATAATAAGCATCAATCACTTGTTGAAAGGAACATAGTAGTGCAATAGCAATGAAAACAAAGACAGATGACAGAAGGCCAGATATCCGATAATAAGATGTCAACCCCCTAAAAAGGCTAAGTGCCTAATCCTGATTTCATGGAAGTCGAGGAGCAATTTGTTACCTACTACAAAGCGTGCAGGATCTGATCATGGCTATATTTGATCTAGTAGGTTCCAGTGGACAATAGTCTTAACCCAATTTAGAAGACAGCAAGATAGCTAAAAGGGCTAATATATGTGCTAATCTGAAATAACTAGGAGTTTATCAGGAGCATTTCCTCAGCAATTCATCCGGGCACAATCCTGGCTGAGACAGTGGCTGCAGTTCAAGCAAATGTTCATATGTTTCAGCAGGTGCACAGGAGACATGGACAGAAACTGGAAAAGGGCTGAAGAATGGAGAATTTTTGCCTCACACTCAGAAACAGTCAGTGCTTGCTCCATATGCTTATCAGTCAGGAATCACCTGGTGCTGTGGGGTACATACTTTAGGAAATAAATTTGGATAATATAGAGAAATTAAAGAGACTGTAGTAGACTGCAGTAAAAAAATCCAGTATTTGAATGCTGATATTAATCATATTTGTATTAGAAATAAAATTTACATTTTGTTTTGCTGTTTTATCGATGCTCAATTAACCATTGCAACTACATGCTGAGGAGGTTAGTGAATTCCTCAGCACTACAATATACTCATTGAAAAACTGGTTATTTTCCAAAAATCCTTGTTGAAACAAGTTAAATTCTGACAAGACCCTTGGCTAGAGCTCAGACTAAATGGTTATAGTGGACCCATCTGGCCTCACCTCCTATCGATATTTGTTTTTTATGCCTGGGATAATTTTCACAGTAAAAAATATTAGAAAATCTTTAAATATGTTATTTTTGTAGATGCAAAAACACTGCACCAATGTGTGAATCCTTTTATTCTATTGCTGGTCATGAAATTCTTCCCTAACAACAAAAAAAATAGCCTGGATTTTTGAAATCTGCAGAACTTTTGCAAATACCATTACATGTAAATAAAGAGGAAATACCAATGAAAGTTTCAAATTCCAAATCTTTGTTAATTTATTTAGTCCCATATGTTCATTTTGGATCTCAAGAGTCTTTTTAAAAATAAAGAGTACATCCTGATCTCCCATGCTCATTCTGCTTCCCCTGCTGATTAACAAACATGTACTGTTCCCATTAACAGTACATATACCCAGAGATGAGGTGCACTAAGAAATTGCTTATGCTAACTCGTATTATGTGATTCTGGTGGTGAAAATAGCTACATCACTAGCCAGTGATGTAACTAATTTAAATTAATTAGTGATAATCATACAATTTTAAGTTCCTTTTGCTGAATAGCTGAGACAGTATAGCTTGTTACTAGTTTAGCTGAACAAATAGAAGTAATTTATATTGATT
The DNA here is from genome assembly GCA_011076525.1 of Nettapus auritus. NCBI lineage: Eukaryota > Metazoa > Chordata > Aves > Anseriformes > Anatidae > Nettapus > Nettapus auritus. The sequence continues at coordinate 37,037,223 of CM021768.1, read as the reverse complement.
TGAGATTTATTATTATTTTTTATAGTTATCTGAGCTGCTTGAATTCTTACTATTTGCAAGAAATGCTATATTTATTTGTCAGATAAAATCACTTATGTATGTGCTGAGCTATCCATGTGTGGAAAATCTCCTATAGATTACTTCATTTTTTTTTCCACTGCGATTATAGCAAACTGAATCATAATTAAGACTCCAAGGGAAAAAAAAAAAAAAAAAAAAAAAAAAAAAAAAAAAGGGAACCTTTTCAGATTAGACTGGATTCTGAATTATCATATTATACTAAATCCATGATTCTTGTCTGGTGATATTTTCCTTTTAGAAGTGCCAAGACTTCTTTTAGAAGTGCCATTTCTTCCAACACGATAAAAAAATCTTTCATTGCCTCATCCCAGTCCCAAGTAACACCCTACTTACTCCTGTCCTAATTGTTTTCTGCCTACCTTCTACCTCTCTTCTTTCTTGCTGTCTTCATCCTCACCTGATTTTCCATCTGTTTCCCAAAGCATTACCATCAGAATCTTTTTTCTCTCCTGTTATTTTGATTTTACCATCCTCATTTCCCCTGTGGAGCACAGCTTATTCAAATGTGTTGGGATTTTTGCTTTAGACTGCAACAGTCAGCCTTGATCTTCTCTCTTTTCATCTGCTACCTTTCCCATCTGTTCCATCAGCAACGCCAACCTTGACTCTAGCCTTGTTTTTTATTCTCATCATGTTCTTATTCCTTTTTCCACGCTGACATCTATGTTTGAAATATGAACCCTACACCCATTCTTCAGGTTAGTTCTTAATCATCGCAATTCCTCTTTAAGCCTCGCATCTATTCTGTGACCTGTGAGTAATGTATCACTCATTATTCATAAAGAAAAGCCCCTTGGAGCTGACGAAGATGTAGGATTTCATACACTCTGGACCGCACTCTGCCGAGGCATGGTGCTTGTCAAATAACCTCTCCATTTCAGTTCTCTGCGTTCATAAACCACACACTAAAATGTTAAAAGGCAAGTACAAGCCGTCAATAATGTTATAGTCCACAGTTTTTTGCTTTCTTTTGTTATTCATTTTTGTTACTCATGCATGCAGTTGTTATTCACTTGTGACTTGGGCCCTTTTTCTGCGTAGCAGAAGCAATTTTCCCAAAAGATGGTTGTTTTTCCCTCAGCTGTTGTAGCACCATGCGGTGGTCTCACATCTTCAGAATCCCAAACAATGCCCGTCCACAAATTACAGACAGGTTGAAAAAGGCTAGTACGTGCCATTGATGAAAACACTTTCTATATGCTTGCTCAAACATTCCTTATGGCTGCACTCAGAATTACGAATAGCAGGAAGTTGTTTCTGTCATTACAGTAACAGAGTGCTGAGGCAGTATTTCGAGCAAGGATACTGGACAAATACTGGTCTGTGGGAAATGGACCATGTAACGATCACCTATCTCAACATGGAGAGGGCACGTTCTCGGTTTAATATTTTATTCATAAAAGCTATCCATAAAATCCATGCCTACTCCGTCTACCCTAGAAACATGGAGGAATCAGCCGATCTTTTCAGAAGTTTAGCCTGTTACAGATCTGAAACCTCAACAAGGTCTAACAGCCTGAGAGATGTGACTTCTTTTTATAGCCTGACAAGGCAAAATTAGTTCCTGAAGACTGAACTGTTCTGGAGAATGGAAGCCCTGACAGCAGTATTAATACACATCAGTACCACAACTTGTTTTGTGACCTCACGTGGGGCTCAGGAGAGCATTCAAATAAGCTTTGCAAAGATGTTTTCAGCAACAATAGAGCCAATAATCCTAACTTTTATGCTAAACTCTTTAATCCAACTGAGGCAGCTTTTCCTAACGTTGCACAGTGCAGGAGCAGCTCTCTCCTATGATTTCCTCTTCCTGCATGAAACCACCACACCTGTGTGATGTCCCTCACGTCCTTCTCATGAAGCTGGAAGGCCCGCAGCTCTGAGAACAACCAAGAGGGCTACAACAGCAACACCAATGCTGCCCTGTTTCTGGCTGGAGACAAATAGCCGACAAGGGGCATGGGGACAAGGCTGGGTGCCACCAACATCCCCTTGCTGGAGGGGGACACCCAGTCCCCGGGTGGTGAAAAACGCACAGGCAATTTAGCCAGCTCTCATCCTCATGAGGGGTGTACCTGTAACAGGCAGCCCCTCCACTCCCTCCACAGCAAAGCAGAACAAAATGCATTGCAGTCATCACAGGAGTAAATGAAACCACATGTTTTTCTTTTGCTGCCTGGGTCTGTCCCTCTTGAACCTTACAGAAGGCATAGAGGCATCTGTTTCCATTTATACCCAGGCCGCTAGTCATGGGCATAACCACTTCACACTGACCTGGCAATGTAAAAATGTTTTATGCATCCTCAGAACTAGGCCATAGATTCATTTATCAATAAATTGAATAAAGCTGGAAATTTGTGCGAGAGTTCTAAAAAAGAAAAACAAACAAACAAACAAACAAAAAAACAAACAAAACGAACAAAAAAAATCCACAAATACATGACTTTTAAAAAGAGAGATGTTCATGATAAAGATTTAGTTTAAACATTGGCTGTGTTACTACAGCCTATTTTTTACGTCTATCATTGGATAGTTTTGTTAGGGTTTCTGTCACTAGGAAAATAAAGAGAAATTAAAGCCATAGTCAGTAACAGATTAAACACAGATCAATGAAATATAGTCTTTTTTAATATATATAAAAATAACAGAAAAAATATACCAATCTTACAAAAACTTTTCAGCAAATATTAAAATAATATTTTTATTACATAAATAAGTAAAATAAATTTGGGTGTTGCATAAATTATACTATGGAGATCAAGTGCTTAGCAACATTAAATATAAAGTTGGAGAAATAAATAGAATTGCATGGGACAAGATAATAATTCCTTTCTTCAGGAAATACCCAACAGACATAAAGGTATTTTTGTTTAATTACCTGCTGCGGGCATTTTTAAAAGTATTCTTTTAAATAACCCATTAAAAATAGGATATAAGATTAGAAGTCTTTTGTTTGAAACATCTGGTCTCTTACCCTAATTATTACAATCTTTAAGCAACAGAAATGTCTTTTGGGTTCCCTGTTTACTTGTTGGGCATCATAAATTTTTATTTGCAGAAAATCTTTTTTGTCAAGAATCAGCTCACTGGAGTTATCACAGAAATGTGCAGAGTTGTGCTCAACTGAAGTTTATTTTTAGCTCTGAAAAGCCACTCTAGTGGCTCAGCCCCAGAACTAGTTCACAGTACAGATAAGGGATATTTTTACTCTCACCTCTGCATGGGCATATCTTCCCAGAGATTAACTGTGATAAAATGTAGTGTTAATGTCAAGCTTTTATAGAAGGAAAAAAAAATAAAAAGAAAAATAAAAAAGAATTGTAAGGAAAACCAAGCAATTCTCACAAGGTACTTAATTATGTGCTTAGGACTAGAACTACATCTACATCACAGTAAATGCACAGAAAACTACTTTTTTCTAATTGCATAATTGCTTTAAATATAGGATTTAATTGCAGAGCTTGTAATATACAATTTTCTGCTTATAATATATATATATATATATATATATTTTTTGCATGGAGAACAACCCAAATAATGCTGCTTGTCTTTACTGAAACTTCATTTATACTATGAAGGAAAGTTATCTTATATAGATTAGCTGCTAGCCATTATTAGTGTCTATTTAGTTGTGCTTTTACCTGAGGCTTACATTATTCTTTGCTAATTGTATTGCCCAAACAAGATGTATGTAGAGAGATGGTGTGCACAGATAGTTGGGTTCTTAGCATTTTCAAACATACAGTTGCTTTCATTACAGGTCAACATTCACAGCACAGTGCATCAAGGGCTTGAAAAAGCAGAGATTAAAAGCTAAGGCAGTCTCATGGGCAGCTCAAAGACAGCAGTTAAGAGTACACAACAAAAACCCAAGATTTAATTTTGCACTTCCCTAACTCTAAACCAACCAGAAAGGAAGGGAAACAACCTGAGGATGGAGAACAGGTTTATGCTACAGCCACAAATATGTGGCCAACTTCTGGAATACTTCTACCACAGTCCATCCTCTGTCCCAAATTCTGGCTGTCCTCTACCTGTCAGTACCAGCTGAAGTTACCATGTGCTCGCTTTCACTGTCAATACAGCCTTTATGCCTTTCTGTTAACTCAAACAGACCTGTTAATGGGATATAATGATCTCAGTTTCTACAACTAGAACTATCAAAAGTGTTCACTGACCGTATCTGAAGAAAATACTGATCCAGAATGTCATTTTCTGAAGGAGAACACTCAGCCTATTTGCATTTATTCCACTGGGCTGCCTATTATTCAGCAGCATAACAAAACAGGACAGCAATTTTAGCAGTTGGTCAGCAGCTAAATGTCAGGTGCAATGAAATGAGCTTACCCAAAACATACAAGACCTCCTCTAGGAAAACAAACAAACAGACGAAAAGCAAACAAACCCAAGGGAAAATGAAAGAGAGCAGAAAGTTCTAGCCTGCATCTCCAGACTCTCCTGGTTCCTACCAGTGTTTGCATTCCAGAAAAGCAATCGTACTTCAGACCTTCTCTACAGCGAGAGGAGTCCAGTTATTTTGGGCAGTTAGGGAAAACCATGAGTCACTCAAGCCCTCTGAGAGCTGCTGTTGAACAAGACAGCAGAAAGGAATACAGCTGTTGCAGCACTGTGCATAAAGAACTGGCTCTGGTCTAAATGCTATGCTTTGGAGTGACATTTTCTCCATTCATCATCTGATTACTTTATAATTTTGTTAATTACAGCATATCTCAAAATGACATCTCATTAGGACAGCAGACAACTTGGTGATACTGACAAACGCTTGTGTGATACCTATGGATAATCAATTACAGCAGTATCCCACTAAACAACAGTAAACTGAAATGGATTGAAAATACCACCCATCTTGGGCTCTGAGAAGCTTTTGCTTATGGATGTAGGGTAGGATTCCTTCATCCTGAAGAAGGCAGCAAGCTACCTGTAATTAATGTAAATGGATGGAATCTACTTTTAATTTCCAGCATATAAACATAGATTATAACTATGCTGCTGTGGAATTATTGTTCTATAAAGGAGAAATTGTATTGTCTAAAGTGGGCTTTCTATCTCAAGGATTGAGATAGCAAACCCCAGATAGTATGTCCATGTTTTTTGTTACCCATTTTGTTAATTTTTTTTCTAGTAATTAACTTAGCAATATATTGAGTAACTACAATATAGCATTACTAATTTTAAAAACCTAGTAAATTATTACTAACTAATCACCGTTTTTCTTTTTTTTTTCTTTTTTTTTCTTTTTTTTTCTTTTTTTCTTTTTTTTTTTTTTTAAAAAAGTAGCTATCAATTACATTATACGTGACAACACTTGTTCTGAACTTTCAACTGAAGGATTTACTCCAGTGTGTGATTTCATATCCATTGGCCCACATAACTAACTCTATGCCATTGCAGAAGTTGATTTATTTTATATGGGACTGAAAAATTACACAGTATGATATTGATGTACTTCAAAAATACTTGCCAAACAGTAGTAATGTAAACATGGAACAAGAAAATATTGGTAAATTATTAAATCCTGACAATCTGTTTTAATGAACAGATTCAGTCATACTAATGCTTCTATACTACATATGGATATGAATTAATATATCCACCAAATTATAAATGAATAAATGTACCTTTATAGAAGATACAACTTTTTCATTTGTTATTCTGCAGATTCTTCTGCAGAATTTGGATCCAAGGAAGGAACTGTTCAGTTATGTTAAGAATTTATTTTGGAGATCAGGGAGGAGTAATATTACAGGGAAGAATGTATACATACCGTGCGTTCTATTCCCCTTTGAGAGTAAAGCAGAAGCAAGTATACTTTAAAACCATTGTACATGATAGGGAACATCAAGGACTTGAAATCAGAGGCAGACTACCTCCTGAAATGTTGAGGCTGGGGGACAAAAAATACAGATGCCACTGCCGTATATGACTGAAACTATTATTAATGATTAACATAATTTTTGTAATTATTTGTGTGCATCACAGTAGTGCCTTAAGGCAGTGTACAATATACAGCAAGAGATTATCTTCACCCCAGTCTAAGCAAAGGGCCCTTATCACAAAAAAAAAAAAATAAAAAAAAATAAAAAAAAAATAAAAAAAATAAAAAAAAATCAGCATTGTTATCATCCTTGTTTGATGCAGAGGAATGTAAGAAAACCGAGAAAATAGTTTGCCAGATTTGCACAGGAGGTCTGGGGAAGAGACTCCTGCCTCTCTTTAGTTAGTGGGTACTGTGTTTAGCTATAGACCCCCACTCACTAAGGATGTTCGGAGTGTGGCTGTGCAGAGCCATGCCACCAGTCATGCACCACGTGCCAGGCAGCTAACAGTAGTCACTGCACTGCTTGGCCAGAGAACAGACAACTTCATCTGTTGCATTCTTGAGTCATGAGCTGGTAGAAAAACCACACTGCAGGAGAGCTGCTCTCTTCTAGTAGATAAGACTACCCGGTCTTTTCCATAAAGCTATCTTTTTCAGTTGCCAAATGAAAACTATTATGAGGTTCAGCGTTGTCCTATCTTTAAAGGATGGATTATCCTTCCAGCCAATATAATTTATTCCAATTGTCAAAGCTCATCAGCTTCTCAGCGTGAGACTTGCATAAATGGATTTATTCCTGGCTGTTTCATTTGCACACTCCATGAAATTTTTTTTCCACCTATTTAATTTCATCAAGACTTTCTTCACGGACAGTAGAAAACTTGCTGCAAGAATACTGTAATGTAAAATACACTATCTCCATCTCATATTCCTTTGAAAAAATAGGATAAACTGTAGTATGCTTTAATAACTCCTATACTTAGAAAGATTCTCTTTTTAAAATGCTGTTCCTGAAATGGGAACAATATGGAAGTATATGATAAATAGAGCAATAAACCATGCTGATGGGTAACAGATGAGATAATAAAGTGCTGCCAACTTGGATATGCATTTTCTGTTTAAAGTCTCCCATAGTGAAATTCATAATATTCTGTATTCTACAGTAGTGGTATAAAACAGTCCCATGAAACTGCAGTGTCTGGGAATATTACTATGGTGGTGTTGCTGTTATTTTTCTAAACAAAATGCCTCTCAGTTGCAAAAAAAAATGAGAAAAAATCATCAAGTAGTGACTGTTGACTGTGCTGAACATGCTATTGCTAAGGTGTAGGGTTTGGGAAATGCAGCTGCAGCTAGTTTGTAGTGAGTACAGCCACTCGGGGCAGGTACAAAACACATAATTCATCTCTGTGCATGCTCCTGTATGGCAGCCACAAGGACTTGAGCAGTGTTAGGTCCTCCAGATCCTTCCTGATTTGATGACCACAAGAAGGGAAGAGCTCTAAGTCCAGAGAAAACAAGCAGGAACTACTTTTTTTTTGGCCATGGTGGGCCAAATGCATTCTTCAGTTGCTGTTATTTATGTGTGTTTATCCATTTAAGAATGTTACTTTTTAAAATAAATTTTCACCTCAGTGAAACAGCCAACTAGAAAATAGGAAAAAATAGGAAATAAAGATGTAAGTTTAATTCCATGAAGCTGGTTGGAGCTCACAGTGGATACTGTAAACTATTTGTATGTGCTTGAGAAAAAGAAGATGGTTTCCACAGTTGCCTGACCCTGAAGCACCTCCAGAATGTTCAACAATCCATAGAGGGCTGCAGCTGAGCAGGATGGGTTGGAAGAAGGAGAGGTAGCAAGACCGGCTTTGTCCGACGCAGAAACAGATGTCGGAGTGGTACTGGTCAAAGACACCAGCTTTTACAGCCAGCTCCTGTCAGTGTTACGCTTTTGAAATAGCCAGTCTGCAAATTAATGTTTCCCAATGAGCTGGCCTTTGGGAGTCAAAGAAACAAACAAATGAATCTGAAAGAATGAGCTTGCCTCAGACACTGATAAATCTGTTGTGACAACGTAGGGCTTATTAAACACTGAGAAATATATTTCCCTAGCCTCTGGGTCAGAAGCAAGTTTTAGGGTTAATAGAGAAAATCAACATTTAAAAAAATGTCAGATGATCTACTTTTTTTTTCCTATTCTGCTTTTGACAAAAAATTCAATACTCTGAACTAGAAAATACAATGCATATAGAGAATTTTTATCCAGATAACACACTACTTTGAGTTATAGGGACATAACTAAAGTGGGGTGATGCAACTGGCGCTAAAATCTGAAGAGCCAGGGAGCCCCAAGCTTCCTCATGTGTCCCCGATCATCCGTTCTCAAGCACCGGGGCTGGCGTGCTGCATTCATGGGGTCCTGTGCAGATCCTCACCTGGACTGTTTGAGATGAGAGGTGGGACAGCTGACGCATGCTGGTGCAGAAATAACACCGGCTTGATGAAAGGAGCGCTTGGCAGAACAGAAAGGCTAAACAGTGCCATTGATTATCACGATGTATGCTGCAGAGAAAGAGGGTGGATCTGCAGGGGCTGCCTACGCACAGCTTTTCCTCTCAGCAGCAGCAGCAGTGGTTTTAGCAGGGATTTTTCTTGCAATTTGTGGCATTAGAGAAGGATTCCTCTGAGCTGGAAGGTCTTGTAGGAGTCAGTGGTACAGCAGCTTGGCCTCCTATCCTCATGAGGGTTTCCTGGGTCCCAAAACCTCTTGTCTTTGCTTCCCCCCCGTGAAAAAGGACTTCCACTGTGGATATTCATGGAAAGAAACAGACATGCACAGATAGATATAAAAAATAAGTTATCTATTGCCACAGCCTGAAGAACTTATCAGGTGGAAAACAGTTATCCAAAAAATTACTCTTTCTGCTCCACAGTCTTCAGACTTCTTTCTTTCAAAGCACGTTATGTGGCTTAACTGCCTGGGGGGACAGCAGCTCCTAGTAGCCCATGTTGTTTTACAAGTTGCTTTCTGCCCCTTGTGAACTTGTGCGTCATGGGCAGCAAGGGGAAAAGCCATTTAGGTTCTTGTGCGAAAAGACGTGGTTTATACACCTGTTTTACATTTTGGATTTTTAATGGCCCTTTTAACGTGTCAAGGGGACAGTCTGTATGACTAAGGCTCAGTAGGCCACCTCCTTCACACTCAGGGGGCCGAATCCCACTCATTCTTTCACACTTGCATTGGTTCAAGCGTGACGATTTTCATTTTTGGCACCACTGGTGAAAACTTCTGTCAGTACATGAAATCAGGCATGGCAGAAGTGCTGTATGACGTCAAGACACGTATCTTACAATGGCATCTTTCACATCACCGGTGGGAAAAAATAATCTAGCTCCAGCCCGCCGTGCGTCACACGGCATGCGTCTACCTTTCACAGGCACAAGCTGGCAAACACCCACGTGAGCAGACTCTAAACCAAGTGCCTGAGCACAACAGGAAAGGCAGCATAAAGCTTTGTGGGGGTTAACACCAAAGTCTGCTTTTTAATTTCCTATGCGAGCAGGTAGGCCTCCCAGCCTGGGCTCGCTGTTGCCATGGCTACGTTGCTAGCGGTCCCCAAGTCAGAGAGTTTAAAGCTAATTTGGCTAAGCCTGCATTAGCTGCAGACATTTTAGTGACTGCAGCGTAGACATATTCATAGCATTGAAGGGTTTTCAGAAAGATTTCCAAACAGACCTGTAATTTTTACTTTTAACGTCTCCTGGCACTGCTTCTACTAACGGAGTGAGGACAGGTTCTGGTAGGCGGGTAGGTGGGTGAGTTCCTGAAGTCAGCCAAAATGCCAGGGTGTGCTGCAAGCAGCCCAGATATTTTCTACAGTGGTATAGACATAACTGTAACAATGAGAATTCACGTGTTTAAAGATGAATTTGTTTTCTGTAAATACCATTGGCCCTCCTTTATTCCAGTGTAGAGCCTCCTATGGAAAGAAATAGGTTTTGTATCTTTCTGGCACCACAGATGATCTTATTTTTTTTTAATTTTCTTATATATTTTTTTAAAGTTAATCTTCATATTTGTATAAGAAGGCAATTGTTATAGGATATTGTTACTACAGCCAGCAAATTAAATTGTAGACACAAAGAAAACTATTATTTAATCTCTCTGTACCTAAATTCTTCTTTTTCTCAACATTATCTTCTCTAATCCCAGAATTAGTATACCAAAGCGTCAAGTAATGGTGTCCTATCATTCCCTTATCTGCTATATACCACTCTTGTACTCGTTTCAGCACTAAGTTATATCTATAGCCTGACAAATCGCTTGACATTGCATACACTCAGGTTGCACTCTCTTGGAAATAAATAATTTATTGTTATCTATTCTATAAATATCCTCAGCACGAGTCATCCAATAACTGCAATGGTAAGCTGCTTGAAGAAGAGACTAATGCTCTCAACTGTATTATAAAGTCTCTTAATAAATTAACTAAATATATATGACAGAATCTCTTAAGTAAGTTATTGTCTCTCTCCAGAGCAAAATATTTTAAAATAAGGTAGGATAACTGATAAGTGTGTTTCCACAGGCAGATCAGTCTTTATGGGTCATGCTCACTGTACCTACCCCAAAGGGCAGCATCAGTACATTATCTTCAATGGATAGGAGAGCACTGAAGCAGCTTTCTCTTTACCCAGAGATTTTCTGTTACCAAGTCCAAATTAATATGGAGACTTTAAAGTATGAAACCTAACTTTCTAAGTAAGTGGTCAGTCTTCTTTAAGCTGCACTTACAGAAATAAACTCCCTTCCTCGCTGAAAAGGCACACTGCTTTCTTTTACCATCTCAGCCAGAATTAACAGGAGACTGAAAAACAGAGATGCCCAAATCTCTGTAGTGCTGCTCCTACAACTGGATATCAAATATGAGTCTAGCCAGCATCACAAAGTAAGGTGTAGATTTCCATCACACTTTGAGAACGAAGTAAATTGCTTGAGACAATACATTTCATGCATCCTGCATAGCAGCTGATACACATTTCAGGTCACATCTTTACTTACTGCATAGCTTGAATTTGTGGGTGAATTTAAGCAATGAATTAATTCATCTCCAGTAGCACTTCCTGATGATGGGTCTGAATATGTTCTGAAAACCTGAAGCAGAAAGATACCTACAAGTTCATAACTCTTTGAAGGAAAGGAGTGAGGCATTTGGATGCTACCCCTCTATGCTTAAGAGCCAAAGAAATACTGAGGTTTATGTTAAGGGTAGAAATTTGTAACTCGCCTACCAGTCAAGAGGAGAACATCAAGCAAATGTCAGCTGAAACACAGATGGTCTCTTCCTTAGAAACAGATTTTGCTATCATGCAGTTTGTTCAGACATCACAACTAGATAATCCAGTTACTAATGTGTTCTCCATAAGCCTCACCATTACTACTACTGAATGTCCTAATTTCTACAATTTTCAAACCATATTGTTGGCATGTTTCTGTATCTTTCCTTTGATTTTATGTCCATTTATTTTTAAAATTATTAGCATTTTTACTTCATATTATCAAGTAACATCCCTTACTGCCTATACAGTTTTATATTTGCACCTCTTCTGGAAATAAGTCAACAGGCAGAATTTTACAACTAGAGGGTGCTGGAGGACCATAATGTGATATGATATGCAAAACTTTCTATGACCTTTAGTGGAAAGAAGCAAAATAAAATAAATCAATTATTACTGCTCAGTAGAACAAATTAATATATTCTGAGGTGATACAAATACTGTAATATTATCTAGTGCAAGTAAAAATATTAATACTTTATAGCTGACACTGGTTTATTTTAAATTGTTTCTAATTTCCTCTTAAACTTTGCTTCTGTCCTTAGTCTTTGTGCAGTAATGAAAGAAAAGCCTTTATCTTAATAGTACACATTCCTTTTGCTTCCTTTTGTGTGAGCTGGAAAGCAATTACAGTGTATTAGTGATCATGTTTTATGATAAAACACAAAAGCCATCAAGTGAGCAGGTGAGCAAGAAGAAACAAAGATTAATTTAACAATAAAATCTATAATTGAGATTATACAGATAAATTGTGGACATTAATTACAGATAAATCATTTAATAAGAGTTCTAACAAGAAAATTATCTTCCAAAGTCATGATTTCCAACACAGGATCATTATTTTCTTGCCTTCCAATACTGTAAGAAAAAATACAAGTATGAGAATAATGTCTATAAATATAGCACTCATTGTATATATAAAAGTTACCCCTCCCTTCCTTCATCTCTTTAAGTTATCCTTATTGCTTCTTAGAGTCTCTAACAATTCTTTAAATGACTTCAATAGGCAAAAATTCTGAAACTTTGAACTAGACCTCAATAATGCCATATTTTCCCCCAGTTCAACATGGAGGAATTTAGGATCTCTCTTCTGAAACATTTGGGATCTCCCTTGTATTTCATCTAATGATAAAGAAATCCAAAGGACAAACTGAGGCTGCCTAGCAAATCAATTCTTTGAAATCTCCATGAGAAAATGGCAAGGAAGCTGGTGGAAAGTGTGTAACCTTATTCTTAACAACCGATCTCTTCCACCCAAATATGAATTGCTACTCCTAGACTCAGGAATGAGAAACTTTTGCAGGAATTTGTCTCATGAGCTGTAAAAAGATGTTAGGCCAGTAACCACCAAGAACCTCAAAGATGGAAAGTCAACCTAAAACCAGTATTGGGCTATGGATCTCAAAGTGGAGTTGGTTAGAAAACCACAGTTAACAGATCCATCAGGTGCCTGATGAACCCAGCGTGAGCTGGTTCTCTCTTTATAAATTCCCAAGTTGACTTTCTGACTGTGCAGGTTTGTGGCATGTGGACAATGCTCCATGAGCAGGCAGCAACACAGAAGTGATAGGAGAGTCTTATGCCTTGAATGGGCTCAACACATAACAGAACTGCAGCACAACAAATGTGATTTTATCTGTTTCTACCTTATGGAATATTTGGGGTATGTAATTCAGTCCTTTCCTCTCTTATGAGCAGCCAATAATCTGTATTGCCTTCAATGAATTGCCAAGTTAGTGAGAACTGTCATATTTAAATATTTTAACTAAATATTATGCCCCAGTTTGCCAAGTGGAAATGTGGTTCTCTATGGTATGCTGACAAAGGCTGAAGCATAGTCCCTATGTGTTCCCAAAGAACATATACTACTCAGATGCCTTACATACAGGAAGCTTTCATTTGGCTGTGTTACACCTCATGACTTGCCCTTACAGAAGGTTGTACCCTGGCACACATGCGAGACCACACGTACAGATTCCTGCCCTACACACCCTGGGGAGTACATGTTTCTGCAGTCTCCACATCACATGATTTCCTCTGGAAAATGGAGTGCAGCCTCTGATCAAAACTGTTGCATGCACAGGACCTTATTTTCCAAAAAGTAGCAGTCAGATAAATGAGCAAGTGAGGGCAGCCATTAATTAGCACATAGACACAAGCATTCATGACGTATTTAACTGTCTCAGGGCCTTAGACCTTTGGACACTTCTTCACTTCTACTGGTGGCTACATGTTAGCTTTGGTCATAGGCACTACAACAAATAAGCTTAAAAAGTATAACTAGTGTTAAAATGGGACTGCAAAACAAAAACTAATAGTTTCTTTAAACTGAAGGCTTTCAAGGGGATAAACAAAACAAAATGAGTAACACATATCAGATTCAACAAAAAAGAAATTTTTCACTTTTATATTGCATGCTTGCAAGACACTAGAAAAGATGGGCTAGAGGACAGAGTAATGTAAAAATGTATAATATAACTTGATACTGAACTGCACCTTGCTTCTCCAATAGTCTTGATACCTTTAGTCCAGAAAGTGGATGGTTTGGTTTTGACGTGTCATATCTAGCTTGTGCCTAAGGAAACAGCAGTCAAAATTGGGCACAATGCTTTATTGTCAGCATATTCTCACACACGTTTGAAGTGTGCTTGCTTCATGGATACAATTTCTTTTTTCTTTTCCCTAAATGAGCTGATTTTACAAAATTAGCAATTCTCTGATCTTTATTTTTCCACATAGACAAGATCAGCTTAATCAATGCTGCCCTCACTTACAAGGACTAAATAATATTTCACAGCTTAGCTTTTCCTTCAACAGCACCATTTAAAATTATACAAGAGCAAGATTTTTTTTTTTTCTCTGAAAGTCAGCAGAAAAGCTGTTAAATACTACATATACTAGAATACTGGTTTTAATAATACTTAACGTGCACATCAGTGTCATTGTCAGAAACACTTTAAATCTCTGTATATTACTAATAACTGAAGAGAGTTATTCAGCTTTATAATGTTGTATGTGTTATCTTTCATATATTCCTAAAGCAGGATGTATGCTGTACATTTATACACAACGTTGGTAGGAGCACAGACATTGCAGTGTCATGCTTTCATTCAAATTTCAGATGCCATATTTTCAGTACAATCGCATGGCATCAAAATGCAACATATTGCTTTGCAAATGCAAATAATTTCACACAGTGGCCTTCATGACTGGGAAGGGGTAATGAAATGGGATATATTTTACACATGAAAAAATAAATAAAAGATTTATCATAAATATATGGACCAGTATATGACATTGAAGAACAAGAAGCAAAAAGGAAACAGTGCTCTTGCATAAAGATCAATTCTCTTTGCTGCTGATGGAATGACAGGCTTGGGAGGAGGAGGCTTCTTGTTGTTCTTGGCTTGAGATTTCCCAAGCCCATTGTTGACTTCAATGGGCTTCCCATAACAGTCATAATTTGATAATTCAAAATCTCTTGGCAAGCTTCCAACTATGCTGAAATCGTTGGATCTCAGATCAGATTTCGAAGTGCAAACTTTTTTGCATCTGGTCTCACCAACCTATGAAATAAAGAATGAGGGGAATCATGATCTACTCACCATATTTCATTACAAAATTTAATGCAGCTGCTAGAGAACACTGCAAACAAACATATAGAAAATTACTTGTTGATATGGATATATTACATCAGCCTAATTTGCTGAATGGTTGCTTTATAAGTACTTAAGGATGATCAGTCAATCATATAAACTAATCCAAACATTCCTAATTGTGTAATTTTTCATGCACAAGGTGCCTCATGCTGTGCAACCTGCTATAGTTAGACTCCTTCATTTTAAGATGATAGAAAGGGAGGGAGTATTTTTGTAGAGAATATTTTTGGAAATAAGTCCTGTGCTGATGAACCTTGAGGAAATATACTATTCAATACTTATATTTTTATTCTGAGACCTGGAAGCTCCATTCAGAATTAACCCTAAAATTCAGTGTTTGATTCAAGAATTAAAATCTGTTCTGGTTCTACATACTGTCCAGGTCGAGATCCTAAACCTCATCCTAGGGTGAGAAGTACAAGGTGAGAAGGCACTTTCTTTGTAGTCCTTGGTGCCCCTCTAAAGACAATGAAGTAGTTGAGTCACCATCCAAGAAGGGATGTAGACATGTAGATGTGGTACTTAGGGCCATGGTTTAGTGGTAGACTTGGCAGTGCTAGGTTAGTGGTTGAACTTGATGATCTCAGAGATCCTTTATAATGTAAATGATTCTATGATTCTATGCAGCAAAGATGAGACACCATTCTCCATGCTTCCCACTGATACCCTAGAGAATGGTGTAACTGGGAAATCTAAATTGAGCAGATAAATATCTGTCTTTCCCACAGTTCCATCAAGGATCTTGGAGATCAAGTACTACAGTGCTAAGCAGCAATCCCAGGTAAATCTCCCTCTCCTACAGACCAGACAATCCTATTGGCACATACAATGAATATTTAAAAGCAAAAGGCATTTGATGTCCTTAAATTGAAGAGTTTTTTAGGAAAAAAAAAAAAAAAAAGTTTCTGACACTCCCTTCCTTGCATTTTAGAAAGATACTATTTCAGGTACAACAAATCTCTAAGAGGATCACCCTACACTGTTAGGTAGCTCGAAGGAATTTGAAGACTTCTTTCAAGGCACTGTGCTTTGTGACTTTGGTAAGTCTCTCACAAAGTTTAATTCCATTTGGAGTACACAGAAAAGCAGAAAAAAAAAAAAAAAGTACCAGTTATGAAACATAACTGCATAACTGCATCATTAATGCCATTTGTTCACATATATAAACTGAGAGTTATTGCAAAAAGTGCTAGTGCACAAACCAGGTGGCAGACATGGGGAACTGACATTAAGATAACTTTAGCCTGGGGTTTTCTGGAGTTGCTGATCCACTAAAATTTGGTTCCAAAAGCTCCCCATCCCTTGTTCTCAACAGTCTATCCCTCCACCACAAAGCCTTCAGGTATTCTTCTTTGAGCTCTCTCCACCTCTTGTTTTCTGCAGTTTTAGGCTGATGGTTCAGGATATTTGCATTAGCACATTTTGTAAGTTATTAAAATAATTAGAATGGACTATGGTACCAGACTTACGTATGAATGAAAAATATTATGGAGAATATGATTAACTTCTCCATGACAACTGACAGGTTATCCTGAATAACAAGAACTGTGGTAGTTGGTGATCCGATAAGTTCCCCCCCAGTCTTAGATGTCTTCAATCAAGCTGTGAAGCAGACCCTTGAGCAATGGAAGTGTAACTTGCAGGAGTGGACTGCATATTAACTCAAGAGATACAGGAATATTATTCCTTCACTACATATTTATCAAATTCCTAATTTTCTCATGGTCAAAACTAGTAAGATTTAGTAGGGCTTTAATGAGAAATACAATCATGTATGAAATTACAGGCTTCCTTTTGGATTTGCAAAGTATGAGTCCATTCTTCATACTGCCAGAGATATATTGTAAAACTCTGATACTAATGCCCATCTATATGCTCTCCTTGCACAACACAGAATATTCCTGTTCCCACTTCAGTATTAAAGAGTATTCTGGTCAAGGCTTTTACAAATCAGTCCTCATTCACTTTCAGGAAGGAGAACTGAGGGAATAGCTTCCAGGTCACCACTTCCTTACAAGTAGAAGATTGCTCACACCACATTCACACAGAGCTATGCTTAGTTTAGTATCAGCTGTACTAGTGATTTATCAGGGTGACACCATTTTCCTTGTAAGAGCAACCTGGCCCAAATACTTCTTTTCGAAGTACATGCCTCTTGCATAAAAAAATTCCTTTCATTTCCCTGGGTTTACATCTCACGTGCTTCTGCTTTCTATATTCAGTTTCTGTCTGGACATATTTTTTAATTTCTTCTCATACATGTCTTCAACTCTCCAATATTTCTGTTGTTTTCATCTAAATCCTCTTCAGCTCACCTGCAACTTTCCCTAAAACAAGTGAGGTAACGTATATTAAATGCAGTTTGACTGATTTTGTTAACCCTGTCACTGTGCTAGAAGCATAACAATACTCCTGATGCCTACCAAAGGCTATGAGGACCATTCAAATGGAAAATGATTCCATGAGACTTGATTTTAGAGTACCACATGAAAGATCTGTGTAGAACGTAAAACACTGTTAAAGAGGTATGGTCTCCCATACCTCTTACATACTTTCAACTTCAGCCTGACACAGAAGTTGACCTAGGTAAACATTTGTGTAGTTTACTTCAGCCTGCCTCAGCATCGTGACCCGTGGGCCAGGTCCAGCCTGCAGGATGCCTCCCCCAGTCCTACTGCGCTGGGGACAGGGAGCAGCTGTCTGGGAAGGAGGAGTGCCGCTCGAATCGCGAATGCCGTGTCCCAGATAGAGGCAGGCAGCTGCTCTTCCTCCCACCATCACAGAGGTGGAGAAGAGCAGGGAAAGGCGCCATGGCTCTTGGGGCCTGCCCCAAAACACAGATGTAGCTCCAGTTTCTCAAAGGAATGGGCCACCTTGTCTGGGTTTATGTTGGACAGGACAGTGCCCTTTGATGAACATTTCAGAAATATCTAAAAAAGACTCCTAGAAGCCAGAAGTCTGTTGTGATGACCAATTCTCACCTTTCCAAAAATTTAAGCTGAGGGATGCTCACTTCCACACTCAGCACCTGCCACTGCCCTGGGTGCTATGCTCCAAAACTGCAGTGTGTGGACCACTTACGCTAGATTTTCCTTTAAAAAAAAAAAATCCAGAATGGGTATTTTTTTTCCACAACCTTGTTCCTCACAAACATATGTACCTTATTTCTAACCTGAATTTATTTGCCTTCAATTTTCAGTCATGAGGCATGACTATACTTAGCCTGATTAACTGCTGGTACTTACAGATGGTAACAAATCTAGCCTTGATTTTGCATAATTCAGATGATGTAATCAGGCTGACATATGAAGCCAAATGTTCTTCAGTTTCTTACCTCCATACCCTTACCTCTGTCAAACTAACTGATAATCTTTTTTTAAAAAATATTGTTTGATTAAATCAATAAACATAGAGATCACCTTTAATTTCACCGACTCATTTAAATTCATTAGCTAACATGGGGCTGAATTATGAATATTAATAATAATGCTTATGAGTTATTATTATTTAGCCCCTGTTAGATCTTCAATATTTTCCACTGATTGATGTCAGGCTTATAATTATTAACGTAATGCCATTTAGCCTTTAAAAGTACTGGCACAAAGTTAGCTTCCTGCAGTGTTCCGGAACCCTCCCTGTTTAAAAAGTTTTATTACAAAATCAACATTTATGTTCCACAGCAATAATAGGCCAGATCTTTAAAAAAATCTTACAGGCAACTTTAGTTGACAACCCAATTTTAAAATGTCTGACTTTAATAGCTACTGTTTAACATCCTCATTAGCTACTGTCGATGGAAACTAGTTCATCATCTGACTGAATATATCTGGCTTTTCCCCAGACACAGACCTGAACATTTGATCAACACTTCTGTCTTTTCTGCTAATTCTTGACACTTGCAGAACCTAATATTGGGATAATACTCTTGTGGTTGTTTTTTGTAGTATTGCTATATACATGCAATAACTTGCTATTGACCTCAGTTATGCTAACCATATATCCCTTTTGTCATTTTGTTGTTATACTTTTTCATTATCTATTTCCAATAATTTCTGGATTTCAAGTTCTATTAATTTCTATCAATTTCTCCTTTTGCCAGAAAGAAGAAAGGAGAAATGCTTGAAGCTGAGTTAGTTTAGAGTCACTGGGGAGTCTGTTTTCATTTTTTCTCTTTTGTTTTGTTTTTAATTAGTATAGCTCTCCTTCTGGTCTGTAGCTGTCTTGAACAGTCTTAGTTCACCATCATCACTCATATTTTTTGTTTAAATTCTCCCAGACAGATGAGACAAAATGGTTTTCAAATTCATCAAATCTGTCCTTTCACAATACCAAGAATACTAGAACTAGACTAAATTTGTTTTGTGCAAACAGAAAAACAAAAACAAAAACAAACAAACAAACAAACAAGAAAAAACCAACCTTTTCACCTGATCTTTCATCCTGTGATCTCAATTTTGGATTTAGGAACTTCTGAGATAAGAAATGCATTGTGTATAATTTCCAGCAAAGCTTTGAACATAGCACCGGCAGTCTCTCAAGCTCAGCACGAGCTCAGCACGAGCTCAGCACGAGCCCCGCAGGATTTTTGCCTCCCCACTGCAACACTGCACTCTCTGACCTACAAAGCACTTCTCCTCTGACATAAAATTTTCTCTTCCGTTCATCCAACCTCTTTTGGCATGCACATCTGTCACTAGTCCTGCCACTTGTGCTAAAGTCCTCCAGATGAAGGTATAGTTGTAACAAATTCCATCATTAATCTTTCTTGCATTTGTCCTGTGCTCTTTTCCTGCTTTTACCATAATGATGGATTTAGATCATCAGTAAAGTAGTTGTTAAGCATTAGTGGGTATTCAGATTTAGTATGTTTTACGGTGCAGAGAGCAGGAATTTGTTATCACATTCCAGATACTGTATTCCCTGTGAATTCTTACTACCCTACTAACTACAAACTACAGCACAAATAATATTTATACACAAAATATCACAGGATCCTAGCCTAGCTGATGTTGGAAGGGACCTCTGGAGATCATCTAGTTCAGCCCCCCTGCTCAAATCAGGGTTGATGAGATTGCTCAGGACTTTTACACTCATGTTCTGAATTATCTCTAAGGATGGATATGAGTCACTAGAGCAGAAAGTACCTACCCTGTACCTGAAATGCTGTCAGCAACAATTAAAATAGACTGTAGCCTGTTGTTTTCCATACAAGATAAAATGTAAACTGGGTTTCTGGTGGTTTTAAAATAAAAATCTGTGTCTGAGTCTCATTCAAAGTGAAAGCACAATATGGGAAGATCAGGTCGCCATGGATCACGACCAGTGGTCAGGTATATTATAAATCAGTTAGAGATTAACATAACACATATCAGGTTTCAGAGCCTAGATGCAGCTCTGACAAGATAAGGCAAGCAATAGCACTTCTCTTCAAAAATAACTGGGTTTAAACCTAACACCACCACTTGCATAGACCTATTCATCATCTGCCAGAGCCATTCTTTTAACAAATGTTCACTTCAGTCATCAGCACATTATCTGTGGGGGACAGCTTGATGGGCTTGATGAAAATGTGACTTTTCAAATGGAGGGGAATTGTTAGAGTTACCAGTGCAATCGCTCCCTGTAATCACGCCACCAATGAAAGAAAAAAGAAACTGATTCATCTTCAAAACATTTCCCTTTTTGCTTGTTTTTTTTTTTTTTTTTTTTTTTTTTTTTTCTCACTGTATGATTTTGCATTGCTAGGAAACAAACTCAAACTCCTACTGAGGATTCCCAATAAAAAAACGCTGCCAGCAGTTACCACCAGGTTGCATAATTTTCTCCTCTGCTTAGAACAGCATCGACTTGCAGCCACTAATAGCTTGGGGAGCCAAATGGTTTTCTCATGGCTTATTGCCTGTATATGCATAGCCATTACAGCTCCTAGCAAAACTAGCACAAGTGCTTATGTTGAATTTTCTCTCTCTTTTTTTTTTTTTTTTTTTCCTACAGATTCAGGGTGATCTTGCCAGAATGTATGTGTTGACTTTACTCACACAGACATACTGATAAACCTCTCTGGGCTTAAAATGGCACTCATCTTTGAAGGGCTTTTGCTGGGGATCGTGAGTCATGAAGCACTGACTCTGGAGTTTGGTGTACACTAGCAACAGACAGCTTTTACCTCAGCCAGTACCCAGGACTTGGTAGAGAGGAGAAGCTATGCATCCATAGAAGGCTCTCTCCATCTTTGGCTGATTCTCAAATTGTGAACTTTGTTTTCATTCTACCATCTTCGTTATCATTATTGGTGACCACCAGTCATAATTACCAACTGCTGACATGGTGACAGAAGTGCTTTCAGTTAAGAATTTCCAGGGAGACACTGACAGGTTTTGTTACAGGGGACCTCTTCTCCCCACCTTCTACTACAAATGGCATCAAGCTTCTAATTTTTAGGATATAATGTAAAGTTTATATTTTTACACAATTTCTAGTCATAAATGTGTTTTTAGGTATGATCACGTCCTTTGTTTTGGCTCTTTTTTCAATAATACCAAATATGCCAAGTCTCCAGACCAGATGCCATTTTAATCTTCCATAAATGGAGCAAGCACATGCAAACAAGCTGTTCCATGAGGACTGGAAGCAAGGAAGTCCTATGTCCCCCAGTAGCTTCCCTGTGCTCCTTCAAATCCTCCCTATGCCTGGGACCTTCCCACCCCACCACTCCTGCTGCACCTTACATACCAGTCTCTTCACCAGTGAGAGGCAGCAAGAGCGTGACTTGCAGCTTAGGCAACCCCAGCAAGCTCCTGGCCTTTGGATCAGGTGAATTTTGAAGTGAAATAAAGCAATTTATCTTTTTAAACTTTATTCCCCTCTAATTCAACTTATGACTATGTATCAGCATCTCTTAGTATCTCATAATGAATAAGTGCTTCATTTAGGCTAGAGAAGCATTTGTAAATGGAATTATTCATGCTTTCTTTTTTCCCCAACTTGGAGTCTTGTGCTTTTAGGTTTTTCCTGTTGGCTTTACCTTTGAGCCCCATATGGTCTATCCATGGCTTCAAGTCCAGCTACAGTGAAATTTCCAGCTATGCCCTTTTTTGCTTTTTTCTTAGTATCACCTTCTGGGTTTCATGATATAGTGCATTTGTATTTCCATATTCCTCTTGTGAGGAAAGAATTAGAACATCCTTAAACATTTCTGAAGGATGCACATTCATTTCAGGGATGCCGTTCCAAGCTGTCCTTTAGGAGAATGTATTGGTTCACCTATGTCTTTCCAGATATTTATCACAATATGTGCTTTCTCCTCACACAAAGTCCTACACAACCCTGATGAGAAACAGAAACTGAAGATCTGTGACAGCACTCTGGCTTTCATATTCTTTATGTGTTTCAACATACAGCTTTTTCCATTACCTGCTTCATTAACATTTCCCTCCCTTGCATATTTGCCATATGACAAATGCATTCTTTACTTGATGTCGCTAGCTCTCTATGGGAGCCAGCCAAATGTTGTGGGGCAGGCCTAGTTTTGGATTAGGGTTCAGAGTTACTGAAAGATTTACACCTGTTCTGATTTAGGAGTGTAGTACAGGCTTCTCCAGGGTTAAGAACTTTCAAGTACTCCTAAGGGGTAGCTAGGTCAGAGGATGAGCTTTCAGCTAGGTATATTTATAGTGTTCAAATAAACAGAACATAGTGCATCTGTAGATGCATGTAAGCATCTAAAGTCATGTTTACCAATTTAAATATATCTTTCTTTTGAAAGTTGCTAAATACCTGCTCCAGGAGATGCTCAACACCTCTAAAAGTCGTATGGTTTATTTATAGCATCCAAGTACAGATTCAGTGATACAAACATGTAACTTTGAGAAGTTAATTTTATATTTGTCTTACTGAAATAAAGTGTACTGGTCCGGTGGAGTGTTTCACTTATAGGGTAAATGCTCTGTATGTGGTTCTGAACCATTTAGCCTACTCGGACATATGCCAAATTGTTGGTATGTGAGCAAATCCATGACAGTCAGAAGTATAATAGTGTATTTTCAGTGTATACCTAAGAACAATTTCTACCTGAATTATTTCCACTTAGCTATACCTGCCTTTGATTCATGTTCTCTTTCATGTTGCTGTGATGTACAGAATAATATAACCTGTTGATCTGTTGATCTTCATTGCTTATTTTCTTCAGACAAAAGAAAATTTCTTTTTTCTTTTTTCTTCTAACCAAAAAGGAAGCACTTCAGGAGCAATATACTGCAGCCACTCTGCCTGTCAGTCATTCTGCTCCCCAGTCCTCAAATTGTCATTCACTTCTCATGTATCTCACACTAAAAACAGCACTTTTCTTTGGAACTGAACTCTGGCTTATTAAGTTAACACAAGATGAATACAACTTTCTTGGAATTTTTCTATAATATAAAGCAATCCCTATTCACACAGTTATGGAAATTGAACACCCTTCTTCTTTGCCTCCATTGACTCCCAAGTGACTTGAGCAGGCAGTCCCTGCCCTGCTGTTCCTTTGGAGCTTCCACCAACTCTCAGCTCAGCTCGACTTGTCATTGTTTCAACCTCCCAGCCTGTATCCTCTCCAGAATGCACTAGCATCATGGCCATATAACACCCTGGCCCCACATGATTCATCTGTCAGGGCCCATCTTTCCTCTCAGTCTGGTGATCTTCCCAGCATGTCCCAGCTCATATCACCCTTCCTCAAGTAGGCTGTATTTCATTGAAAGCAGGTGACTGGACATAAGTAATCACTGGCCATAAGGGGAAGAGACCACTGAACCACGTGACCAGGTTTTATGTCATTGTGTACTTATTTCCGATATGTCCCAACAATCAAATATTTTATATCTGTGTCAAGATCATCAGAAGCTACACAAACTCAGGACTCCATATAAATCCAACACAGATTACTGTTGCAGAGACTACAGATATTTGAATGCTAAAGGTCTCTGATAACAAATAGGGAGCACACACTGAAAAGCGCAGGTCAAATATGACATGTTGGACCTCACACTGCAAGATCTCAGAGGGCAAACTAAGGTTTGAATTCTAAAACCCTTCTGCCTGCTGTTAGACACCACTCATGAGGAATGTTACTAAATTTTTGTGGGTAATGACTCCCCTTCCTCTGAGCCTTGAAATACACTGTACATCCAAGCTTACCTTCTTGGAAAAAAAATATTAAAAGATGACAGGATAGCAAAGATGCCAAAAGTTATCATTTTATACTCTGTGTCTATGACAAGGGTAAGCACTCTGTGCACCCACTAAGGTGTACACACTGAGGAGAGTCAGTAATTTAGCAATATGCTTTTGTTCATATTATCAGAAGTCAAATTACCAAAAAAAATCATTTATCAAAAAAAGTTTTTTATTAATCTTGTCATTGATTAAGCTTTACACTTAAACTTGTTAAATGCTCCAAATAGGAATAATCAGAGTTTATGCTGCTCTGCTGGACTGTTGCAACTATTTTGTCACAAGAAAGAGGTGAATTTGGGACCCACAAAGTGTTAACCACAATTGTAACACATTCATTTTAGTGGAAGCAAAACTGTGGCTAAGCAATCTTTCTACTCAGTTCCCATGTTGCCTGGGGTTGGGGAATTACTTGTGATTCAAGTCAAAGCAGACAGTGGGTTGTTCTAAGCTGAGCCTGGTTGCCTGCCAAAACAGTTCCCAGGAGGCTCTATCAGATGAGAATTACGGTAGTCAAGTGCTCTGTGCTATCAGCAACTCCTCTGAATTGGGGGTAATTAGTCATGGGGCAATGCCAGCTTTATACTAGGGCTGGGTTTCTGCCATCCTGGCATAAATGACTGCCTCCTTAAAGAAGCTTTAAAGTGATATGGTATGCTATTGATATTATCACTTGGATCTGGCCAAATAGCTTTATTTTACACATCTGAATTGTTGAGCCATTGAAAACTATAAGCCAAATTCATATTCTACTTATTTTAGCACAATGTATTATCTTCTGTAGAATACATATCAATTAAATATTACTCAGGACTAGGGGCAGCTGGCCTGGAATGTCTAGTAACTCTTGGGGCATATGGAAAACTTTGGCCTGAGCTAAGACGTAGGTCTAATCTTTATCCATAGAATGAGCTCTGACCGATTTACTCTATCTGGCAACACAAGAAATGTAGGAACTGTTTGACAGACAAACAGATCATCTTTTATTTACAAATGTCAAGACTTCTGAATCCCTGGCTATAGAGATTCTTCACATGCAATGTGGTGCAGCTGCGGCCGTTCCAAGGAAAGCAATGAGATGGGTGTTATTTGAGTACACTTTCAACAAATACTGACTGAAGTCCTGTCCTCTGAATAGTTACAGTTTGACAGCTGCTATTTATTATTAAAGGAAAAATAGCATCTGTAAAGCTGCTTGCTGCTTTATTTACCTTAAGCTCAGCAACAACCATGGTACTAAGATATTAAAAGATAATTTTTTCATTTAGACATTTGACCCCAAATCACTAGGGACCAATTGGCCAGGCGGATAGCCATTAATTACCAGTATGTTCTTAGTGTCTTGGCCACTTCTAAGATTAAGCACCATCCAAAGCTATTACAGCAGTGTATTTTCGGAACTACATTAATAGAGGATAACGCTGATTTTGCGTATGCAGCTTGACAGCTCCTACCTGTAAAGTGCTGATGTGGACAGGAGTCCCCGTGCCGTTCACAGTGTTCTTTTTGGCAGCATTTCCACCTTTCCCTTCAGCTTGCTCTGCCTTGGCAATCTTGGCTTTTTCAGCTTCAATTCTTTTGGGATTGTTTAGCATTACCTGAACCACCGCATACTCAACCAGTGATGCAAACCCAAAGAGAAGGCAAACAATCAGCCAGACATCTAAGGCCTTCACGTAAGACACTTTGGGAAGTTCAGCAGCAAGAGTAGTACATTCAGATGCCAAGCTGAGCACTGAGAAAATACCTACAAAAGGAAAAACAAGATAGCAATTAAAGTGAACTTTCCCTTAATGACACCTGCCCGTGCTCTTCCTCTGAAACAGACAACATTGAATGATGAATTGTAACAGCAAATGGGACTTGACAAAGCAGTAGGCATATTTTGCAACAGGTATACAAAATGCACGTCTTCAGTTAATGAATAAGTTAAACTGAATACTGATGTAGGGTATTGTGGTTAATGATGAATTATTAATATGGAGTACCTTCATTTTATAAATGGAGAAACAAATGAAGTTAAACTGGCTGCTGTGGTTCTCCTGCCCCACAGAACTACTGCATCACACAACTGGGAAATGAGCTTTCCAGAGACTTATCTTACCATGCTCATCTAATTCTGAGAAGATGGAAGAGAAATATATGGTATTTAAATCAAAAGACTCCAAGTCCTTTAACTTAGACTTGAACAGCTACTGTTGTCCCAGAAATCCAAACTGTGCTTCAGCAGGAGCCGTCCTCTGAATGACCTGTCCACAAGTATAATATTTAAACTCGAGATGAAAGGAAATGTACCAGTGCATTAAAAAGTCTGTGTTCACAATTCACCACAAAGATGAAAACACTGAGGTGACTGAGGGTCTATGAACACTCCTTGTTTGAGCTTCCAGTATCCAGAGAAAGCTTTCTAGATAAAGAGCTTTTGACGAAGCCCTTATCATAAAAAAGTACAACTGCAAAGGCTGTTGAAAGGTCACACTCATCGTCAGTCTAGGTTTCAATAAGCACTGCTCTTTACATGGCTTCCAAACATCACCATTGACACAGGGCTCACATCACAAGA
The DNA here is from genome assembly GCA_011076525.1 of Nettapus auritus. Lineage (NCBI taxonomy): Eukaryota > Metazoa > Chordata > Aves > Anseriformes > Anatidae > Nettapus > Nettapus auritus. Next base: position 37,010,534 of record CM021768.1, on the reverse strand, counting down.
GACAAAATGCAAGTCTGATCTCATAGATTCCCCGGAAGCACCTGTGAAGTGGAATAGTAGCATGAACAGCTACCTTTAGAAAAAGCTAAACTTAGAAACGGTTGTCACATGGGGAAAAGTTATTTTGACCTCCCAGCTAAGTTCCCATTTTGTTTTTGTGAATGTTCATGATAAAAATCACCTTCAATTGTAAGTGGGTAGCTTCATGAAAAGTAATCAACAACTACAGAAAATGTTGGCCATAAGGAGACATTCACTTAGCCATAACTGTGTTTCCTCTAAGGGTCACGTGTTATTCTAAGCATTAAAAAAATATATTTCATAGAGAGATCATTTTCTTCAGATCCATTTAAAGTAAACGAGGATGTGAGAACGTTAATAAAGATGTAAGTGTCTGAATTGGCCTATGAAAGTATTAAATTCTAGTTGATCATAAATAACAAGCATTCTTTTGCTACTGTCCCAATTCAGATTTTAATAACATTGATAAAACTTTATTTTGTTATTAATCTCAGATGGGCAACATATTAGCTGCTAAGCCACTGAAGAGGAAGTATAAAGAAATAACTATAGTCATATTATTTTAAAATACAAATATTTTAAAATACAAATATTTAAAAAATATTTAAAAAAACAACAAAATGGTGTTTTATTTAGAAATGTGTATTATCAACATATCATTGCAAAGTGGACTTTTTTTTTCTTTTCTTTTTTTTTTTTTTTTTTGGCCATTGTGATCATGGCCAAATAGCCAGATGTTCTATGTTGGATCAGAATGACATGGCAAATAGTGTCCACTCTGGCTTATTTTCAGACTACCACACCTGATGCATTCAAGTACAAACATGCCCAGAAGTACAGAAAGCGAGCAAAGAATAGTCCCCATTTTTATGTCTTCAATGACCAACACCAACTGTTTTTGGCTGAGCACTAATTATGGATCGTTATGAACTGCAATTGTAAGTGCAAGTAAGGCTGTACTGTCTTTTAGCACAAAAAGGACATCTCTGCCTATGCCCGTCTTTTTGCTGCTACCTTCCACTTGTTTGTGTTACTAGGATGAAAATTTCATTCTCAAGGTCAGAGAAACCACAGAAAACCTTCTGGGTTTCAAGGGATCTGTAAAGTAAAATAGAAATATTCCATCAAGCCACCATCTGCTGCCAGATCAGAGTGGCCTGGCCTTAGAGACCCTGTAATGGAGCTGTAAGTTGCACCTCTGATAGCAGCTGTACGAGGTACCTATCAAACACAATTCAAAGCCCAGGGCTCCAGCATGGGTGAGGAGAATGAATAAACAAACTGCAAGATTAAATATTAAAAAAAAAAAGGGGGGGGGGATAAACCCCCTTTTCTTCTTTGGAAGCACTAAAGGGAAGGGACATAGGGACATCAGTTCTTTCATTCAGAATTCTAATGTAAAGGGAATGTTGGCCTTTCTTGGAAATATGTCCACAATTTTCTTCCTAATGGTGGATCTCTCCCAATGGTAAAGTGCATCTGTTTGGTAGGATTGCAAAGAGGCAAAGACCACATCCTCCCTCTTTCTTTCAGTAGGTCACCTACATCCAGCCTTCAATGATCTCCTCACATACAACCAAACAAGTTTACAGGCTTGTTTACAGGTAGATTTACTAGATGAGACAAGCTGCCAGCATACAATTTGTGATTCACTGATGTGAGAAAGACTGCATTAAACACCTAATAACCAAATTATCCACTCAGAGAATTTTCTTCTTCATCCTTATCGCAAAAGTTAGTTAGCTCACAGCTGAAAACATGATTGTGCAGAGTGACTATGTAAAAAAATTCTACCAATAGTTACATATGCATAGTATCACAAAGTGCCAATCCAGCAAAGCACTTCAGCACACGCTGCCAGATAAATAAATCTCCCTTTTTTGAATCCATCAAATTTAACTGGCCTCAGCACTATCTCCTGGCAGTGAATCCCACAGGTTAATTACATGCTGTATAAAATGACATTTTCTGTTTTATATTACTGCTTTAAAATAGTTCTGGCTCCATCTCACTAATGTTGTTGGAAAATATAACATTCTGTCCTTCTTTCCTTATAATTTGGTATCTGTAATATATTATCTTCTCTCATTAAATTTGGTAAACTATAAGCCATAAGCTTGCCAGTCCTTCTTCATACTACAGTTTCCAAATCAGGTCAGGTCTTTCCTTTGAGACACTATATTTGCAGCAGTTGTATAAAATGAAATGAGTTGAAACTATGCTGAGGGCAGGCCTGTGGAGAGCATGTCTGCCTGTCCTCTGTATGTGGGGAATATATCACTGATCACTACTCCAAGCTTTTAGTTACTCTGTTGTACCCCCAAGTGCCCGGTCATAGGAGGTACTGTGTGTGGTGTGGTGTGGTGTGGTTGCTTACAGCTTGAGCTAATAATCCATTCTTTCAGGCCACTGTGACTGGATGGACATCTGAAGTCCCTCAGATGCCAGGGAAGACCTTACTCCCTTTGGGGATCACAACGCAATGAAGAAAAGAGAGTAATTTTTTAAACAGATACGGGCACGCTTTCCACTTTTAGAGAACTGGAGAGTCCTTAGTAGGGATCTTTAAAAGCTGAGACACGAGCATGTAATTAGAAAGACAAACTCAGTGATGTCAGCCTTTATATCGCTTAGCCAGAGCTCTCTAGATACATGTCCTTTGTAAGGATTTCCCTATCACTAGATGATCTAATTGAATGCAATGCTATGGGTAGAAAAAGGGCTTGCAACTTATTTAGCTCCTAGATGGACACACCCTTTTTCTTCAAACAAAAATACACCCTTTTCACAGAACAGTAACCAAACTGCAAAATCATATTGAGGTTTCTTTTTTTGCAAAGTATCTTGCATTCCTAAATCACCTGGAAACTTCTGAGATTAGACCTGTTACTAACTACTTAAAGTGTAATGACTATTAGTAACACTTCCTTAGGAGTAGAGATCATTCACTTGAAATGATTCACTTCACAGAAGTGCTTACCTTGTTTGATTTCAAGGTCAACTTTCTTCCAAGGATATAGCTAGAAGAGTTAGATTGTTGCCCGCTTTCAAACTGGAGAAACATGAATCTTACCCCAGTGAGGGTGTCATCAACTTGCACTGCTAAGTACTGATGTATGACTAAAGGATGGTCAGATATAGTGTTTGTTGCTTCTCTGGGGATGCAGGAAAAGTCACATAACCAAGTCAATGGCAAATATCTTTGAAAATGCATTATTTCAGAAATGGTAATATATAAATGGAGCCAATAAACACTTATAATAAATAAAAAGAGAGAAACACAAATAAATAAGCATGCATGTTTAGTCATAAAAACTTCAGTGCTATACAAATCAGCACTATGCCTCTTATAAATATAAAATGTCATTGATAAACCTGACTGGTCAGCTATTTAAAGTTCAGGATTACAAAAGCAGAAATACATTTCAGATTTTGATCATATTAGAGATCACTACATGAAAAATATTTTCAGTTCTTGTTTCTATCTTTTTAATTTAAAGCATGGTATATTTGCCTCAGACTGATTTTTTCTTAAAACGCCTTATGTTTCACCTTGTGGAATGCATCCTTGCTACTTCTCAAAGTAAAAGATTGTATTTGTTTCTTGCTATCAGCTAATATAGATTGTGAGTCCTCCACTATTATTAATAATTATTAATATTTTCAGATCAAGAAAAATATTTTTTGTGTTTTGAAATAGTCCTCTGAAAAAGAGATACCTATGAAAAGAGATACCTATGAAAAAGAGATACCTATGAAAATGTAATGAAAAGGTGTTTTTCTAAAAAGAAAGAGAAAGGCAGCCAACTATGGCACAGAAGCCAAATGCAGTACTCCAGTCATGGTTCTCCAGATCTTGTGTGGCTCTTGGTTTATTTTGGTTGTCGTATCACTGGAGAAGGAAGAGGCATGGTAGATGACCTGAGCAGTGACAGTCAGACCTGGGCATTATGTGGGCACTTTTCAACTTAACAAAACTTGGCAGGAACCCTTCCCACTCCACAGGGATTACAGCTGCCCCCTACTGCAAGACTCTGCTGATCACAGACTGGGATGGTGATGGGGCAGGTTCCAACCCTAAGGGTATATCGTCACACGTTTGTGCATGTGAGGCTGCACAGGACTCATGTCCTGTGGAGATGTGCAGGTTAATGTGTGGGTGAGAGGCTTCTGAGGGAGGCCAGGGCTGGGGGATGCTTCAACTGCACACCTAGGATCTGGGAAATAGTTACTGTGAATCTCCTGGGAACATGGAGAAGATTTGAAAAATAAGGAGTATGGACTTGTGGACATGGGAATGTCAGGGAAAGGGAGGGACAAGGAGGTCAGGGCATGGGGAAGGAGCTGTCATGACATCGGGAAAGGATTACAAACAGAAATGTCAGGATGCAAAAGCCTGGCTCTACACGTCACCAAGTTCCTGGGGATTGCAGGTTGGGCCACCCCCAAGCTGAAGTCCCATGTAAAATCTAATTAGTTAAGATAATATTGTTTTGATTAACTCTATGTCCTACAATCTCGTAATATATGAAGGGCCTGCCTACTGTGCTATGCTGCACAGCATGAAAGCAAGAGGCTGAAGTGCCTCATGAACTGAATCTCTAATGAAATAAAACCCATCAGGTAACAACTGTACTAATTCTCTTCCAAACATCATTACATCACTTCGTTTCTATTAATTTTCAGAAAACCTGCTGCAAGAGGTAGTTATTTAGAGACTTAATCATCATCCTGCTTTCTTACTTCAAGCATTCTTTAAATGCTCAAATTCCTATAAACTCCAAAGTGACACAGTGTCTGCAGCATCACCCACACATGGATAAGATCAGATTTGTCCAGGTATCGAGAAGCAGAGAAAGTATCCTCATCACATAAATGCTGGAACTATTATCAAGCAAAGTTTCAATGTGGAGGTGGATTTTATAGGACTAGGAATGAAAAGGCTTCAGTGACAATGACGAGCGAATAATGGAAGTGAAGTTGCTTTCTGTGTCCAGTGTCATGTTTTCAAAGCAACTGAGAATGGCTCAATGGTGCTAAGTGGACTGTGACAGTAAGTGTGAATGCAGGTTACCCAGTGGGACTCTTGCAGCACTTGCATCAGGATTGATCCAAAATGATAGCCAGGACAGAACAACAATTAGCAGTGTAGGAGCATAAACACCCATCATGTAAAATCCAACTTGTCTTCTTAAAGTGAAGATTACTTCTACACAAGTGTAATAACCTTTAAAGAAATAAATGCATATTAAGGTTTAATATGCTTTGCAGCTCAGCCTCTTCAGATTAGTATCTTCTAGGCCTTTTCTACTTATCCTAGGAGTAAAGGTTCACTGATTCGATTTTTTTTTTAATAAAGTCAATAAGCTCAATTTGCAAAGCATCCAAAGTACAGATCAATGTAACCTACAAGGGTGATTTGGCATGTCATATTCTCTATAATCTATAAGGCACCCTCTGTCTTTTCACAGCACAGAAGTAAACAGCAGCTACAGCCTCATCTTGATGCTGGCTTAAGCTCACCTGAAAATCCTACTTAGCATTAATTTGCGATGAACATGGAATTAAAACAAAACAAACAAACAAAAAAGTTAGTTTAGAAAGGTTAGAATGGTGTTCTGAATACGATTCTAAGCAGAGATTCCCCCAGTACTGAAAGCTGGTATGGGTAACTTCTAAAATTGGTACAGACTTTGTACAAAAGGCTCTAAAAACACTAAATTTTGAAAGCAAGGAATATTGCCTCAAAGCTTCTAAAATGAGGAACTAAAGCACACTAACATTTCAGAAAATGTCTAATAACATGAATTCAATAACAAGTAAAGCCAAAGATAGTACGGATTTTCTGGAGATAACAAAAGGAAGTTTGATAACCAGAAAACCAGTTCTGTTTCTATTTTCACTCATTTAGTAGAACTGGCATTTTTATGTTAATATTAACACAATAACATTGTAAAAACATCATAAGCTATTGTATTACATAGAAAAGGCATTTTTATGTTACATTACAACAGTATGAAAACCCAAGTCAGTATATATATGTAAATAAAGAGTTTGTGCACACCTGATTTATAAATATAGAATCTGTCAAAAATGTATTTATTTATCTTCTATTTTTTATCAACTAAGTATCCTCAAATGATAAGTCACCTTAAAATATTGTTAGAAACTGCAATAATTAAAAAACAAAATGATAAAACATTAAGGAAATGTACACTTGCTGTGCTGAAGACACTATACGGTATTTTACAGTTCATTCTATTCTAGTTAATGATCTGTAGTCTGGCAAATTCTACCCGTATAATTTCTGAATAGTTTCTAGGTATTGGTAGGTTTTACATTCAAACAGGGGATGACCTTTAAAATCATTATTTCTTTGCTTTGTGCCAGAAATGCATTCTGCATGGCATTGTATCATCCTTCATTAGGCAGAGAATATCCATTGCCTTCACCATTCAGTTTCTGTGGACCTTTATGGATCTGTCATACATTTTGGTAAAAAAAGAATAGGCAATTTGCAAACTTAAATATTCAATTTATTGCTATAAAAAGTCACACCAAATTTGCTGACCCTCTTTCTACTTAGGTGAGTATTATAAAACATCAGTTGACGTAAATGTGTGGAAAAGATTAAGTTCTTTGCAGCTGGCAAGAATATCCTGCATAAGCCGTAATTTTGAAAACTTGCTTGTACACGCAACACTGCCTCTTGATTACCTGATAGAATCCTTAACTGAGTTTATTTTAATTATGTGTGCAAAAACTGCTTTTTGAAATGCCTTCAATATAAGAATTTAAAGTAAATCAGTTACTGAATCCTGAAAATAGCCTTTGAAATACTTCAGCATGCCAAAATGTTCAAATTGCATTAATGACATGTTAAATCCAGTCTTGATTATAAGATTAACATGGATAATCTCCAGTTCTAAACAAAAAGGATTAGCAACAAAAGAATTATGAAAACTTTCTTAAATGTAGTGTTGTCATTCCACCAACTCTGATGGTTCTCTAATGTTCTTTCTTTAATGTTCAAATCACATGCATACTCAACAATGTGACTATTATGCTGAGCACTTTGTACAATGTCATTTAACCTTGTGACCACAAGGTCTTGAAACTTGAAAGAGCAATGCTAGTTTTCTTTCCAGTTTAACTGTAAAGTGTGCAGTCATTAATTCTTACATTTTTCTTTAAGGTACTAAAAATCCTAAAAATGCCTAAAATATCCAAAGATTTTTTTAGATATTTAACTTCAGATTTAGGACAAAACATAAAATGATTATGCAAAATTTCACAACACAGTTACAAGATAGCAATGTGGAGTAAATATTCCCTTTTTCCCTCAAATAAAATGCAAGCCTCTTTGCATTGCATCCGATTTTACCATGTTTATTAATATTACTTGGGAACCGCAAGATTGATCCATTTAATTTTCCATTATTTTGTAGCCTAATTTTTCAGTAAAGTCATTATTTATTTAAGAATAAATTATTTTTCTCACTCCTAAGTAAACTTCTACCATTTCTAGACTTAGATTTGAATGCCAGCAAATTCTAGTTATGGGTTGTGCTTTCCCCAATGCAGCATTTTCCTGAGAAGGGATAATTTCATACTATTTATAAATGTAAATACCTGAGACACTGAACTGTGTAGTTAGTAGGCTAAAAACTCACTCATTTTGCAGTTAAAAAAAAATTAAATAAATTTTACTTATCTTTTTCAAACTAAATTCCTCAACTCCAAGCCCTATTAATGTTACCGGAGATCTCTCAAGAACAACTGCAAGTAATAGACCCTCAACTGCAGCTGAATAGTCAGCAAGAAACGCTTCAGCACCACAGCCATCTTTGTAGAGTTTTCATGGGAGATTTGTGCATATGATGCCACAGCACTGACTAAAATAAATCTTGCTGACTTCAGGTATTATGGGAAGTCTTGTGTTTGCCACAGTATGTGAGCAGTTTGGATATAATTATAAGCAGGAATCAATCAAGGTAGAAAAGATTAATCATTAAAGCAAGAACACAGAAACCATTGTAGAAATTGGTACCTACTCTCAGAAAACAACCACGGGACTAAATAAATATAGATCAAATAGCTCTGTATTTAGATTGCAAACATCTTTCTATAGTGGCACAATTTCAAGAACACTTAGAGAAAGGAAGAACCTGCAGGGGGAAGCTTTTGACGTTATACTCTAATGCTTTCCACTTTTTGAACAAAAGTTTGACCAGAAAACAAAAATTATCCTAATTTGCTGCATATCACATAATTCTACATGAAATGTCTATCAGAAAAGTTTGATATTACAAACATAAAAAGGTATCAGGACTACAGAAACAAAATGGTGATAGAAAGATTGGAAGATGTAAGCAAAATCAATACAAACATTTAACTTCATATTTAACCTAGACATTTCTGTATTTGAATTTGTTTGCAGTAATTATTATATGTGATTGTTACTATGATACAAACTACTGGTAAGTTACAAGTAATCTATTTCCTCCCATAAAGTATAAGGCATGAACCCATGTTTATGGGTAATATCCATGTTTATGGGTAATATCCATGTTTATGGGTATTAGTCATTACCCATAAACAGTAATTGAAAGAAGCTTAAAGTTTTTACCAAGGAAATCACTTTGATTACCTACCTGTGCCTTTATAATACTTGGTACAGTTACCATATTCAATATCCTCCTTTTTAATATCAAACTGAGGCAGAGCAATTTTCTCTAACTGTACAGGATCTCCAGACTGCCAGATGAAACGTAAGTCATCAGTCGTGTAACCAACTACAAGAACGAAATGAAATTAAAAAAATCTTAATCAGAGTTTTCAGCATTAAAATCTAGCATGTATGTACCATTATTTCTTTTACTATTTCTTTCTGCTTCCCATTCAAAAAAATTAGACAAAACATAAAATAATATACAACTGAAGTTTTATGTAGATCTAAATTAGTAGTTGACAGGTGGAGTATTACGTTATCAGCAATATTACACTGATTAAGAGGTGTTCATGACAGTGCTCACTGTCCAAACAAATAAAGCAATCCACAGCTTTGAAGTTTGCATATTCATTCGCACTCTACTTTAGCAAAGCATGAAAAATATACTGAACGTCAACAACACTCACAAGTCCTAGGAACTTCAACATAATGTAACAATGCACCTAATTACTGTGATGAATCTAGGCTTTTGTGTAAAACAACTTTTCTGCTTAGTTTTTAACATTAAAGGCCCTGATTGATGAAAGCACTAGCACTTAGGAAATGCATAACCAGGAATTTAAGTAGATGCATAATCCCATTGAAATCAATTTAGTGCCTCTGTGCCTTCATGATCTCCTGAATATGGACAGACTTCCACATACATTTGAGTGCCTAAACCATGCTTTATACAACACTGCTAAGTGAGAGGCAGTGAAAGTTAGGCTTATAAATTCAAACATAAAGCAGTATTAACTAAATATGCAGCCATAATCATGATTTTACATGTTGTTTTTCTGCTACCTTCTGTTTATTAAGGATTAACTTAATATAAACAGAGACAGTGTGTGTTAAATGGGAACAGGGATGGGGAAACGTAAAAAAACTAAGTTGGAATGTAGTGGTTCACAATTCAAAGCCTCTGAGAAATTTTTAAGGAACAATTCTTGTTCTGGAGGCATTGGACAGATGTTTTTTATCTTTGAAAAATAGCTGTCATTTAAAATAGCTGTCATTTAAAAAGTTAAACTGTCCATAATCCAACTTCTTTAAGATCGACAATAACTTAATAAAATCACATTTCAAAGCTCCATGCTGAAAGTAATATAAAAAAAATTACTTGTTCTAATGTTTGATTCATACAATCAGTTTCACCTCTTTACAACATGCAGCAAATCACGAGCACACTAAGATCTTTTATAATACAATTACTGGATAGTGAAAGTATTGTCTATAGGGAATGTGTAGAATTGGTGATCATAACTGCAGATAAAGGAAACTGTTTGGTAAAAACTGGAAGACTCTTTTGTTTTGGAAATTAACAACCAGAAAAAAAATGTGATTTAAAAATACTTTACTGGAATAAAACTGCCAATGGCTAACAGAGGAAGAAGGCCCGCTGTTGGAACTCGAAGGGAGACTGTGGGTCATGGGTACAATTCTTACTTTAGACAATGAAGTAAAAAGATAGAAGAAAGTTTAGTGCATAAAGTCTTTCCAAATGAGCAGAAAATCCACTCCTCCTCCCAGATTTAAAAACACTAACACAGCATGGAGAGAGAGTAAAGTTGTTTAAATAAAGTTGATTACAAAGATGACTAAGTTTGAACTAAGTTCCATTGATATTACTAATTCTAGGTCAACCACAAGTTCATTTGAGTTTCCTCTAAGAGTTACTTCAGCTAATATATATACATATCAGAGATGGGGAAAACACTAATACTATGGTTACATTGCAATTCTAAGGGTAAATGCTAGCAATTAAAAACTAAATGGTAGAGCTCTGATATCATTATTATTACCCTGGTCCCCACCAGGATGCCCTGCTCAGCTTTGATTAACCTTGATGTTTCCCAAGAGATTCAAGTAATACTGTTCATCATCAATGCAAGGAGATAAATTGGACCCTTTCAATGTACACAAAAGCGCGGGTTGTGTAAGTTAAAACTGTGTATTCTTTATTCCAAATGATTTGTGTTTCCATTTTATTAAATTTAGTGTATACATTTTTGTAATACTAATCAGTTGCCATAGTGTTTGATAGCAAAAGCTAAACAACAAGTGCATGGTGCAATAACTACAAGAAACATTTTTTATAGGGAAATATAAGTTGGTAGGAATCAGTGAATGTTAATTTCAAGACTCATTATAAAACATTAACACAAACAATACAGAATTGATCATTTGGATTGATTCTCAGGCGTGCCTAGAAGACAACTGTGTTTATGCAGAAACTGATTTACATACAGCTTTCCAATTGCATCTTGCAGCGCTGTGTATCCATAGGAAACAAGGTCAAGTCCAAAGGGCATGACAGAGTAATAGACAATCTGAAATTACAGAAATGGAATTTAAAAACAGGGTGAGCTGCTGTGCAAGTAGCAGACTGCAAGAAGAAACAAAACAAAACAAAACAAAACAACAACAAAAAAACACACCACACCTTAGATGTTTGACTTTCAGCTTGTAAAACGGTAGAAAAAATGAACAAAAATTTTAAGCAGCAGTTTGCAATTTAAATATCTCTACCAGAAATTTAAGTATCTCTAGTAGTCTGATAATTCAGTTTTATATACAGTGTTAAACATATGGTATTTCACAAATTATAGGACTAATAATAGATGGCAGAAGACATGTTTTTTAAAAATAAGCAAACCAAAGGTCCATACAGAACAGAAACCCATCTCCAGCAGTGGCTAGTGGCAGGCTTCTGAGGAAGAACATGAGACGAGCAATCAGGAAATGACATTTCCCTATATATCCAACAGCCTTCTTAAAGTTGTGCCTCAAGGACTTCCTAAACCAGATGTGCTACTTTAGTATTTAAGAGAGCTCAACAGACTTTTGTCCTTCCAGAAGCTGCTTGCTTCCAATTGCTTTCTGGAACGCATGTACACTTTAATCATACGTAGCATCCTGCAGCTAGGAACACACTATCCTGCACATTCTAATGGTCTCCTTTCATCTTTTTTGACCCTGTCTCACAATTATTTTACTGCAAAATAAAGGTAAATAATCAACATCCACCTACTCTTTCTGTGCTCTTTGAGATCTCTATACCACCAGCTTAATTACTGTTTTTCCTGGTGTGAAAAGATCTGCTTTGATTAGCTGTTCTTTATAAAGGATGCTGTTCCATATCTTTCAACATCCTAGAATCCCTAGCACTTTCTCAGCGAGTACTGAGCAGTTAGCTGGCATTTTCAGAGAACTAACCATTATTACCCAAAGATCTTTTTCCTGAGAGATAATCCTCAAAACCCACCAGCTTATATACAAAGTTAGAATATTTTTTCCCTACATGCATAATTTCTTAGTTATTTACATTGAATTTCATCTCTTAACTTTGTTGCTTAGACATTAGATTTCTCTGTAATTCTCCCTGTTACTATTCTGCATAACTTAGCATCATCACAAGCGCTCATCAATTCACTGTTCACCTTTTTCCAGGTGATTTATGTGGAACAGCAGAACAGATTTTTCTGCAGGAGTCCACTACTTACTTCCGTCCATGAGAACACTTATTCATACATTCAGTTTCCTAACTCCTAGCTGTTTATGTAGGTAAGAACTTTCTCTCACATGTATCTTGTCATTCATGTATTTTGATAACTGGAGATTCTTTCATTTATACGTGATAATATTTCTGTAAACTAAAAAGTCAAGGCATAGCAATATAAATTTTTAAAAACGGTAATTTTAGTAGCATGTTACCAAACATACGTATGCCAAAAAATTAATCTTACCTTCATCAGTATCATTTATGAACACAATGCATTACTAAAATCAACAGAACATTTGTAGAGCTAGACATTATTTTCAAACTAAACTGAATTTGATTTTGGCATATGGAAGTTTAAGAAGAAATATTTTTCCATCAGAAACACTTCTATTAGTATTCACTGAATATTTACAATCCACTAACCAAACATATTCACTGAAATAAGCTCATTTATAAATAGCTCCAAATTGGAAAAACATTTGAAATAAATTTCACCATTTCACTTAACTTTTGCTGTTTCAAATGGGAAATTATTTTTGTAGCTGAAAGTGATTTTCCATTTTTGAAATACGAATTTCAACAGACTTCAAAAACTGCAACATAAACAATTGAAAGCAGAACCAGGACCTTTGAAGTGCACCAAATGAAATGCTTCTGTTGTCCAATTTATTTCCTTTTCTAATTGCTGTCTGCAAAAGTCTTGAGATTGAGTTTTCTCATCCTTGGATTTGTAATGGGCAAAAAATCACACCAGACTCTTCCCATTTTATTTCTTTTTTTGTAGCCACTTCTACTCTGGCAAAAAAGAACTCATGCCGCCATAATTTCAAGTGTTCCCTCTAAGTGGTAAAGTAGCAGTGAATTTGGGAAATCAATTCAATTTGTTGTTTTCAATGAATGACTGTTTTTATGGCATAGTGTACACTGACAAATAAAATAAAACCACAAAAAAGTATGCATTAATTGCAATTAAATTAAATATTTTGGGGCCCTCTGGAAAATCTATATCCACTAAGGCACAGACCTTAATCAGGATTACATCCTAGTACTTTTACAAAACATTTATAATTCAAATTTTGTAATATCTGCCTTTCCTTATATCATTAGTAAGTAATCATCATTTTCATTAGTTGATGTAGAAATTCAAGTGGTGAGAAAATTACGTTGCTTTGCTGAAGGCTTTACTTCAGAGATCTCACCCATTTCATTAAGCTTCCAGGAATCTTGGCAATTATCAACAGAGTTTAAATTTTGTTACTAATACTAGTTCACTTAATGTGTTATTTTAACATGATAGATAAATGTGCATATATTTCAAACTTCTAGCTCTTGCTGTGCTATCAGTTGACATGTTTTGAAACTACTTCTGGTTTATTTTCATACATTTAATTTAGTGGATCATTATTTTAAAATTGCCATATATATTTAAATATTAGCTAAAAACTGTAATGTTTTACCAATCTAACAGTGTATGTATTTCATACCAAGCCATTAATTCACTAAAAAAAAGAAAGAGTAAAAATATTTCAATAAAATACCTCATGCTGACTAGTACATCTCCATCCCGAAATATAAAGAGAAGGATATTTTCTTGAGTGACATCATGGAAGTTAGCATTTTTTTCATTTGCAAAGAACAAGTCTGGCTTCCAAAGACACTTAAACATTGTTGGGTCCACTGTCAGTGTGTCCGAACCCCTCCAATCATTGGGTAGTTTGAGTCTAGGGTCATTCCACTTCTGTCTTAAAAAAATGTTGACTCTATAATCCTGACGAGAAGAATACATAAGTATTAGAGAAGCCAAAAGTCTACCCACCTCCCCCAAAAAAAACAACATAAAGAAAGAAGATCAGTATACCAGATTCACTAAAGAAAAACAATTTATGCCCTGATTTTTCTATCACATAAATAGTAATCACTATTCAAGCAGCATTAATAAGTGTCAATTTTAAAGGAATTTACTACAAAAAGGTAGATTATGTCTTATGCTTTGAATACAATAACTTTTTTTTTTTTTTTTTTGCATCCCCTCTGATAGTAGCCCAGTTACATAGGCATAAAGAAAAGCAGACAGCAATGCAGAGGGAGCCATAGCATGACTACACTGAATTACTGCAGCTGCAGGCAGAGCATCACTTCTGTCAACATATCCTGTAAGTGTAAATTCCAGTTTCTTCTATAGTCGGTTAAGTGACACACTGTTGGCAATGTGCCAATCTATAAAAGCAGAAAACTGGCCAGGTAGAAATCAGATTTTAAACCACTCACAGAGAATACAGCCTTACTATTACTATCTGTAATAGTGATTTGGGGCTATTTTTTGTAGGAAAACTGATGACAACATGCAGCTAAGTCCTTAGGCAGCATGTATGAAAGCAGGTACAGAAAAGGTCTCAAAAATTCAAGACAAAATCAAGATTTTATATAGAGGAAGTTTTCCTCTGAATTCAGCAAGAGTTTTACTTAAGTATGAACAGTAGTAGAGCCACATTCAATGAGAACCAAATTTTGCCTTTGGGAATTAGAGTAGCATGTGTCTCAGGGCAAAACGATACCCACATGTGTTCTGTCCTCAGTGAAAGCTGTATGCATCCAAAGGAAAAATCTGACCCAGTGTGTCAGTTACGATTTTTCAGTCTTACATGTAAGTCTTTTTGCTTTTCACATTTACATTTATGCCAATGCTTCTTGTTTATCTAAATGTAAGCTAGGCAGATCGCATACAAAAAAAAAAAAAAAAAAAAAAAGAATACAGGCATTGTTAAACAAAGACCAAAAAAAATCTATATTTAAGGTAACTCTCTCTGGTCTTCCTATTCATATTTTATGGTGTGTTTTGTTTATTTTTTTACAATTATCTATTAGGCACATAGCAACCTGAGATATGGACTACTACTGTTTTACAATTATAACAAAACACCAGGTATCTGTGAAGGTTCTTGACATATTTTTGATTTATCAATGTATTCAACATGGCAAACTAATTTTATCAAGGCATGCTGTACAAGTTATTGTCTTCTTATACATTTTAGTGCTGATACTAAAATGTGCTGATACACATTTTACTGTTGATACTTCTGACACATTTTAGTGTTTAGTGTAAGTTCTCTTCTACAGTACTAACTATAATATATATATTTACAGTCCAAAGCAAATGCCACATTTAGAGACTCATGCTCGCTCCAACAGGAAGGAGTTCATTTGGTTAAGACCTCATGTAGAATTTCAGTTTACCTTACTGATTTATCCTGTTAATTGGAACACAGTGCCCACCTTCCCATGTCCAGTTCACCAGTCAGATCAGCCCAGGTATTCCTTTACTACACTACAATACTAAGCTGTGTAATGTGTTTTCCCACTGCATTGTAATGAAAAGCAAAGGACCAAGACTAAGTATAAAGATCTGAGGCAACATTTATTAATATGCATAGTTCTGAGAGAAATGTTACTCTTTAGCAGTCTGTTTTTGAAACAAAAATATACGTAGTCTGATTTTTCTTTATACAAAGTCCTATATCATCCTATCAAAGTAAAGAAGCAGTATAAAATAACAGTTGATATAAAGTGACTTATTACTGGAAGGCTTTCACAGAGAAACTTCAGAATATGAGGGAATTCAGGTCATTATCTCAGAGTGCATCTTTTCAATTATATTCAGATAATCAAAAAATTATTTGCTTTATTCTGATGGACTTCTTGTCTCTGTGAAAACAATTATTTTAAAACATATGAGATAAATACTACATACTGGTCACACTCATAAGCATAATATGAAAATCAATTTTCCCATAAACAAGTACATTACCCTCATTAAAAACAAAACAAAACAAACAAAAAAAACATTCTCACAGACACAGGCAAATTATAAGCACTATCCAACACTCGCCTTCAGCTTACACACTGTGGTGGTTTAACCCTGATGGGCATCTGAGCTCCACCACAACCGCTCTCTCATTCCCCCTCCTCAAAGGAAAGGGGAACAAAATATGATGGAAAGGGGTCAAGGGCTGAGATAAGGACATGGAG
This sequence comes from Nettapus auritus, assembly GCA_011076525.1. NCBI lineage: Eukaryota > Metazoa > Chordata > Aves > Anseriformes > Anatidae > Nettapus > Nettapus auritus. The sequence goes on along the minus strand of CM021768.1, from coordinate 36,994,275 downwards.
ATCACTCAACAACCATCATGACAGGAAAAACAGACTCAGTGTAGGGAGATTAATTAAATTTATTACCTATCACTAGTGTACTACAATAGTGAGAAACTAAAAGCAAACTAAAAACACCTTCCCCCTTCCCTCCTCTTCCCAAGCAGCTCAGGGGACTGGGGAATGGAGGCTGTGGTCAGTCCCTAATTCAGAAGAAGGTGTTTAAATCACTGAAAATCAGAATGCACTGTCAAAATAAGAATTGGTAATAAGATCAGGTGGGTGGCACTTTTCTTCTTTCCTTGTTCTGTTACAAATGATCTTAAGTATACCAAACAATGGGCTGTAGCGACAGTTTAAGAACTTGATTCTATTCCCATTGGAGTCAATGGAAGAGAATTCCCCCTAAAATAGGTAGGTTCAGATCTACCTAAATGACTAGAAAACTGTGACACTGTACTCGGAAAGGAAGTTGACCCCATACTTGAGGCAATACAGAAAATGTCCAGAGAAGGAAAGAGATGTCAAGAGACAAAACTGGTACTACAAACAATAATGTGCAGAAGGGCTTCTTTTTAGCAGAATACAAACTATTACAGCATATGTCAGCAGTATAGGCTGTGATCTGGTACAATCCATTTTGGAACAAGCCTGCAACTAGTCCTCTAAACCTTGGGAAACAGATTTTCAGATTCAGAATATGCACTGCAAATAGGGTCAATGTATGCTGAAGAAATGGCCTGCATAAGACACATGGTCTTCCTCCTCCCATACATTTCACAGATGTTCTTTGAATATTGCAAAATGATCAACATTTTGCAATAAAAGGGAGTCACATAACAATTACAAAGCCTGAAACTAGGGTGAAAAAAGAGTCACCATTGGAGTGAGGAGGACCTGGGAGGTAAAAAGAATCACTAAAGTGTTCTACGGGGCTTTGTTTCCCATAAAACTCCCAATAGAAGGCAAGTTGTTTTCAGGGAGGTTGAAAGGGAAGGCCTTCTAGGAAATATTTCAAATGTAACCTACACAGTGGGCGTATGGCCAGAAATACTCTTCAGGCCAGAAGCTAAGCATAGCCAACACTTCTCTCTCTGCAAACTGGAGCAACACTAGATCATGAAAAGCTTTTTCTATATCAACTACAATGATACAAAGAAAGGAAGCATAAAAGCAGTCTCTTTTAACTGAGCAGGAGTAGAGTACTCTCTTTTAACAGAGCAGTAAAGTAGAAAATGGCATTTTTTAGATTAAAAGAAGAAAACTGAAATTTATTTTAAGCACATGAATACTAAAATAAATAAATAAATAAAATGTTTTAAAGTAAAGGAGAAGGAAGTGGTGTTTTGCCATTTGAGTCTGAGAAGAAAGGTTACAGTGCAAATACAAATCTTGGGGACAGCCGCTGTAGACAAAGGAGCAGATCATTAGTACAGCTAAAATATCATAGCCTCATGGGTATTTATAACACCAAGGATCTATCCCTAGGAATCTCTGCCTGATCTGTAACAGTTTCAAAGTGTGGCATAATCACTGTATTTTTCCACAAATTTGCAAAATCAGCAGCAGTTAGCATGGGGATCCCAGACAAGTACTCCAAAGAGCTAGAAGGACACAAGTTACATGAGTTCAGATGACGGGAGCTTACTGGAAGCTTTCCTCCATTTTAGCTGTACAAGATCTTATTCACTCTGTAGTTAACTTTTTTTTTTTTCTTTTCATTTTTGCCAGTTAACCTGTTTGATGTATGTATGAAAAGGTTGCAATTATCTCTAGTACTCAACAATACAATGAACGCTACTTTTGCTAGACATGGAACAAGTATTTCCCCTTCAGTTTCTCCACAGGAGTCTGAATAAAGCAATATAGACTTCTGGGCATAGGATCAATGCTATGCCTCCACTAATCTTGATTCAAACATGTTGATGCTTTTCTATAGAAATTCCCTTCTCTCTTAAAACTAAGTGGACTCTACCTCAGCAGGAGGTCATCTCTACTCTTTTTTGTTGATGATGAGCCAACTGCATAGCTAAGAACACAGATAGTTCTGGGACTAGGACAGAAAGAAAAAAATAATTGATCCTCATCAAAAGAGCAGAACAGGGAATGTGACATAAAGTCATAAAATTATTTCCCCTGTCATTAGCCAGTCAAAGGATGTTGATAATGACAATCAATTTGATCTACTGCCGGACAAGTCATGCCCACAGAGGACAGGCTGCAGAGGTCTGATCCCAGTAAGACTTATTCTGGCCTTCCTTGCCCTCAGTGTAGCCACACTTTTATTTCCTGTTTTAACCCTGAATGAGTAAAGTTCTTGTCTCAGCACCCACTTCTGCCTCCTGCTCTGTCTCTGCTTTAATATACTGGCTTTCATCCAATGATTGCCTTGTTTTCAGTTGGAATGGGTTGTGCAACCAGTCTAAACATGTAATCTTGTGCCTTTCTCTCCATGTCTGCCATACTCATCAAACCCAGATGATGGAGACACATTATTGTTACATGAGGTAAAAAAAGGAAATACGAAGCTAAGAAAAAAATGCTGATCCTTGTATCAAAGTGCAGTTGCATCACGTTCTTACTGTTCAATGTATTTTCTATTAATATCTGCAAAGAGCCCCCAGTCTTCAGCATTTATATGTTTAATGACACTCTTGAAGGTTTTCTAATACATGCTATTTATGAATAAATGTCATTTGGGATTTTTGTCCTGGCTACAATTGGCGAAAAGACTGAATCACTGATTACTGTATTTTTCAGAGAAGCCGTGTCTGTTAAACTTTGTGGGATTCCTGAAATATGCAAGGAACCATCAGAACCAGCCACCATGATATGATGACAGGGAACACTGCAGGGGCCTCTTTACTGGTTAGAGGTTCCAGACATGGACAGAGTTGGCTATTTCAGAGAGTGGTCTGAGAGTGGGTCATCTTAGACCTTACTGAGGGTATCTCCTTCTGCACTTCTTTAACAGCCTCCTGAACTGAAAGGAAATCTGCATACCTAATGGCCTTTTGTAACAGGCACTGCACCCATTTGTTTGTTGGGTCCTCCACCACCACCTCATTTCCAATCACCTGGCACTCATGGTTATTTTTCCTCACCCTTCAATCACCCAATAAAAGGAATACTGAAATGGTGCAGAACATGCCTTTTGCTTGGTCAAACAGGATGTTTTACCCCCATGCAGATTTTTGCAAAAAAAACTATTAATTTAGCTAGAGCAGCCAGAAGTGGCTACAGAGCCAAAAATCACAATACATCATTCACTGAATACTTACAAATGTATTATTTCACATATTTTTGTATCAGTAATGATATCACTTCAACCAGTTTAGTAGCTGCTGATAATTTTAGAGAGCCAGTCAAGAAATCAATATTCCTTATGACTCATACTAATGCCGGACACAGTAGAGATGTAGACAGCTACTTTCTTCTCCAGCACTGAGGAACCTTTTTCAGCAGTTCTACTACTGAGTGCAAATATCTCTCCTTTCTGAATTCAGGAGGCTCCACTGGTCCTTCACAGAACTGAGTTCTCAGCTACAAGAAACATTTTTTCTGTGATTATGGAAGTACCAGTTGTCTCTAAGACCGAGGGACTTGTTGCTGTCTGGCGCATTATCCAGACCATATGAAGACAAGTACCAGCCTATGCCCAAGACAGCAGCAATTGCTGCATGTCCATAGGACCCTATACTGCAGGAGGAAAGGCTTCCCAAGTGATATACATAAGAACAAATTAACTAACTCTTTTGTCAGTGCCTCTGACAATGTCCTCTGACACATGAAGGGAACTGAGAAGTAAATCAGGCTTCACATTAACATGTTTAGATATTACAATGATGGGCTGGACATAGAAATCTAAATAAAAGCATAAATTAAATCGAAGATTGGTGTCTGAAGCTCTGAAATATGAAGGAGAGCATGACTTATCTTACTGAATATCCTAGTAAATTTGTGAGCAACTAGACAGGAATTCACAGGCAGGCATACATGCATTGCAGTGGAGAAGATGCTTAGTTTTGGGGGTGGAGGCACACCTCTTACATTCATGTTTTGTTACTATTTGGATGTGGGTGAATTGTAAAAAAGCCACTGTAAAAGTCACTTTTTAAAGCATGCAATAAATTTTAAAAACTTGAAAGGGCCATCTGGCCTAATATACCTGCCATCTATACATGTATCTCACTCCTACTTTCGTGCTCTTCCTCCCTACTCCTTTAAACTTCAGTCCCCTTTTTGTTTTCAGGAAATAAATCTCAAAGTATCTTCAGCAAACTTACATTCTTTGTTTTAATATCACTTTCTGCTAATGCCATTAGCTGACTTGTTATCATTTGCAATCAAATCTAAATCCTTTATTCCCTCCTAGCAAAGAAACAGAAATTTCTGTCCAAGCTGTTCAAAATCTACTTCAGCCATTGCATGTGTTTAAATTTAAGCAGCTCTGCAGTCTCTATGAAACATCATTAGCGTATCATGCACACTGGTTCTGAATTTTAAGCAGGTATTTACTTCCATGTGCAACAAGAGGTAGTTTATTACTTATCAGACTTATTATGGCTTATTGCTTCTCTGCCACTGGGACTAGGAATGCTACCTTAACCACAGCACTAAAAAAGCAGCCCGATTTGGGGAACTTTCTCAATGTTCTGGACACAGTACACTGCAGCTGTTCCTACACTGGATGGTCTAGAAGTGCCTCAGGACTCCCAGGTCTCAGTACACACCCTGGCTTCCCACATACTGGCAAGACATGGTGTACTCCCACCTCTTTTACACAAAATAAAAACCCTGATCAGGTCATAACATCTTCAATAATTGAACGCATATTTTGCAATATTTTTGACAGCATTTATTGGAAAAATCATTGCAAAAAGATCTTAAAGTCCCAGAATACTGGAAAGCACTTTACTTTTTATTTTGAAATTGATTCTACTTCATATAACAACAACAACAACAGCAAGTCAAAAGTGCGACGTGGATTATTTGGTGCTGTTATTGACACGTTGAGATACTTCGAACTGAATGAACTATTTCAGAAGCTTCAGTCCTCAGTTTATCTTCTCTCACACAGCAAATAAACAGGAGGAAGAGTACAGTCATTGATGGTCTGCTCCTTTATGATTTATTATGATTTTTTTAATTATTCCAATTCTCAGACCAACATAAAATCTACCTATATGCTCAAGACCTATGCATCTGTTTTCTTTCCCTTCTCATCTACAGTCCAAGTACTTCCTTTATTAATGCACAGAGCAACCCATTTATTAACTCTCAGGCATACTTTCCAAATGTTTTCTTCCTTTGAACAAAGTATGGGAAAAAGATCATTTCTTGCATCTTAGAAACCACAGATTTAATTTTATGTTCATCAGATTCTAAAAGCTATGGCAATCTGTGAGTGAAATAGATTAACAGGTTTACATTTACAGCATAAAGCACAGTCAATCACTAGCCCAATTAATTTGCTTCTCAGTTTGCACAGTCAAAACAATCATTTATACTTTATAGTTCATAATCCTCACCCTGAAATTTAATTTAATAAGAAAATCTGCATATGTGCTCCATTCACTTCATTTCAGTCTTACCATAGTCGTCTCTTGAATTGACCCAAAGCTGTTAATGAAGATGTTTACTGCAACATCAACTGGAATTCCTTTAAAAAAAAAAGAGAGATTTCCAGTCAGCTGCACAATCCAGTAAAGGCACACTATCCTTCATTTGAGGCTTCTTTGTACTGCTATCACAATAAGAACATTTTTAACAGCTTTATATTTTCAAATTAATATATACATCCTGTTTTCAAAAGCTACGGTTAATCTGTTGCCACTATTTTCATCCTAGTGATAATGAAAAAAAAAAAATCTTAGTCTAGAGTGCTAAGCTTAAAGCATTTCATAGCCCATAAATTTGAATCATTTTCAAATTCCATGATCTTCAGCTATCACAGAATGTACCATCCAGTATTACTTTCACATGCTGTACAGTGAATAGAAGCAATTCACATTTCTAGTGGCAAACACATTTAACTGCCAAAGTCATGATGATGATCTAACATCCTAAATTACCTGTACATGATTTATAATGACACATGTACTTACATTGTAAGAGGATACTTCTTTGCACAAGTCAAGTGCACAAATGCACAAGTGTGCATACAGGGAGATAAAAATTGTTTCACGCAACTTTCTCAGCTACCAAGAAAGAGAGAGTCAGAAAGCTGCTCCATTTTACAATTACCAGTTTGCCAAGAAAAATTTTGAGAAGCCAGCAGCTGTGAAGATATCAAGATGGACTGGATTTTTTCCTCTTTTCCACAGCCAGGATTCCTGTAGCTCAAGAGGGATGGTGTGACAGCTGCTACATGTGCCCTCTGTCACCCCGCGGGAACTGATAGGCAGTCATTTATCTGGTGTTAACAGCGGGTTATCATGAAGCAGAGGGAAGTGGCCTGATGGTTTTGAGAACTAATTATGGTCCACTAGTTTTATTTAGCACCTGTATGTTGAGAGTGTCAGTACACACATTAGATGCAAGCATCTAATCTCATTTACACTGTTACAAGTACTTAACCCAGTGGAATTCTTCCTATTTTCAGCAGTAAATGAGATATAAGAATATAAGAAGATGAGTCTGATAGAGAAAACACCAAGTAATGTATGTCTTATTTAATAGTTTGCTTGTGTACGCACAGTATTTCAGAGTACATTAAACAAAAATTCAAACTCTGTAAATTCTTTTTGTTTACCAGAAAATTGCTACAATAAAATTTCACTTGAAAAAAAAAAGTGAATTTCATTGAAAATGTGAACCAGTTTGTTTTGTTAAATCAGATCAGTGAAGTGCAGTTCTTTCAGTTACACAATAAACCTAATACATCATTTAGTTCCTGATGTTTGTGATGGTACAACCACTGTGCGACTGGCAGCCAGGAATGTTCCGTCTCTATCAGATCTAAATAGGAAGTGCAGTCCAAGAAAATCAGTCATGCGTGAGGAACGTTTTAACATGGGCAAATCACTTGTCATAAAGTGTTGGTGTTTTTTTTTCCAGCTCCCTGTGAGCTAGCATTACATCTCCTCCTTTTTTCTTCAGTCTTGATTCTTAACAGACTGCCAGCAGGGATATCAAAAATATAAATCAATCTGCAATATGCTTTGCTATAACAAGCTTATCATGCTGAAGAACAGGTAGAACAGAGGCTGGAAATTTATTTTTTGTGACAATGTTCAGTGCTGAAATCAAATATGATTCTACAGAGAATAAGAAAGAAGCAAGAAACCTGCTGAGAACTGAGTTTAATGAAATTTATAAAACTCAGTTAAAAAAAAAAAAACAAAAACAAAAAACAACTCAGTATCTGAAACTGGTTTCTTCAAAAGCACAACAAAGATTATAGATTTTGCAAAATCTCAATATATCGATATGACTGTTACAATATCTATTAACATCTGTATAATTAAATATAAGTTTTAAAAAGAAAGAATTTATTTATGTAAACTGCAGTGTCTGTAAACTAATAAATTTTCTATGTCTTTTTCAAGCAGGGAAATAATGTAACTCCTGGTAAGTATAATTCACAGTTTTATGATTACTAGAGGTTTTCCAGAGCATATGTATTGCAGTCTTTTTTGTACATGAAAGGAAATCAGGAAATCACATTTGCCTACATGGAAGATTCCTACAACAGTTGCCTACAAGAAAGGTATTTCAAAATCACAGAATGCGTTTAAAGTCATTACCTATTTGAAATCCCATATATGTAAGCTGTATTATTAACATATTTTTAAAGATATGTTCCGTATGCTTTCCAGCAGTGATACAGTTTCACACTGTAGGAAAATTTCCATCATTCTTTAAAAGAAACACAGGCTGTGAATATCATCTTTATATAAACTCTCTATGTGTGAAAAGAGCAGAAGTTAAATTCCAACAATTAAATAAAAAGGCAGAAATGTCTGACAAACCTTTGAAATTTGGTCTTATCCTGGGATCATAACTGAGCAATAGCCTATTCAAGATATTGCTTGTAGAATTAGCAGGTACCCTTGCAAGGTCTTCAGCTGATTGCTGGCTGTAAAATGAAGTGTGTTCATTACTATTTAGACAGAAACAACTATGTGCCTAAAGTTAAGTCATTTCACAAACAAACATTTTCAGGTTCCATACTGAAAGTCTTTCTTTGTGATGTTTTAGTATTTGTCAAGAAGCTGTAACAAACATGACAGTTCTCCTACATACTCTAACTGTAAACTCAATAAAGTCAATAGATAATAAAATAAATCTTGTCAAATAAGTAAGAAGTTCACTAATTGCTCCCTTCCCTCTTAATACATATCCACAGGGACATGATTTCTTCATTAGGAGAAAATAGCCAGCTTAACTATTTTTAGGGACTGTCAGATTAGGAACACAAGAAAACTGACAGGCACTTGGGTGATAAAACATAAGAGTGCCTTTTGGCAGCCTCTTGCTTTCAGATGCCAGTGGCAGCTAGTCCACTGATCTGCAGCTCTTGCAAAATCTCATTGGTAAGTACTATTTGGAGCTTTGTTATGGAAAACGAGGCCTTGCACTCTGTATTTTCAGGGCACTTTAAAATATCTCCATTTACCTTGCTGTCATTGTCTTGGGTGTTAAAAAGCCATCATGAAAATCTCATATTCATCTTTCCCTCCATTTTCTGACTACTCTGTTATCCCTCTGTCTTTATAACTTAATAATCAGAATGCCATGTAAAAATAAGAGACATGTCATATATATCAACACTACTGCCTCTGGCAAGCAAATGTACAAATGTATTTAAAAAAAATGATCCAGTTAATTTTCTAAATATTTTCCTTAACTAGCATCAGCTGTTGCTGTCTCTACTACTCACCCTGCTTAATTCTTTTCTGCATTACTGTTTCTCATATCTCATATCAATGTCAGCTTGACAGATCTATGGGTGATTCTTTATAGCGTTTTCGCTCACTACAAGTTTTCATCTCATCCTTCAGTTTCCTTCATGTCCTCTGGGACTTCTGCATTATTCAAACATTTATTGAAGATAGTATTAACTCTCCAAAAGGCTTTTGGCCATTTTCTTATTTTTTTTTATTTTTTATTTTTTTTATAAAAAGCATTGTGACTTTAAGATGCCTATTTCCAGTAGCTTCTGTTCAGCATTGTTCTTATTGACTACTGGAAAAAATCATTAAATAATAAACTACTAAAACACTAAAACAAGGAACTTTTTCCTTTTTACAACATATCTTAAATTCCACTAGTATGTCCTTACTGTGTATAATAAAACTCTGCTAATTTAATATCAGGGAAATTAAATACCAAGAGGGTTTCTCATTTCTTCAAATAATTTATAAATTATTTGATAAATAATTGATAAATTCACCTTCCAATAATTTTCCTAGGCTTTTTATATCTGACTCAGATTTGAAGCATTAAGTACATAAAAGAGCTGATTTACTTCTGTCACTTTGAGGTTTGTTTTCAGTTTGCAGTGTTTACCTTGACCAATGAAGAGGCTACTACAGAAACATCATGCACCAGCTTTGTATGCTCTTCTCGCAGTTGCCAATAATTCCACAGAAAAACACAAAGTTAAATGTTAATATTGTTTTCCATTTTGTAGCAGATACAGGATTGAAAGGAACGTTCATTTTAGTGCAGAAAAAGGCAGGCCAACATTCTGTGCACTCTCTCTGACACAAAAAGGTTCATGTCACTGCTTCCTTGCAAGTCACACATCTTAACACCTAACACATCCACATCAGGTGCCTACTGAAATTTTATTTATTAAAGAATGGCCTCTGTAACAAAAGCAATAAGGTTCATTTCTAAAACATATATACCTAACATTAGTGAAATATCAAAACAAAACCAAACAACAACTAATGAACAAACTTAAAACCAATTTGTTTTATATTTCTCTTATGGATTGTTCAAAGAAGTTCATTAAATAGTAATAATGGTAATAGTCATAAAATAGTGATGATATGAACCACATGAGACAACATGACAAAAATTAATTTGTATTTGATGTTTGTTTAATCAAAAAAATAAAAAAATAACATCAAACAGTGTTAATACAAATGTGTGCTCAGGTGTTTTGCTCAGAGGTCACACAATGGACATTTACTGCAGTGGGGGAAGCTAGTGATGTGAGGAAGAAACGTGGCAGCACTGCTTTCTGGTGAAGAGCATCATGATCACATTCACTGCAAGTCCTTGGGTGGCTTTGCTGAGTACTGGACTTTCACTGCAGTCCTTCACAGTATGCTGTCATTGAACTACCATCACTGTGTAGCACAACTAAACATCTTCACAAGGACTGGATTTCCTTCAGAGAGCCCTGCTGATCAAAATTTCACTTGGAAATCAATAAACCATATGCATAGCTTCTGATAAGCTCAGACATTATGCCACTTTCAGAGCGATAGATTAGCAGAATAACTAAACACTGAACAGAGTGGGCTGGGTGCATGGAGTAACTGGCTGAGATGATTCAAGCCACAGAGATACTCATCTAAAGCCACTACCACCCCTGCCTAATTGGCCATTCTGGGACAGTGAGCTTTGAACTGATGTGTAGGTTACACTAGAGAAAAAGAATTGGAGCTCAAAACTTCCTTCCCAAAAGAAGCACTACTTAGTTTTCTAAAGGCTGGTTCCCACACAATGTGACTCACACCAACTGAAAGGTTACTTACCACCTTTCCTTATCTGACCTAGAATTTTCATATGAGAAGCTGATAATGAGCCAAAGGTTCCCCTTAAATTTCCACTAGTTGCAGCACATGTAGTTATTTTAATACATTTATTTCAACCTGCAAGGGATGCATGTGTAGCTGCTGGAGAGCATTAGGAAACGGAAATGTAGCAATGTATCAACATTTTTCAAAGTAATTTATCAGTTCTAGTCAAGACACAGTACATAACAAGCAAAGGGTAATGCAAGTCTCACAGCTGTTATAAAAGGAATTTAAAAGAAAGTAATAGTAAAGCCAGAAATTGCCTTATCAAAATTTTGCCTAAACCACTTTTTTTTTTTTTTGGGGGGGGGGGGGGGGAAATAAATAAAGCAAAGCACAATGTCTTCTTTTCTGCAAGAAAGAAGAAAGCAATCAGTGTTCTCACTTTATGAACAGTGCTCTCTAAAGCCAGAAAGAAAACAAAATACACTTAGTCTGTCAGCACGACATCTCAGTGGGATATGACTGGCCTCTCTCCAGTCTACTTCTGGTATCGCTGACGAATGAAAGAATGACTTTAAGCATTGCATTGCATGAGATACACAGGGAGGTAGGTGTCCATCTCGTCTTTCTTCCACTGCAGCTGCACACATTTTATTGCAGCCCTTGGAGAACATGATTAACATTTTAAATTGATGTCATAATTCCTTAATAAAAATCCAGAAGTTTTGATAAGAAGATATGCATGCAAAGAGGAGGCATACTCTTGGTTGAAACTGATATAATAACTTCTTTACATTTGTGTCAAGCAAATGTGTCAGAAGACATTATGTCTCTCTCTGTTGGGTTATCATGACATCTAGTCTCCCAGAGCTCACTGAAGTTACAATGAGTCCTTATAGCAGACAGTGCCACAGGAAGATGGCTGGAAAAAGGAATTATCAACTTTCATTCTACACAAATGGGGATGGGAACCTTCACTGCTGTTGTTTTAATTCACCTATTGCCCTGATCCCTGATCTCATTATGGTTAAGAATCTCTCATTTTAGAAAAGCATATTAATATATTTTTTACTTATGGCATGGCAATCAGGGAAAAAAACAGACACTTACCAGAGGCAAGCTAATTCACATCCCATCTTATAATACACTACAAGCCAAACAACCATGCTGCATGCTTTTTCTATTGTCAGCATTTACTTAGAACTCATAGCTTGGATAACCTAGCGTCAAGCTTTGCCTTTGCATAAATTACTGTCTGACAGATAAAAATATATATTCCAACTCACACTTATCTCCAGCAAAATGTCCTACATAATGCCTAAACAACAGATTTCAGTACTGTTTATCTATGTGATGGAAACTGACATTTTAGTCAGGTAACATGGCAGTAGATATCAGGGAATGATAGAATGAGTTTTGGGAAACACAGTACCTGTCATCTTGCCATACACTGCATGTACTACTTCTTTCATACAACCTATCAGTGTTCTGATTTGCAGGCATTTGATTTTCTGAGTGCAGTCACTCAAAGCACAAAAACAGGCTAATACAAATCAAAGAGATACTATATAATTCCTCTGAGCGATCTCTGTGATCTCAAGCATGCTTAACAGCCACATTTTCAAACTGTAGCACCTGAAATCTCTATTACTGGGGAGAATAATTATGATGCCTCCAATGCAAAGTGATGTCATTCAAATTACATTAAAACTACAGAAATCTCAATAACTTTTTATGCATGCTCACAAAATGCAGTTGACAGCTAAACACTTAAATTTAGGTATGTTTTTTTCAGTCCCTGAATTTGGAAGTAATCCAGTATGGTGAACAAAGAGAAAGGTTCCTTCATAGTCCAATACAAAACATAAAACCTGCTGGAGCAGACTGAATAAAATAACTCCTCTTTCATCTGCTATGGTAGAAAGACCAAAGAGAATAGGTCCCAATGGGCATGTCAGCAAGATTCTTGAGGCTGGGTGGTGTGAATAGTCAGCTAGGGCCACTACTTCAGTCCTTGACTATCAGAACCCTCTAAGTTCAGCTTTGGTTTCACATTCAACATTTCTAGGATTGGACACATTGAGGAGTGTTTATATGGCATTCTGAAGTGCCTTGTTTTTTTCTGTAAGCTTGAGAAAGCAAGATGATTCATCTACCCATCAGAGGCTACAGCCCCAAAACCCACAGAACTGGGTTAGTACAGTACTTCATCCAGCCTGACTTGAACTGCTCACAGCAAGCTAATGGTGCTTGTTTGCTCCCTGCTTAGGGACCTCTGTGTCCTACTGAAGTCACCACCCAAGTGACCATTGCATAGAAATGCCGTTCTGCTGTGCTCTGGCATCACAAGCATGTATGAAATATGATCAGCATCCAGATGTTTAAGCAGAACTACAGACATTTGTCCACCTTGGTCCCCATGTCCCTATTTCTTTTATAAATAAACACTGAGATGAACAAGCCATAGATGTTGATAAGAGCACCATCTTGGCTAGAAAGCTGGAGAGACATTACAAAGAAATGAAGAGACATTTTAGGAATTTTTCTTTCAAAGACCCATTTGGTGGAGCTGGGGACAAAACGTAGTCTTATGGTTTTCCTCGCACTTAGGCTCAGGGGATGGAATTTAACCTGCAGATCCACATTTTTTCTCAGTCTGCAGGCCATACATGAATTAGAGTGCTCAAGTTTGTAACTCCTCTGCACAGTTGTATTGTCTCATCACTACAGTGTTCAGAATGGAGTGAACACTGCTCACTTGAGAGGAAGAATTACTGAAAGAGAACCAACTTACCATAGTTAATTACTGTTTTACAAGATAACTTACATTTTGCTTATACAGCTTTATCTTTTACTCCCCAGCATGCTTATCCACTCTGAATACAAATTCCCAGACCTCCTGGAATGTGGCCCTGTCTGTCTGGGATCATGGCTTTCCATGAGAGTTACATGCTACAGAATAATTAAACCATTAACCAGTTGCTGTCGCTATGGGGCAAAAGAATTTTTACAGGAACCAGACCTGAGCTCTGCAATGTCTTTATCTTCAGAATGACTGTGAAATATAACTGCCTTCACAACTAAACTCAGGCTGTTGTTTCAACATTCTTCCATCTTCCCCCACAAAGTATATCAACCCTACCATCACACCTACAAGTGAAGATGTTCACAAACCATCAACAATGTCTTCTACAAGACAGGAATGACAACAGAGTCAATTCCACTTTCCCACCATTTACATTTGGGGGATGATTACATACTACAGATAGAGAGGCCATGTATACCCAGACACGTGATGAGAAAAACAGTCCTTGTCCACAGGAAGGTGGAGAGCATCCAAGATATAAGACTTTGAACTTGCTTTAGTCTTCATGGGAAAAGCTTGGCACAAGCCAGCAGTTAAGCAAGAGAAATGTATAGGACAGACTTTCACACAATTCTACGCTTTGAACACATCAAAGGCTTTTTCTCCAGTTCCACTGTCTTTAGTTGTTATTTTTTAAAATAAGCTGTTTATTGAACCTTGGCATTTGTGACCTTTCTAAACTTCTGCCCTGGCAGATGGCACAAGCCATGTTTTCTGGAGGGCTTCGAGGGCCATTTCACAGTTTCCAAAGTAGCTGATATGCTTTATTGAACACAAGCCAAAACACGATTTGTGATCCTGCTCTGTGGGTAAAAAAGTCTCTGTAGCTATCATACAGTATTAATTTAATCATCTATGTGTATATAAATCTCCATGTGGGAAAATGCACACAGGTGGGGAGGGATCCTATTTAAAAGCAGTCTTAAGATCAAGAGAAAGGAATGGGATTCAGTGATCAGTGCTATACTCTCAGCATCAGACTCCCTGTGGGATCATCAGCAATTAACAATGTGCAGGTGAACAGCCGAGTCATACTAAAACTGTGATTAACAGGGATAGTTGGGATTGTAAGCACAGTTGCAACTGATTTTGTTAGCTGCTATTTGACACACACATCTCTTTGCTTTCTCTAACAGTCATAGCAAACTTGCCTTTCCTTATAATTTAATTTGTCTAGAGATCTTGCAAGTGGCTTTGAGGAGAGAACTTCTGGGTTGCCAAGGACCGTGGGATAACAGCAGCAGCTGGAACACTGTAAAATAACTGAAGTATTTATTATGATATAACAAAAGGAAAAACATTATTTCAGCAGTGCTCTTAGAAAATGTCACAGCTGCGTGTCCAACATGTTTACCAGAAACAGGTATTATGAGGAATTATGAGAAAGTTACACTAGGGAAAAGTAATAGCATTAGACAAAATCTGTTTTGACCACAGCTTCCATCCCAAACATGTCTGTCTATGTATTTTATCCTCAACATCAGCGCTCACCATGACTAAAATGGAATAGCTTCTTAAACTTCCTCTGCCATCTGGCAACTTTTGCAAAATAACACCAGCACTGGAAGGCAAATAATATGTATCTATTCAAAAAGCTGGTTGGGCCTGGGGCAACTGTTTAAACAAAATGCTCATCTTTATCTGTTCAAACTGCATGAAACATTCAAATAAGCTTAATTCACATTAACAAGAAACATGTGAAGCAGTCACTCCTGTGCTTAACCTATGCGACACACTCTGATAAAGAGCTGTCATACTTAGAAACAACTACCCATTCCATATTCTTTTCCAGACCTTAAACTTCAAACACTGTTTCACCAGAACCTGCAATGCCACTTCACTGCTCACATTTTCCATTCCCCAAGGACTGGTAGATCACTGCAGAAGCACAACAACCTGGAGTGACCTCCAAACAGTAAATAACAGCGTTAATATGGCTGATGGATAATCTAATACCAACAAACAGATCAATTGACTAAATTAATCAAGGTCATCTGTATTCAGTATAGTGATACTCAAAATAAGCTTTGTAAAGAGAATACTGTAACCCACAAAAATCTTAAAGGATTTTCTTGAAGAGGTATACCTGTCTCTTGCTTGCTTGCTTGCTTTTTTTTTTTAGATGATTTCCCTAGAGACAAAAGGCAAGAGTTTTGTTTCATTAAAACTTCATATTTTATTGCACTATGCATGTGTGCAACCAGCTTCCCAGACTTATGCTGCAAAACTCCCTATTTTGGGATTATAGGTCCAATATATCAGTTTATTTGTTAATCAACGAACATTCAGGAATAAGACATAAGTATAACTACTACTTTGTTTCACTAGGAAAGCCTGAGGTAAGAAAGAAAATGATCTAAATTTAAGATGTGAAATTTTACATCTGTCTGAGGAAGCATTAAATCAAGATAAGAACAGGTGATTAAGCATCAGCTTCTTGGAACCCCTCAATAAAAAAAGCTGGGAGAAACAGCTTCAGAAATAAATGAAAATCAGATGGCCTATCAAGCCGCTGTCACACAATACACAGAGAAGCATTATGAATAATCACAAGTAAGAGTTTTTGCTCCCAGATAAATGATAGAATTTTCCTAACTGAAGGAAGCAAATATCTGTTTATGAGACAATAATGAACTTTTAACGGGGTTTTTGATCAGTTTGGTTTTAGCTTGTTTTGTTATAGTTAATTTCATGCCAGAAGGGTATATTTAGCTAAAGGTTTGTGTGCTAGATATGCATAAAAATTAAGGTGTGCTCGTTCTTCATACAAATTCATGCTACAGTCCAAAAGCCAAACCAGTCCTAACACCATCCATTTCTGAATGTCTAACTAAAGAACCTAAGCAGTGTTATTAGGCTCAGCATAAATCTTTCCCAGGAAATTATTTGCATACATTTGAATGCCATTATAAAATTTTTAAAGTTTGTTCTTTATATAATTACCAGTAGTTTTTATATTCTTGTGGAGGTAGAATTTAACTTTTCAGATGTTGTAAGGAAACAAGCAGCAATATATTTTACAATAAAGCTTTAAGCTGCATGGCACTAGTAACCACTGAAAATTAAAGGTAGGTTAAGGTTTTAACTTATGTATGTTTTCATTTGGAATTTGCACCATTCAATAAATGACGCAAAATCCTATAAACCTTCTTGAAAAAGATAAAATGCTTTCTTTCAAAAGAATTCCTTTGTGATTTACAAGTGAATTTTTCATTCAGCCACTTTCTCTGAGATTAATTTTGATCAACCCTCACACTGTCACTTAATTCCCACTTCACTACATTACGTTTTGGTTTGTTTCTGAAGAAAGATTCATCTTTTTTTTTTTTTTTTTTTGCACAGGAAAGAAAACATTAAGAGTAGGCTTCCTCTTTTACAATGTATAGTGTCATCAACTACAGAAGTATTGTGAAATGCTATAAAAAACATGTCAAAGGTTGAAAGTTTGTCCTCAGCAGCCTGAGTTATGTGAGCACAACAGAGCTCACTCTGATTACATGTTCATCTTAGAGGCTCTCTAGCTGCCAGCCATAAGCCCAGTGATCCTGTAGCTTCACTACCAAGTGGCTGTCTCATGCTGTGAACTTCAGCCAAGTGAGACACCGACAACTTGTTCGCTATTCAGAAAATGATAGAGCGCAGTGCTATGGCAATTAATTCTAACTAGCAGCATGGCACACGCAGTTTGTCAAACAAACACGGGATCACACTAGGATTTTCACAGAAAGCCTCCACTGGCTGGAATGTAAAAACCTCACCCAGAAAATTACAGCACTTATTCAGCAAGTATGGTGGTGACAAATGATGTCATATTTATAGCTTGTAAAATTAACTGGTATCAAGAAGAACAGAGTACCAGGAAATACTGTGTTGAAGAAAACAAACAAACAAAGCAACAACAAAACAAACAAACAAACAAACAAACAAACAAACAAATAACTTCTCAAGATAAAATGCCATCAACATTCGGAACTCTAATTAAGATCTAGTCCCAAACGTGAAAAATGCTGGCTGCTTCGATGAGACCACGGCAGATCTGGACTCTGCTCCCAGCTGTGGAACTTCCCTTCTAAGGACTTCAGTGCTCACACCTGTCTTGGAACCATGGCATTTCTCTCCTTGCCAGAAGTCCTTATGGCAGCTCACACTGAAAGCTCCATACAGAGCTCAGTGTAACTTCACAAAGGAGACGGAATGGATATGGGTCACTTCAAATGAGTCACAATCACATTAGAGACTTGTATCTTAATGTTTTTAAATACAAAGGCATATTTCATTTTTAGGGCCACTATAATAAAGAATGAGAACACTCACTGCATGTAGAAATTTTTAAAAATTCAATGTTACAAATAAACCTCACTGTTGGTATTAAAAAGAGTGGGACCTGTAAAAGTATTTCTCAAACAGTGCTTCATTCTGGTTATTCCATTATTTTTTTCTTTTCCTTGCAAAAAGTCTTTTAAATGTTAGCTAGACAGTCTCAACTTCCAGTCTTCTTCTTTTATTGTCTCTGAAGAAACGTGTTTTAAACCTGTCTGAGCCACTTCATCATTTAAGGAACAGTGCTTTTCTACATCTATTGGTAACTCATTATATTCCATCCATCTCTTCTTCAGATATTTACACCGTAACACTAAAAAGATGACCAAGGATGGCCATGAAAATGACAAACAAAGGCCCTCCAAATAAAACTTCTGCATTGTCCTATGGATCAACAGAAAATGTGGTGGGTGTCAGAAAGAGAAACTCTTTTTAGTGTGAAGCAATTATAGGTGTCCTGAACATGGTCTCTAATCAGCTGGGCAATCATCAATTGGTGATTAATTTTAGTTTCTGTATTTTTACAGAGAGATTGCTCCATAAGGGCATTTTTATAGCAACAACCCATCCACCTCCAGAAAAAATACAGTACCATAAATCACTGGTGGAAGACGCTAAGACATTAGTTCTATTCAGCTTGTAATAAGAATGTGAGTAGGACTACCCCTCCTTTACAGAACTAAGCTAACTAGAAACTGAATCTCATTAAGACAGTATACTCGCAACACGATGCCAGACAGCTTAACATTACAGAAATACATTACTCTGTGCCCAAATGTGCAAGATACTGCATTGGAATCCCTCCCAGATATTTTTATTCATTGTTAAGAATCTGTTTACTATTGCTTAGATTTGTCTTTTCACTAAAACAAAGGACCTGTTGCAGAAGAAACAGACTCATTTACAGAACTTAACTATGCCACTGGTCAAGCCCTCTTCTTGCTTCCACCCCCAAAATCCCTCTTTTAATGGAAAACACCACCTTCCACTTCAATTCCCATGCAATGTCCAGTCTTAAATATATGGCAGGATCTCAATCATGCAAGAACATAGAAGAAACACAGAACGTACGATGGGCAAAGGTATTGCTTCTTTTTCCCCTTTCCTTTCTTTGAAGACTTCTCTTTGGAATAGACTTCTTCCACCCATAAGGAGAACGAGAGCAAAAAGAAAACCGCTAGTAAGAACTTCATCTTGAAGGTTAAGCTTCAAAGAAACCTTCAGTCTATGGCAAGGAAAAAGAGGTTTATGTTAGTAGGGTCAAATATGACAAATGGGAACATATATGTACAAAGAGTAAACAAATGTTTCCTTTAAAAAATCCAGTTTGACACAGGAGAGTCTGTTGAGGTGTAAATCTGATATGAAACCACTTTAGGTAATTTTGTGAGCATCAAGGAGCTTCCCAAAGTTAGGGGAATCACATCAAGGAACTGATTTAAGTGTGAGTCCAGTGTATTGAGACATAAATGTGATGTGATGACCTTCAAAGGCTGCCTACCTCAAAATCCTCGGAAACTTGGAAGAGAATTCCTCACCAAAAGTACCATCTATCAACTCCACTAAACACGGTTAAAGGTGACCAAACCAGCCTTTAACGAGGTAGAGGGCTGAGAGACCTCTTGACCTCTGCACACAGCAAACAGCAACAATTTCAACATCGGTTACAAGAAAGGGTTGAAAATTTAATTTCCTGGATGAAATTACACATAAATGACTACTTTGCATGGACTGTAGATGCGGCATCAGCACTAAATGGGATCTGCAAAGACGGCTTCTGGGCACAGCCCCATTGCACCCAGTCCCACCTGGCGATGCCCCAAGGGCCGGTGCCCCATCAGCCCCCGACCACCACCCCCGGGCTCCTTCCACCCCTTTCCCACGGGCATTCCCCAGGCCCCTTCCTGAGGCCAGGGGAACCCAGGGGATCCCTGAGCGCCAGCCGCGTTCCCCTTCCCCGCCGCTCCCCGGAGGAAGCCGGCCCCTCTCCCCGCACCGCTCGCAGGCACCGGCACCTCCCCGGCCCCAGCCGCCGGAGTCCCGCCGCCCCCTGCCCGCTCCCTCGCCCCCCGGAGCCTCCCCAGCCTCTCCCGCCCGGCCCGGCCCAGCCGCAGCGGCGCGGCGCTGGCCGAGGTGCTGACGGGGCCCAGCGCTCACCGCCAAGCAGAGCCGAGCCGAGCGACAGAGCCGGGCCGAACCGAGCGGGCCTCCCGATGAGGGCCGGCGGCGCGGCGCGGGGCGGAGCGCAGGAGCGGCGGCTCGCAGCGAGCCCTGCCTCCGGCCCTGCCTCGGCGCCCAGTGAGCATGTGCGGGGCCGCACCGCCCAGCACGGCCCGGCCCGGCCCCGCCGCACATGGGCACTGGCAGGCCGTCGGAGGAACGCGGCGGGGCCGGGGGCGGTGGGGCCGGAGGGCGCTGCCCGCTGCGGCGGGGAACGGCCGGGACCCGGGCCAGGAAGGGGAGCGGGTTCTCTTAGGTCAGCAAATGCACGCCCTCCTGTTGTAGTTCAAAGGTGGTGTCTGCCATTGGTCTCATGATCTCTTCAGCAGCCAAGTCGCTGGAAATGGACCCTTCCCAAATCTTCCTTATCTTCCGGTCTTGCACTGAGGGCCTGGGGCATGTCCAGAGAAGGGTCTGTGAAGCTGGTGAAGGGCCTGGAGCACAGGTCCTATTAGGAGACGCTGAGGGAGCTGGGGTTGCTTAGTCTGGGGAAGAGGAGGCTCAGGGAGGACTTCCTGTTCTCTGCAACTGCCTTAAAGAAAGGTGTGGGGAGCTGGGGGTTGGCCTCTTCTCACAGGTGATAGGACTAGAGGGAATGGCCTCAAGTTGTGCCAGAAGAGGTTTGCGTTGAAAAATAGGAGACATTTCTTCTCAGAAAGAGCAGTCAGGCACAGGAACAGCTTGCCCAGGGAGATGGTGGGGTCACCATCCCTGGGGGTGTTCAAGGAAAGGTTGAACCCTTAGCAACATGGTTTAGTGGGTGACATTGATGGTAGGCTGATGGTTGTACCAGATGATGCTGGAGGTCTTTTCCAACCTTAATGATTGTATGATTCCCCATACACAGCCAGAGCTTCAGTCTGAACTAAAATAAAAGAACAGCAGGACCTGAAGATGCATAAAAACCACTTTGTAATCTTCAGAACGGGAACAGCAATTAAGTGTGATGCATCAATGGATGCTTTCTACAATGTCCTGTAATCCTTATCACGCTTTTATGAAGCACTGCTTAAGCTGGAATATAAGAACAAAAAGTGGAGAAAATCACGAGTTTAGCAAATGGAAAGGGGGAATGTGACCTGGTGAGTTAGGCCATGGCAGGCAGAAAGAAGTGAATAGATTCAGTAATACCCAATGCCAGGGATGCTCAGCTCCACCTTTTGAGCAATGTTCCTGTCCTAACTGACTTATAGACACACTCTGATAATACTCCCATGACCTTCCAAATCTGCTGCCAAATGGTGTGCAAGTACAGCCATACGTGTGTCTGTATACATATACATGCATGCAAAGTCTGCCATCCTAGTCAGGTCCATTGAAGGCCACATGTCTCTGAAGATACAGTTTTCCAGCTCAAACACAGGAACTTGCAAAATTAAAGCAAAGTTGTTTCCTGAAACATAAAGCAAAGCTCAAAGGCTTCTCATAACACAACACTCTTTCTGCAGAAAAATAAATAAATAAATAAAAAATAAAAATAAAAAGGGTAATCTTATTTTTTAAAGTCCTTCTGAATTTTATGTCCAGAATAGAAACCATGATGTTCTCTGCCTTTTAAGACTGGCTTAAACACATTTGAGAGCAGGTGCCCACTGATTGCTGTTTCCATTTTTCTGCATTTTTGTTGTGTTGCTGAAGATAGGGCCATGAAAATTAAGAAACAGTCTGTCAAATCTGAGAACAGATTGGCCCCAGTTTGTGTTAAGAAAGCATTAGCATGGAAGAGCAGAACAAGCATCTACAGAAAGCCGTATTGGCATCAGCAGCAGCAGCAAATCACTATGAGGACTTCTGCAGCCACGACAAGCACTTCTTTCTGCACTCTGCATCTTGCAGCCACAGAGCTGGGTGCTTTTTACCTCCTTTTGTACTCAAAGTACGTAACTGCCTCCTTTGGGCTTTCTGCAAATCCACTGGTATTTGCAAGTGCATCCAGCTGCAACCATCGGTATAGATACCTAAGGATGGATGAGTATTTGTGGTACCTCAACAGGACAAAGCATGAAGTAGACATGAGTATTATCCACCCCCTGGAGTTGCAGAAAATAAGATCATGTGGCTAATATCTTTCCGTAGCTAATAAAAGTGAGATACATGTGACACATACTAGATAAAGGAGCTGCTTCAGTAAGATACCTCTGTAATATCTTTACGTCTGACACCTCACAAATAATAGCAAATATTGTAAGAAATATTTCAGTAACTCTTGAATTTTTTAAATGCACCTGAATAAATTAGGTGTCAGGTATCGGAGGAGTGCTGACAGGGAAGGGTCTGTGGGAAGAAGCCTCTTCTCCCGTCTGCCCCCTATACAAATCTGGCCAAGGTCACAGCTTATTTACCTAGCAGCACCTTCTTGACAAGCCAGCAGGGCCAGGATAATCATGCTGCTCGCTCCACCGCCTCGCACAACACCTGCCAGGAGAAGCCAGCACTCATGCATGCAGGATTTTGAAGGACAGTCTGCATTTGTTCGGGTGGTGTATGCAGTGCTGGATGGCTTCACAATGCCCATATAGAAAGTAGTGGGGAAAAAAACCTCCTGCTTAAGCCTGGGGCCAGGGAGCCAATTGATCATGAGTAATGGGCCAGGTTCTGCAGATTGTTTTTGGTGGCATTTTGTATTTCAGAGATCCTATTAAAGAGAAATGAAAAAAGTAAACAGAAGTTTTACTAGTAAATGAATGTATAAGGACAAAGCCAACTCTCCATTCGTTGTATTACCAGAACACAGGGGTGTACTTGGCTATCGTTGCGCACAGCTGCTGCTGTATCAACTGTAGAGAATATTTGACTGTGCTGTTATCATTATTCAGGACTAATCCCCAGGAATTCCTGACCTTAGGCATTATCCTGATCAGTCGAAAACAGTTGTAAAACACAGGCAGAATATAGCAAGACCTCACCTAGTGATCAGCCCAGAGACATTTGTCTTGTCTTTAGTTTGCAGTAGTGGAACACAGAGACCTGAAAATCCATCAGTCTGCTGTTCAGTCGCTCAAAAAAATATTTCACAGCTGTATAAGAGAGAATTTATTTGGCTTTACTGTTCTTTTTAGTCTACTTTCTTAAGGTAATGAGTTTTGTGAAGTCATACTCAGTATGCATGCATATTTCAAATATTTTGTTGCAAACTTTTTTTTTTTTTCAACATATTGATATCACATTAAAAAATATAAAAGCTGAAAATTCAGAGATACTAAGTCCTGAATGTTTTATAAAGACAGCTTGCTGAGAAGAGAGATTCAGTTAGTTTCTCTGCAGAAGAAATAAAAGGAGGAAGAAAGCAGACTTGCAGGAGTGATTGGTAGGTATCAGAAAATCTGCCTGAGACAGAGCTTGTATAAATTCTTTAAACACAAATATACTTCATTCACAAAGTATCTGTTTTACTAAAGGAGAAGTTATGACTGAAAAAAATCTAATGTCAAATAACAGACGAAATTTTATTAAAGTCTTTATCAGGATCTTTTTCAGAAAATAATTTATTTTTAAATTTCTAACAACAGAAGAACCCATGCTGCAGCATTCAGCCACAAGAACCACATGGATTGGAAATCAGGTTTCATTAGTTTCAAGGATTGCAAAAGATGCATTGATTTAATTCACACAATTAGAAAATACCATTGTAAAAAGGACTTCATGTTCTGCAGCCTTTCCAGTTGCAGGTGTTTTTATTTCAGTCTGTCAAAGCTTGGTTACTTTGGTGATCATCCTGAAGGTGCTCCTATGAAGGCGCTCCTTTACAGGGCTCCTAAGAAAGGCAGAAGTCAAAAGGATGATAGAAGCTCTTTTTTCTTGTTTCTTTTTCTACTGTTGTAAAGAGGTAGATATCCTCATGTCATAAGGGCTAAGAAATAGAGACAAAATAGGAAATTAGTATAAAAGGTTTTCCTTCTGGTACCAATGATCAGATCTATGAAATCTACAATTTTCTTCATTTTGAAAAGATTGGTGATTGTAATTCCATTTTGAATTAGAAAAACTGACAAGTAGCAAACCCAGCACTGAACAAATTAACAAACAGATGAACAAGCAGATGAAGAATGTCATAATCTGTCCTCCTTCATGTTTCAGGCCCTCATCTCGCTCTCTGTTACAGATACTGAGTATGACCAATTCATACAGGGGGGATCTGAATGCTGGCAAGTTCAAACTACCGTGCTTTGGTGGAGGCTCTAAAATGAAGACTTTAGAGAGAGATGTATGTGCTCTGAAATGTCTCATTTATTAAAGCTTAATGAGACTGCAGTTAGAAACATGCACCTTCAACCATGCTATTGCTGGTAAATTTAAGAAGCCTGGTCTATATTAGGCTTCCTGTGTTTAATAGATAAATGGCATATATTGATTATAGTAGACACAGTCATACTTAATGCTTGTACTTTACGGGAAGCAGCCACATGTCTTATCGCTGTTGTATGTATAAAATTGGGTCATATAAGATGCCCAAAACATATGTTCCTTGCAGGCATGATAATTGTATTACTTAAATTTCCTATGAAACTGCCTTTACTGACTGATCTCCGCAAGCAAAGCACTGTTAAACTGAGTATATGACTTCAAGATTTTTCCCACACTCTGTTATTGATAAAAATGTATGTACATTTGCAGTGACCTCAAAGCTGAGGTAAAAAATAAAGAACAGAGTACATTTCCTGTAATCACTGAAAAGATTGTTCCATAAGAAAAGCAGAGGTGAAGTAGCATACAAACATCCATGTGTCACGTGGAGTTTCCAGACAGGGAGGTGTAGGTGAGTAGTTGTTGATTCCGTGGTTCTGTGGTGTTATCACTAAAGAGATTAAAGTTTAATCCCAGGTCACTGAAGCTAATAAGATTTTCATTACTTTTATCAGTGGGTAAAAAAATTGTAGAGAGGTTTCAACATAATAAACCATCTCCAAAGTGATTAAGTTTATAGTTCCTGTTGTTATGCAAATAAACCTGGGACCTAGTACTAATTATATTGCTATGTGAAGTTCTGCGTGTTCCTAAAACAACTTAATCAGTCTGAGAAATATAATAACTGTCAAAAAAAGTGTGTTTTTCACCTCTCCTTTTGTTGGAATATTTTACAAGTGACATTCAAGTAACTTTAAACTCTCATTATACCTTATAGCAACCATAGTACCTTAAAAATATTTTACAGAATCATAGAAGTGTAAAAAGACAAGCTAAACCTCTCTTTAAAATGATTTGGGCTCATTTTCTATATGCATAGTAACCTTTTGGAAAACTTAGGAAGATTGTCACACCAATCTTGGGTGAAAACATTAATAACTCCAAAAATGCCCGTCTGTATGCATCCACGCTCACATTTTTCAATAAAACTGTATAACTGTGTAATTAATTGGCTGAACGCATTTAGTGCCAATTTCATTTCTCTCGTGGATTATACCGTCATTTAGGAATTGAGATACAAGTCAGTGGGGAAAAGGATTAGCCTGTCAGCTTTAAAGCTCTTAGAGTCAGTGTTTGTTCATGCATAAACGGTAGACATAAATGACTTGTGAAGAGTTAATGCATGAGTAGTAATTGTTATCAACATGCTACAGGCATGAACAACATGCCTCATGAATAACTGTACTGCACCTATGTCTGTATAAATGAGTAGAAGAATATAGCTATACACTGAAAAGAATTTTGAACAGGAAGACAGTTATTGAAATGTCATTCAACAATGTTATGTATTTTCTGCAACATAAACACTTTCTAAAGGCACTTATAGCATGCAATGTGCTACACAGGATTAAATGCCTGTCTTTATTTTCTCGACTTACAGTATCGAAAGAAGAGAAGAGACAGATGCCTGGTTGTGCAAGTCCAGGCAATTCCAGCTAATAAGAGTTTTAAGTATGACTTAGGATCCCTCCTGGCTGATGATATGTAGATGATCCTGAGGATAGAACTGAGCATCCTACGATGTCATGTTCAAATTTCCTTTTCAGCCACCAAAGTGCGTGCATGCTGCCTAAATCACACTGCTGATGTGCTTTACTGTACTGCTCCTTACTTAAATTCTTCTTGATTTGCACTGTCTGAACAGCTGTCAGCTACCTGCTAGACATATGGTGCCAAAGGCCTGCAGGGCAAATTTCTTACAAACCACAAGATGCTCACATGCAGCCTCTGGAACACTTCTAGCACACTGTCACTGTATTATAAGGAATGGTGCCTGTCCCAGGCTCCGACTCCAAACTGGACTTGAGCCCCGAAATTCATCATGTATCTGCCACCTAAAAAAAATAGATACTTTTTTTTTTTTTTTTTTCCCTTTCAGATAGCTGCTTCAGCAAAACCTCCTTATAAAGGCATAATTTGGTTCTTAGTCTGAAAAAAATGGTATTCTCTACATCTATGCTATAATCAATCATAACTTCAGGATCTCTTTCCTCATCCAGATTTAGGAATTCAGAAAAGGGACAGACATCATTATAATAAATGCAGTTTCTAGACGAATGTCTATATTCACACTTAACACCAGGGTGAAGAATCTGTGCAGATTAAAGGATCTGTCTTAAGGGATCCTGAAAGGCACTGTTAAATTTACTCTGAAATTAAAGATCTGTGTTTTTTTTGTTTTTGTTTGTTTGGTTGGTTGGTTGGTTTGGTTTGGTTTGGTTTGGTTTTCTTTCAGAAAACCAAAAAGCGCTGATGATACCAGACTCCTTACCAGATTCTCTGGGTAAGGAGTGACATGAAGACTGTAGAAGAACCATTATCACAAGTCCTGGAGAATGAATACACTCAGCAAGAAGAACAATTGCCTGAGGCACAGATGTAGGTATGTGAGACCCTATTTAAAGGGATATTTTTCAAGAATAGGGAATGTTGGAGAAAATTAGTGGTTGGAGCAATCACTGTTATATGAACCCTCTTGACTGAACATATTTCTGAGAGGTTTGAATACAATTACGCACACAAGAAAGGTCGTGTCCTCCTAGTTTGAAAAATACATGTCAGAGTAATCATAATTATACAGTTGGTGCCTAGCTATTACACTACATGGTTTCTCAGCAATTATAAGAGCAATTAATAATTTCCAAAATAGAAACTTTCAAAAATATGTTACCCAGAAATCCCTGTAGAAATTCCATTCATGCTACAATGGCAGCTTGTTATGGTAATGAGTATTTTAGACATTATGCCCACCCAAAATGTACACTGTAAATGATGTACCTTACATCAACATTAAAAATAAATCTAACACTAGAAGTTTAAGGAGCTGTGGTGAAAGCTCTGGTGCTGCTAATTCTATTTGCATGTCTAACTGTAAACAGAGATGACAGAGGTTTTAGCATTTGTGGTCACTCTGTCAAAGAATGTACTGACCTTTTGCTGCATCCTTAGCATAATTTTCTGTCCTCTAACAACATTGCCCTTCCTGTCTTGAACTAGGAGAAACTCCTACCTGGTTAAAAGATCTGACAGGAGTGTTGCTATTTATTTATTTATTTATTTATTTATTTATTTTAGTCTGGAAACAACCTGGTTATTGAAAATATATTTCCTCCTTTTCAAGTTATATCTGATTATTCTTTTGGTTTTGCTTTTATGTATGTAAAAGATGATATCGGTTTAGCCCAGTCAGCAGAGCCATTGTCTTTAGTAGAGCTATTCATATCCTCTAGTGTGATTTGAAATACTTTATTGGATTTGGGATCTGTTTTTTTTTTTGTTAGTCCTTCTCTGGAACCCAGCAGTTAACATCATATATCCTGCAGTCACTCTGAGTGCAGAACTCAGTTGAAACTCTATTTTGAATATTGGGGTTTGCCTGCCCAAAAATATAGTGCCAAAGTCCAATTATATTATTCTGTATTCTATATAATTGTAGAGCTGTTCATATGAAGACTTCACAGTCATTAGATATTTGATAAAGATTGTCAATGACTGCATAAAAGTAGCCAGGCCCACATTGTTCCTCCCCTGGCACTAGGCCCTGGTCCCTCTGACACCAGATTGTTTGGACCTTGTCTACTGCACAAACTGTGCTTGCTGTAGTTTCTGTTTTCATCCCTATGGTCAGACTAAGATTCCTTTTGTTCAGATAGGTAACAAAGACCTCCCTGAATAAAGTCAATTTATTTTGCTTCTACTTTATTCGCTTGTAGAATAGGTTGGTACCTCTGTCAGAGAACAGTTGACTTGGTGGATTTTGACAAGCCCATACTGTGTGCTTCTTAGCTCCTCATCTTTGGGGTGTATACAGTTTATGCCCTGTCCCTGGATACTGAAAATACAGTGAGCTTCCTAGGATTTCACATTCCTCCTTTTTTCTCTTTTCATAATAGTTCAGTAAAGTAGAACAGGCACGGGCTTCACAGTTCCAGCACTGCATTTAGGCCTGTTCTCTACTTTCCTGCCTAAATCTGTAGCTAACTTCCACAAATATTAATAACCGGGTGATTCTTTGAATTTTCAGATCAGTAGATAGGTTAGTCATGCCAAAAATAGAGTGACTTAGGTTTTCTTACTGTCTTAAGTCCACTTCATGCACTAGACTTTTTGCATAAAATGGATGCAAGAACACTGTGACAATGCTTGACTCAGCTGTTTATTTTAGTAAAGGCATTTAATCGAACTGAGCTGTCAATCAAACTTTCTGTTAATAAATACCTTGGTGTGGAGTTTTATAGAGCTACAGATCATAGCAAAACATAGATATGTTGAAATAATCATTGCCATTTCCTACGAATGGAAAAGCCACATATAACTGATACAATTCTATGCAACATGCTGCCATTATCTGTGAAATGCTCCAGTGAGCTTTCCTAACGAACCAACCAAACAAAAAGAGACTTGCTGACGAGTTCAAAAGCATGGACTGTCCTTGCTCAGTCACACTTAATGGAAAGAAATCCCTTTTAGTTTATGTGGATCAGAATTTTGAGCTCTAATTATGGAATATCATTGTAGTGTATTTTAAATTATTTTTTATTGTTGTTTTCCTTGTCTTTCAAAACAGCGTGGTTGCCAGTCAGCTATTTACAGCACAAGTTCAGAGTAGCAGTTTTCTAATTAAAACAGAAGTAAACTAACGCAAACATAGAAATGTAATGAAGTGTAGCTGTAACCTTTTATTAGATTAACTAGAAGTTAGGCCACATAAAAGATCTTTGTTTTAAAAACATTTTTTTCCCTAAAGCTTGCCACTGATGTTTACTGATGATTCAGTTCAAATATGAGCTGCCTTTGAAAGTTGATTGGCAAAACACCCAAACTTGGCTTATACCTTGGCCTGCTCTGACCACACAGCAATTAGATGGAAGGCGATCCAGACATCCAGAGCAGCTCCAGCTCTTCTCATCAGTAATCTTCCACCCAGATCTGCTTGGAGACAGGTCTGCTGGTTGGTGATTTCTGGTAAGAGATGATTCTGGTAAGAGATGATAGCCCTGAAAATACTTCTTCCTTCCTCAGTTCCAGTGGAAGGCTACACAAAACTAAGCTGTTTGACTTTGCTTTAGGACAGACTCATAAATCCCAGCAGTGAATTCTGCTCAGAAGTGAGGTCAAGTTTCATCATCTGCTGAATGAATTTGAACCCTGACTGGGACCTAATTTAGAAAGTAAATAATAAATAAGCAAACCAAAGAGAAAAAGTAAACAAAAATAAAAGAAAAAAAAAAAAAAAAAAAAGGAAAAGGGAAAAGAAAGAAAACGAGGAAGAAAGGAAAAGGAAAAAATGTATTCATCAAAAGAATCTTTGAATTTGAATGGACCCCCTATACTTGCCCTTTTTCCCTTTGACTATTACCAGTAATGGGGAGAGAGACTTGGGTCCAGGCCAGTGTTACCTGTCCTGTAATATTTCTCCATATACTTTTAATCCTTTTAAGGAACATAGACATTTCCTTAAATCTGGCAAAGTGTAGATCTCCATTCATGTTTATGGACTAGACCGAGATTTGGGTTTCATTGCTAGGCTGATGCAAGCTGGAGGCATTCTTTAGACATGTAGTTCCTCTCCAGTGGCTGAAGATCTGATTTTATTTTAAGGGGCACAGAGGTTGTAATTACATTGCTGACTGGTGCAGAGCGCAAAGAAAGGAACATGGCCTTGCTGTGCTGTATTTTTCTGTGGTTGTAGGACTCTATGTGCACAGTGTCCTTACCAAAAATAAGGTGTGAGCTAATATCTGTAGGCACTCAGCACACATTAATGAAGGGGTAACTACATCCTGTGTTGAAAGAGTGATGAGTCAGTAGCCCTCCAATGAATGACTTCTACCTTGGTTCCACAAGGACAGAAATCATTTCCCAGCACGACAGTCATACACTGTGGTACATCCTGCAAGAGTCCAACTGCGAGTGCAAGGCAAATTCAAACCCTCTGGTACACTAAATCACAAATGTGCAGCCATTCTTCCCCTAGAGCGAAACAGTCATTTTGAGTTAACTTCACGTAAGCCACTTAGTGTCAGTAGAAGAAAATAACAGTTCTTTAAGGTTTCTCTCTGGGCTGTGGGATAGGAATAATCTATTAGAAGTCTAGCACAGCAAATGGTTTTCTCTTTCAAGTTAGTGGAGCCACAGTGACCAATACACTGGGAATATAATCCCAATCTTTGTGAATACTTCTCTTATTCTCTTGATGGTTAACCAAGAGACACATTATGCTATTCCAGCAGTGTTGCTCAATAAGAGAAACATGAACGTGCACAGGCAATAGCTTCATTTTGTTCAGCCTAAAGAAGACAAGGCTCTGGGGTGACCTTATTCCAGTTTTTCAGTACTTAAAGGGGGCTTATTAAAAAGACAGAGAACAACTTTTTGCTCAGACAGATAATGACAGGACAAGGGGGAATAGTTTTAAACTAAAAGAGGGGAGATTTAGATGAGAGGTTAGGAGGAAATTCTTCACTCAGAGGGTGGTGAGGCACTGGCACAGGTTGCCCAGAGAAGCTGTGGATGCCCCGTCTCTGGAAGTGTTCAACGCCAGGCGGGATGGGGCTTTGGGCAACCTGGTCTGGGGGGAGGTGTCCCTGCCCATGGTAGGGGGTTGGAACCAGGTGGTGTTTAAGGTCCCTTCCAACCTGAGCCATTCTATGATTAATTTTGAATTAATTTTTAACAGATTTTTTTTTTTTTTTTAATAATTCATATTAAAGTTGTGAAGGTCTGTTCTTTTGGTCTACAAAAGATTGCATTCTCTTCCCAATTTATACAGAGACTGTCTCTGCCCTGCCACCAAACTCATTTTTCTTAATGGGCTCTACCACTGTCAAGAAATCAATGAAGTGCATTTTTCATCAGTCTTAATGGGAGCTGGACAAGGGCCTATGTTTCTAAATAAAGCTGAATACTGGGCAGATTCTGTATTCAGTTATACCCATGTAAATTGGAAATCAGCCAGTTGGCAACTTCTTTTTTCTTTTATTCTCTTTCGTGTTTTGCAGTAGAAAAAAAGAAAAAAAAAATCCCACTTTATTAGGGTGGAAAGAGTACAACCACAAGATTACAAGGATGAAACTTGCAGTTTTCTTTTCAAGTGATGTTACACTTGATCTGTATTCCTTAACTCAAAAGGAGCTTTATAAATTATCCTGAGTTCAGCAACTTGAATAATTTACAGAAGCCTTAGGGTTGATACAACTTAAATTCAGCTACCCACGTATTAAAAGAGACTTTTCTATTACTGACTATTGGCTAAGCATAACACTCAAACTATATGTCTTATGTGGCACCTATGCATGAAGCAGGGAATGTGAAGTAAAGCTATCACATCTGTTCTATTCACCCCTTACCCTCAGGGATTTCCCTTCATTTATTTGCTTTGGCAAAGTAAAGAGATTTTTGCAGTCTGGCATCTCCGTATATCTAAGGATATTACAACACAACCCCTGACTCTGACATACAGGTGGATTATGACAATGGCTTATACAGCGGAGAGTTTTAAAAGCAAAAATGACAACCTGTTCAGTTTTCAAATAGTGGCAGTTTTCTTTGCAATAACTTACACATAAAAATGACAGAAAACAAAACAAAACAAAACAAAACAAAACCTGGTTGAGAACACAGTGAGCATTGAAAATGACCTCACTCCAGCTACCTCAAAAAAACTGAAAAGACAGTCCAGTGCCTGGTGCCTTTATTCTCTGCCAAAATTACTTCTCTTTAGCAAATGTTTAGTTCTCACATATTACATCTAGAAAGCCTGAAAATAGATTTCCCCACTTCATTAACTTTATTCAATGAGATTAAATAATTAGCAGCAGACTGATAAACTATAGTTTCATTAACTATCCTCCATCTTCTGAGTTCCTGTTTGAAAAATGATGGATGTCATAACAAATCTAACATCTCACAGGAAAATTATGGTACTTATGCACTCTGTATTGTTAACTCTTTCCAATAGATGCAGATACAAGAATCAGTTTTGACTGTTTCTTGCATGATGTGCAGCTTATAAAAAGAGAAATGGCAAAGAATTTAAAGAAATGATCATTTAAAGGAAAGAGCAAATGATAGCAATCACAAAAACTGGCATGGGAGATAAGTGATCAGAGAAAAGCAGCCCCACAAGGCTGGCAGGCACTGATTAATCCTGTAATCCTTCCACTCAGCGGAGAGGTGTGGACAAATACTTTCTACTATCCTTAAGACTGTATCTCCACTGGCAGATTCTCTCTGTATTGTTCTGCATTTATCCATTAAAGTGTTTGAAAAACACAATATACGAAGGCCCTTTTTTCAAGATATAAGATAAAAATAAGCCCCGAAAGTATTCTCTCACTGCTCTGTTCCCTGCTCCTGAGCTTGCAGGCAACTCCTGTTGGTTTCCATAGAAGTTGTAGTCATTGGTAGAGCAGTCAGAAATAGCGTACACAGAGGAAATGACCTTTTCGTCACCACCTTCCACAGCCTCAGTCCTTTTGTTGTGGGCTACAGGCACCCATCTGGTTACAGACACAAAGCCATGTCAGCTCTCAGCCCCATTCAGTTTCATTCACTGGCAGTGCCTAGTGCTGCCAAGTGCCCCGGGTGCAGCCCCCAGGCTCTGACCCAGCAGAGGGGTGGGCTCACTTCAAATCTCCCAGGCTCCAGCAGATCAAGTTTTGACATTTAGGAGGCAAACACAGCCCCACATTTTTGACTATTTGAAGAGGGACCTGTGCAAGAGACTCTGCTGCAATCCTTACTGGTGACTTATAGGGGTCAGAGCATGTTTAACAAAGCTCCTGGAAAAGTTTTGTAACTGTGTTTCAAAGGATTGTAATAATTAAATAAGTGAAAGAAACATCAGCATGAAGTATCATTTTCTTTCTTCCCCATAGGAATTAATCACTAGTTGGAGAAACCCTGAGGAATAAAGAATTCCTCATTCCTATACCTTTCTCAGTAAGAAAGCGAGAAAAAGTTTTGACAAAAGTACAGTCTAGAAATGCTTCCCAAAGTACCTACCTACAGGGCTGCAGGCTGAAAAAAATCTTTTCTGGCAGTTGTCATGATGGTGATAAGATATGTCATTGGCCTCCAAAATGGGAGTTTACCAGTTCAAATTACAATTTTTTCTAACTTCTGTCTTGAATGGAATTCAAGAGAAACTAGACTCCTTTTAGAGATAAGTCATACTCAGGCAAAAAATACTGTTGTTTGCACTGTCATCCAAGCTGACGGATTTTGCAAGAGTTGTGTTTCATCAGTTTGTATAATTCTTCCAGTGATACTTCACTTTTAACTGCTATATTTTCTTTTCATTCACTGTATCTCCTTGATTCCTAACCTATTTCTTCTGCTTAAAAGTAAAAACATTTTACTTACAGATAGGACTGAGTTTGGCTCATGTTTAATGGACAATACATATTATATCAATATATACCTCACCTCTTTCTTATTTGAGGAATTAAACAGACCCTTTCCTCGTAGTCAAAGCAACAAACTCTCATTATTTCTTTTTGTTTTGCACAGAAAAAGTGATTAATGATGCAAGGCCCCACCAGTGACAGAACTTTTCCATATGGAAATTCTATCTCATGGCAGTACTTTCTAAGCTATGAGGTAACATTTTCACAGCCACACAGTTTAGCTACATGTTTTCCCTGTTTTGTAAGCTAAAAGTTTTTGAAAAATCACACTGACGGGTATGTAACTTATGAAATCTAATTTCATTTAGCATGACTTTTTCTTCTTTATTCAAAAGCTCACGCATGGAGAATGGCTTCTGGTGATACAGAAATTTGAAGTATATTTTTGCCTATGATTTGCTGATTATCTTTAGTTGAGATCATATCCACAAATAATAAAATAATTATTCAGTGCTTAAATTCTATTGGAATTTGTTCTTTTTGAGAAAAAAAAAAAAAAAAAAAAAAAAAAAAAGGCAACCAAACAGAGTCACTTTAACCATGCATGCACTTTGGAGGTACTCATTGAAATAAATCTTTGATTTTAAATTATTTGAAACAAGTAGCTGAAAGTATAATCTCAGATTTTTATTATATTGGAGGCTAGCTGACTTTTTAACCATGATAAATAGTGGTGTGTACAGAGCAGACCACTCTCGTATTAGTTATTGGTCTTGGACCTGGTGCCAAGCATAATCTTCAGCCTGAACTGAAATGTTGTGACTTCAGGGAAATTTTGCCAGGAATTCTTTATGAGCAAGTCCCAAAGTAACATCATGAAAAGAAAAGGATGTAAGAAAAATGAAAAATGCTGGCTAAATTCCCATCACTGCTTACTAAAATTGCATATACTCCTGATAACCATGCACACAAATGATGTGCACTTCCCTACTTTTACTAATGCACTCCCACAGTCTCGTGCTTATACAAGTAATTATTATTTACTTTTAGGTTATAAAAGAAAAAAATATTTTAAAAAGATAAAAAAATTGCTCAAGCAGGTTTTGTCCCTGCAGGAGAAACACCAGCCACATGAAGCCTCATGAAATGTTACCATAAAAGCTAAAAACAAACAAGGATTACTCGAAAATATAATTGCTCATCATACCCAGAACTGCCAGCAGCAGTTTCCTCTTTAGGCAATTGACTTCATAACCTTACCCAACCCTTCAGAAATTTCCTGGTCAACAAGACTTCAAGACTTTTCGGAAGCTTTGTGGAAAAAGAAGAAAAAAAAAAAAAAAGAAAAAAAAAAAAGGAAAAGCCATTAAAAGCCATTGGTTTTAATCAGTTTCCTTAAGACTGAATCACTTCACAAGAAGTCAGACTAAACAATTGTAAAAGTTACTAAAAGTAAACCAGTTTATCCCTGTAGAGCAATAAAAACAAACAGGCAGACAGGAAAGCTTGTTGGAAACGACCTCTTTAGACTACCAAATTGAGGAAAGATTCAGATATCTACTGAATATCTGTTTCACTGTGTTACATTTTTCAGAGATCCTCGCTGGTATAAAAGAGTTGAAGGATTTCACGATGAAAGGGTTAATTCTTCATGAAAGTTTGGGTCATGATTATTCCTTTTTTAACTGAATACTATATTTACTATACTTAGAATTGTGATTATTTAAACTCATATAAACTCTGTGAGACCATGTTGGCTCTGCACTTACTGCTGTTAGTATATTCCCATCCTCAGGGATGGCCTTGGTGGGATTATTTACGTGAACAAGTTCAGATAGACGTAAATATCAGCACTACTGGACTACGTGTCTGTAACAAACAGGGCCCGATCTCATGCTTAATTGTAGTTAGTGATTCATATTTGAAGGAGTGGCACAATTTAACAAATAAAATCTACCAAATCCAGCAGATTGTTTAGGTTTAGATGAGGATGTTGGGCTCCCTTTACAGTAAGGATTCTGTCATCTTTTTATTTACATAGCAACTGGGACAACTGGCCTGCCTGCAATCTGTTCTGGAGATTTAAGGCACAGAATACCAATCGTGTCCATAATTTCAGCCCTAGTTTGTATGAAATTAGTCTTATGAGGTACCGTGAAGAGGTCTATATGGAACAAAACACAGAAGTTACCTTCTATTTAAAAAGTTTAAATTATTTATAGAAGTTCTCCCATCCTTTACCAATGGGAAGTGGTCAAAAATTCACAGATTCTTCTTTCCAGGCTTCAAAACTGAAATGTGACTTTTTAAAAAGCCACAAAAAAAATGCCATAGAAATTATTGTAACCCATAATGCCTAAGAAAGCATTATTTTCTTTCAGCAGAGGCCTTTTCAGTCATGGAAGAGGCCTTCACTGTGCTGAATAAACATGAGATAGAAAAGGCACCATCCTACACTAGTTGAAGTCTAATGAAGACTAAGTTTGTTTCTTGCTCTTTTCCTCTGCTTGTTGGCTTTTGGAGGGGTCATGGAGGAGCCAATAACTCAGTGTTTCATGAAGAGCTGAGGGAGCAGATGATGCAGACCTTCCTTCTCCTTTGGAGTGTTATCTGAATGGTGGCTGATATAAAACAATTTCAGGCAAGGCTTTGACTCTGTGCTCAGATACAAGACCATGCAAAAACTCACTTTTTAGTGACATATCCCCAACTGTTGTTTTTTTTGCATTTCATTAAGGGCGTTTACTACCTATTATTATATTTGAGAGAAGTGTAGGATGTGTTTAAGCAAAGAAAATAATATCACAGAATCACAGAATCACAGAATCACAGAATCACAGAATTTCTAGGTTGGAAGAGACCTCAAGATCATCGAGTCCAACATCTGACCTAACACTAACAGTCCCCACTAAACCATATCCCTAAGCTCTACATCTAAACGTCTTTTAAAGACCTCCAGGAATGGTGACTCCACCACTTCCCTGGGCAGCGCGTTCCAATGTCTAACAACCCTTTCGGTAAAGAAGTTCTTCCTAAGATCCAACCTAAAATTCCCCTGGCGCAACTTAAGCCCATTCCCCCTCGTCCTGTCACCAGGCACGTGGGAGAACAGACCAACCCCCACCTCGCTACAGCCTCCTTTGAGGTACCTGTAGAGAGCGATAAGGAAATAATTAAGATAAATGAGGAAACATCCTACCAGCAACCTGTAAGCACAACTAAAGTTAAATTTGTGCATTTCCATTGAAAGTGCATGTCTTATTCTGGCTCTCTCTGGGTCTAACAATTACAAACTGTTAACTATGCTTATAGGACTTTAACGTAAATCACCGAAGAGAGCCAAACCCGGCTTACTTTATCCAGGATTTTCATTTTAACAAATGTTTGACGTTGTGGTTTGAGAATACAAAGCAATTTCTTACGGGCATTTTGCATGACAGACAAAGCTAATCCCTGGCTGTGACTTCTCATTCTTCTCCCTGTGGAGACCAGGGCTGCAGAGCCATCAGCAGTTAGAGTGCTGACTGAGCTGCAGTAGGTGCTGCTCCTTAAAACACGCTTTGAAAAAGTTTTTTTTTTCTTTAAACCTCAAAGTCTTTTCTTGCTTCTCCTGCTTTAATAGCCTATTGCAAACTTCCTGTCTACCTGCCACAGGCATTTGATTATAGCTTTTACACCCCTCCAAAGTATACTGAAATTCCTGCCTTGAAAGCTGGCAGTTGTGAAATGAAGGAAGAAAACGTTATTGTTCAGTCTGGAAAGTGTCTGCAGCCAAGAACAACAAAGGTTCCTCTCCTGCCATTTCTGTCACCAACATTCACACTCCTTCCTATTCCACTTTAGGATTTTATTTGGAACAGGGCTCCAAAATACATAAATAAAGAGATAAAGTCAGAGGGCCAGCACAGACGACCAGGGGTCAGGGAAGGCTCTCCTGGCAGACCAGACGGAATAGGAACAAATGGGAGTAAACAGATGTTACATAACAACAATTTTTCTAAAATTATTTTAGCAACACAAGGGAAACCTTGGCAGTCTTAAGACATTTAATCAGTCAGACATTCTATAAACAAACGTGTGATTTAATTGTAAATGTCATTTCTTGCTAGGGTTCGGTTTCAGTTGTTATCACACAGGCCTCCTCAGGGAGAGGAGTTCAAGGACAATTTCTGAACACAGAAGTGAAAGAGGACAAAAAGTTCACTTGATCCTGAAAGCACAGTCCCATTTTGAATAGCAAAGTATAAGCCAGGGCAGGACCAAGACTTTCTATTTAATGGTGATATACTGAACAAGGCCTGTTCTATAACTAGATAAATCATGCCCTGCAAAACTCTTAATTAGCCAGAAAATGCATTTTCTTCAGTCTTAAGATTCTCTATTACAGAACCCAAAATTTTGAGGATTTGAATTTCAAAAACTGGCAGGGTACAACAAAACACTGCAACTTGAATAAAATATTTTCACGTATGGTAGAGCAAATTCTGGAGTGGAAGCTGAGGCGCCATCATCCTTCTCTCACTGTGTAAAACAAACCTGTTCTGCTGAGGGAATTTCAGTTCATAGGCTCAGAATTAGAAATGCAAGACTTTGTACTGATGCACAGCCTTCTCCTTTTTCTTCCACATCAAGGGCATCACAAA
This sequence comes from Nettapus auritus, assembly GCA_011076525.1. Lineage (NCBI taxonomy): Eukaryota > Metazoa > Chordata > Aves > Anseriformes > Anatidae > Nettapus > Nettapus auritus. The sequence goes on along the minus strand of CM021768.1, from coordinate 36,955,793 downwards.
GAAAAACGTCTTGCAGAGAAAAATAGGTTCCCTTTCCTCAGACAACTATGCTATTATCTGCTTGCTCACAAGCATCCTCATTTTTCCTTGCCTGTTGGAATAGAATCTCCTTTTGAGCTACTAAAATCAGGGCACTGAAACTCACATCTGAACCCAAAACCTCTAGGGTCAGCAGGCAGTTTGTCTCCTTGCATGACACCTGGCTGCATTCATCCCTTATAGGTTAAATTACCCTCTAATGTAAAGTGACTTTTTTTACCAGTTATAAAATAATAAACAGATTACAAATCCAGGTAGATTAAAACATTAGAAAGGCACTAAGGAGCTCACTTATAAATTTATGCTCAGATTAGCTGAACTACTTAAAGACTGCTTCATCCAACCAAGGTTTCTCTTTTTCAATGCAACCAGTTTTCAGGCACAAATCATTCATGCCCCCGAAAGAAGAAAATGTATATTCTAGGCATTTCACCGTCTTGAGGCAAGGTGCTAAAAAATCCTGTCTGCTACCTCTGTTAGTACTTTAAGTTTTGATACCATTAACGTGTTTCATATGACCTCGTTCTTTTAACCAAGGGGGCACCTAGCAGTTATATTTTACAGCTTCCCTAGATATGCAGTGTGACTTCCTAATCGTCTTTTTTTTTGGTGAAATTAACACACGTCCAGACAGGATTTAGGAACACTATAACTGGGTCCATAGCTGTGGGTGGAACGGAAGGAAGTTGGAAGATATTTTTAACATATCATGCTAAATTGCTCTAAGTGCAATACTCCAACTGCAGTCATATTTGACTTGGAGCAGAGCAGATTATAAGTCACTTATCTGGATATTGGTCAGTGCAATTAATACCTTCAAACAGAGGATCATGTAGTAGTAGTTTCCAGGATATTTTTTTCTAGGCAACACTGAGGAGGTTCAAATTTTACATTTTTGTTGAAGAACTGGGCATGTTTGAAGTTTACCCAAATTAGTCAGACATTGTGCAAATTGATGTGGGCTAGAAACCTGTGGCAATAGCCCTTTTTTCTCTCTTCAACATATAGGCAACATTATCAGCCACAATTACAGTATGTCTTCCTTAAGGTTTTTCAGGATAACAAATTATTTCTTAAAGTGTAGAAGTGAAATGAGGTATAAAGAATATGCTAAAAAACAAACAAACAAACAAACAAACAAACAAACAAGATTTGCAAACCAGATTTTGCCCATCCATAATTTCAAAGGGTATATACAGTCATATAAAATTGGCACCATCTGGTATAAAGATGTATCCTGATGTGTAATCAGAATTAAAATGCACATTTACTTTTCTGTCTGTATGTTAAACTGGTTAGTACTGCAGACCAATCTGAGAGTAAATTAGATTATCCTTTGACCTCTGTTTCTTCCAGAGAATTAGTTTAACTGCATGATCATGTTTACCAATACTTCAGACTTTGAGATATTACTGTTTTATACTCTGCTGGTGATGTCTGAACCAAAAATGCCACTCAAACCTGTAGGATTTCCCTGTAGGATAGCGTATCCTACAATATTCCTGTGGGATTCGGTGATAGGATGAATGGGCAAATTTCCATATTAGCATTGAATATGAAACCACTGACCCAGTGCTCCACTGTCAGATTGGATTCTGTTCACGTGTCCAGTTTTGTAGAATCCCCCAAATGTTAGAGTTATTCCTGTTGAGGATGTTGCCTTATAGTGGATATACCAGAAAATTCCCTGAACTAGAAATATGAGCTCAGCCTTAATGCTTTGTTCTCAATATAGGAAGGAACCTACAGACGTTCAACAGTGCTTTATAATGATTCATATATTCTATATGCCCAATGTACAGTAAAATCTGACCAAGTAATTTATTTTGTATACATAGAAAAGAACGATTTTACATGTATTTAAAATTTTCCAGGTGTTTCCAATTTCAAGATGTCTAAGAAAGGTGCATCTAAACATCTAAACCAATATTTATTCTTGTGTGTGTGTGTGTGATAGAGCTGGTGTCATCTTAGAGTACTTCAGTCCAAAATGAATTTATAGTTCTTCGGAAATTTTTGAGAAACCTATGATGGAAAAAGGAGGAGACAGATTTCTGCTACTTAGAGACAGTAACAGGTTTCCTAAAACATAAACTACCCGAATTTCAGTCTGTGTATGGTTTTGGAAAGGACTTTTCTAGTTTAGAAAGTGGTCATGTTAAAAACAACCAACCAAACAAAATTACACATTTTTAAAAAGCTGTTAATACTCATTTTACTCTTAGTATTGTTCCTCATTCTGTTTTGTATTTAATTCTGAATAGGCATGTAGGTAATTGTTGCAGATCAAGATGCAATTAGTGCTAATACTTTTCTTCATACATCTCTAAAGTCTGAGTATCAGATTCCTTTTAAATGTGAGTGGCCCTTTTCCCAAGGGAAGCAAAAAGGAGAGCCAGTTCATATTAGTTATGATTCTGTTCTGGCAAGAAGTTAAACCATTTCACTCTGGACATCCCTTTTTAGCTCAAGTAATAAAGACAGGTCTGGAAATCCAATTACTGTCTCTTATCCGTCTTTTATTTTATTTATTTTTTTTTAAAGGACTTAGAAAAGGTCTCAATGAGGGAGAGACCCAGAAAACTTATTTAGAAGGTTTTTTTTTTTTTTTTTTTTTTTAAACTGTATTCTTATTTCCTTACTGTTTAGAGCTTGGATTTTAAGTGATGTGATTACAACATAAATACACCATATTTTAGGACTGTTAAGCTTATTACTTTTTTTCTCCTGTCTGCAGCACGACAGAAACAAGTTACAGGTTTTCTGCATTCTCTTTGCATCTCTGGTACTGACCTGCATCTCAGTCCAAATGGCAATGGCAAAATTTTATGTTTATCTGAAAAAAAAAAAAAAAGCTTTTAAGAATAAAGAGAGAGAAGCATTATTTCACAAAATTAGTTTTGACCATACATATGTCCCTTTTGATTTTATTCCTTCTAAGATGAGAGTGAAGGTGTGTGACAAGAACAGGTGCAGAAATCCAGGGTTTTATAATGTCTGGAAGGCCAATTTCAAAGCACGGCAGAAAAAAAACATCAAGCTTACAGTTCTTGTTCAGTCAAAACAAAGAGGCACATTTTAAACACTAAGTATTAGCAGTAGCCATTTCACACATGACCTCGAAAAAAGGTCACTGAAGAAATAGATTCAAAGAAATATGTTATGCACAGAAAATGTAGGAAGACCAAATGGAGGCAAATTTATTACATGGAAGGTTAATGTTATTACGTCGAACATTTTTTAAAAAGAAGAAAGGTATGCAAAAATGGTAGCAGGACTGATAATATTACATGGCTACAAAACTACAGAATAACAAAGCCAAGACTGCTGAGAAGTAGGTGGTCTACCAGTAATGTAGCGTCTGGTCATGAGATAATGCCATTTCCAGGCTGAGCTTGGTCTAAAAGCACCTCTTAGATGCTAACATGAGGCATTAATTCACATTAATCTTTCACCTCCAGGTCTGTGCATGGCGTTTTTATGCATCTCTGTTGTTGGAAAAAAACAACAACAACAACAACAACAACAACAACAACAACAACAAAAAAAAAAAAAACACACCTCTTATTTTATTAAATCATGAAAAAGTTGTTTCTTTCTAACTTCAGATTTCTTTTGGGATCCACTTCTTTTGACTCACAATGTGAGTAAGACTGGGAAATTACAACATTTTGTAACTTTAATTTTGTTCCAGTGATCTGCAAGCAGAAATTCCAGGAAAGTTCCCTATTGGAAACTGTAGTCATGGTGTTTGGCAAGCCAGCTGGATTCCCTCAGCTGTTGGTTCCCTGTCCCTGGGCCCACGTGCGGGTTAGGGCTTTCAGAATGGCTACTCACAGGGGGAGGTGGCAGAGTCACCACATTTCTTCTTCTCCTCATGGGTTCGCCTGCTCTTGAGAGGCTGAACCTTACGCAGAGTTACTTCTGCAGGTTACAGCTGAAAATGAATCTTTAAGCCAGACTGGCTGCATTGGTGAGACAGAGTTTTCTGATCCCCTCTTTGAAGCCATGACATTAACAGCAGCGGCCAGGCCAGCTGCCCTGTGATTTTATGGCTCTCCAGCAATGGGGCTTGAACACTTTCTGGCAAATCTGCTCTGGACCTCTGGGCCCTGGAAACCCAATCTGCTCATCGGCACATGGCTACATCAGGGATGTTGCTGTTGCTGCTGTCAGCCTGCCTGGCAGATCCTGTAGGAACCCTAATAACTCCTACTTGATTAAAGTTGAGGGAAGCATATACGATTTCATCACAAAAACTGCTGAGTTTTGGTGAGAAAATATCAATCTGTCTTAATTGAAGGTTTAGTACCTAACTCATGTTTGTGGCTCTCTTCCAAACACTGGATAAAGTAAGATTTGGTCTCAGAAGCATTACCTCAGTTATCCCTGAAACACCTTTTCAGTAGCACAAGAAGCGAGCTGATATTTAGGCAGATGAGTTCATTATTGGCTTGGATTTTTAAGAATGACTGTATCATGTAGTAGTTATGAAACTACTTTTCCAGACTTTTGTCTAATCCAATTTTGCTCCTTATTAAACTGCAAGCCCTTTAGGAGCAACAATCTTTTTCTTCTTCTGTATTTGTTCTGCTGTACATGATTTTAACATAACATGAATCTGGTATATACTATTGTTTTTGTTTTGTTTTCTTTTGTTTTTTTTTAATCAAAACAACAACAACCATTGAAATATATCCTCTTGAACAGAAATATGAAGCTCCTGGGATATTAATTACATATTGCTCATTTAAAGTTTCCAAGACACAGTTGTGAACAACCTGGTTATATCTATCCCATAACTAGAACATAATCTGGTAACTGGCAAAAGGTTAAAAAGATAATTATTTATCCTATGGTGTCTTAAACTAACTTTGGATATGTGCTTCAATAAGGTTTTGAATAGATATTTCTCTTAAATGATCTCTATTTCCTAAATGACTTTGACTACATGTTAGCAAAAATTGCTGATGGAGTTGGGAGGAATTATTAAGAAGGGACAGAATAGCTTATTATACATGAAGAATGACCATGAGGCTTAGAAAAACAATTGTGAAAAGAAAAATAGTATGAAACTTAAACTCTGAGAAAAAGGCATTAGTAAGAATTTCTGCTATCAGCCTATTAGGATTAGGCATATTAGGATTTGCAACACAGAAGAGATCTGAATACATTAGCAATATAAAGGACTAGCATTTTATAAGGTTTCCAACAAGATTTAATATTTCAAGCAGTGATGAAGAAGTATTAATAAAGGAAACAACAGTCTCATCTGGAATACTGTGGGCAATGTTCCAGAAAATTAATTCTAAAATACAGCCGTCAGATAAGGGAGGTCATGGTGATGCAGGAATTCTCTTCCAGGTACACATTTCTATGCCTCTTGGCACACTTCACTGTATAATTTCATTATTTAATCTTCATTAAAGACCTGTCCAGAAAAGCAAGGAAAAATGGATTTGGACTTCTGACTAGAGCAAGAGAGCAGGCAACACTGATATTAAAATAACTCCTTATTTTCCTTATGAATCTGTATGCCCATCTGAGAAACAATGAAATTATTTTCCTAGTTTTGTAAACATAATTAAGCTAATTAAATACTCATCAGTCTGAATGATGAATTAAGCACACTTTGCTCTGTCTCTGTCTGGTATCATGACTCACGACTGTCTGACATTACAACCGAAGTAAACAAAAACAACTAGCTTTAATCTAGGCCTTGGCAGCACCTAAACTTACTGTTGCCTCCTTTTTTATGAGATCTTCAAGCACTTCAGATGCCCAGGGTGCTGCTTCTGTCCGGTATCATTCCTGACTTAGTAGATTACAGGTCTCCCAGGAGAACAAGAAGGAGACTGTTTCTCCAGCAAAACCCATGGAAGGGGCCCAGCAGTACAAAGGATGGTTTCCACTAAATTTTAGCAGGAAATATGCAATTCTAGCAAGAATATGGGCTTAGTATTCTCCTGTCCACACTGAGCAATATTAACTAGACTGAAGGAGCCAATGCTTCTTTCCTCTCATCCAGTGAGACTGATACTACTGCTAGCATCATTTTAATAGGCACAGTAGAGAACGCTCTCATCCTCATAACTTGTCTGATGAGGAGAGGTGAGTAGACCACTATCAGCTAGCTTGAGAAGACAATTAAACCTAGTTTTTCTGTTTATTGAGTACTCAAACCACTAAGTTGGCAGCAGCATTAACTCACTGAGGGGCAGGCAGGTCAGACATAATACCTTATGCTCTTCCTTTGGATGATTCACACCATAGGAGGACATGTAATGTACCATCTAATATACCGAGACAAAGAGCCTGAAAACTGACTGATGCACTGCCTGTTTCCTCGGGCCCTTAGCTAGAAAATACAATAGGATAATATCTCGAATGAATGGTATATTCATGAATCCTATGATTTTTTTTTTTTTTTTTTTCAATATTCCAGACATCCTTTTGGACATTTTCCAGTCATTGGAATGTCTTTTTATCCTAAAATACCACAAAATATTAAAGTTGAGAAATCCTCTCTGCAAAGTGGGAGTTTATTTTTAGAAAAACCTTCAGATGTCAGTTTTAATAAGTACATGATGCCTGATCTCCATGGTCACATTGTGATGAGACTTAAAAAAGACCTGCTAATCAAACAAAGTATTTTTAGAAGAATCCTAATGGGAATTAAGTACTGCAGCACCTTATTAAAATGTTCTACCATGGGGTGGTCTTTGCAGTCCTGAGTTAAGTGCAAAGGCTCCCCTGCATGATGTAGGAGAAGAACTGCTACCTATCATTTGGATTCCCAACAGTGCATATTCTAAAAAATAAATTGACATGGATAGCTAGTAGGTAGATCCACAGAGACAGATAAGATTTACTCTCTGCCTCTGTACAGAATGTCAGACAGGCATGTTTACAGCTGAAAGTATTTTCACACACACACACACACACACACACACACACAAAAAAAAAAGTCTTCCTAGGGTCTAAACTCTTTTTGTTTAACTGCATGCACATTTGAATGATGGATGGAAGAGCAGCTGGCCATACTTCCTGCTCAGTACCTCAGTGGTTACCACCACCATATACCATGCAGAAGCCCAGGTTCACCAAGCTTCTCAGCCTTACTGAATTTTGATCTATACCTCCTAGTGCAGAGCTTTTGTTACCAGGCAAGATTTCTTCTGGGGGAAAGGATTATTTTTAATCACGAAGGTGCTCTTGAGAGGTGCGTTCAAATCCTAGTTAAAATGGGCTTTGTAGGCATTGTGAGATAAGAGGCACCAGGACACTAATTTTTGAATTGTCCACCCGTACTTTGAGTCCAAACCAGTGAGATTCACAGCATCACAGATGGTCATACAGCCAAAGTCAAGATTTCACTGAGTTTATAAGATACAGAGGTGGTTCATCATAAAAACCTATTTGCAGGTGTGGCAGCTGTTCCTCTGGGCACTCTGTTGTTGAGTAGACCTTAGATAGGAAGCCTCAGTCTCCTGATTTGTAGATAACCAATGCAGTTTAATATTATACTAATTTGGAGGGCCAATGTGATTCCAAGTAATTAAAGCTTCCTAGCTGGTTGGAAATGAACACTCCTCAAAGACAGTTTGTATTATATTCTGTTTGTAAATATGCAGACTGGGACATGTCCTGTCCTCATTTCACAGCTGTAAATTTTTCTAGCTTTATAGCAGTGTTGGTGAGTGCAAGGTTCCTCACCTAGTCCTTCAAGGGTCAAATTTTAAATGGTGTCATTTAGTATTGCTCCTCCAAGTCCTGTATAAATGTGCTGAATCACAAAGCTGAGCACTTATTGCAAGACGCTGTTTTTGCCTTCAGCTACAAATAAGTCTAGCTTCTGTTTTTTGTTGATTTTACATTCCAGACTTTTAATCAAAATGCTTTGCAGTACCACATTGTACACTCAAACTTCTGTGAGGCATTTTACATCAACAGTATTACTTTTAGCAACTAAGTGTGTAATCTCATGAAAAAAGGTCGAATTAGCTTGTCAAGCTCTATCTGCCATAAACAGTGTTGAATGATTTCAATTAATGGATAGAAATATAATCACATTTATTTCTCTATTAATTTATCAAAGTCATGCTGACACATCTCTTCTTACTTGTATCACTCCAGTCACTCTTTTTAACTAACTGGGGATTTACCAATAAGAAATTCAAATTCCCTTTGCGGTAGGTTATGATATGGCAATGACTATGTTATATCCCATTCCCAATGAAACAGAGCTATAATCACTTGATTTTTCCAGTTTTCTAAAGCTCCTCCATTAGTCCAAGCTTTACCAAAAATTAATACAAATATTTGTAAGCCCTTGAGACAAGGTTGGGTGCAGCTCATTGAGACCTGCTTCTTTAGGTAGTTATTTTTGGTAGCCGTTGCTTACCAACCTCCTCAGTTGCTGTTGGAATAGAAAGTATTTCATTATCATAGGAGACACTGTATTAACATTGGCTTTTCCACAACCACAGAAGCATTCATTTTTTTCAGCTGATGAGAGTAGCTGGAGAGTTAAGTAAACTAGAATATAAGCATTTTGCAGCATGACTTAGACAACAGTAAACTAAACATTGAATGGACAAATCCAACTGAGGATCAACAGGAAGCCAACACAGGGAGGGACATGATTAGGCTGGTTTTAAGCTGAGCTGGACCACATGAATAAACCTCAGAATATCTGAGGGGATTGATACATCCATAACGCAGAATACTGTACTGCAATTATCTACTAGTGCACGTCCTAAAATTCGCATGGCCATGCTAGCACAATTTTGCATGCAAATTGGCTAGCCCTTGCTTAATCAGCCCTTAGTGGTTTTCTCTGGGCAGAAATTTTCCATTCTGCTCTCATATTTGTAGTCGTTTCAGCAGATCTTAGTGAATATATGTCAGATGTCATTTGGTGGTTCTTACACTTCACTCACTTCACTTTCTGTCCCTGATATACCAGGGGATGAGTGATGAGTGACTACTGAAAAGGGAATGTGTTGCTGGGAGGGTTTATTTATTTTTTTTCCTTTTTTTTTGTTTTCTTTTTCTTTTTCCTTCTGGGTGTTGCAACCTGCTATATATTAAAATGAACAAGTTCATATCTGCAAAGCAAGGTGTGAACGCTTATTTTATTCACTGTTACTTGACAGATTCTCAAGATTATTAACTTCCAAAATATTATACACTTTATTATATTGCTTATTGTCTTTGTATGGTGTCATTGCAAGTTAGAACCTGAGTTAATAACCTTGCAAATCAAAATGATATTATTTAACAGCTGTAAACATCATTCTACAAGCATATTTGCCTAAAATAACTCAAAATACTGCCCTAAGCTATTAATGCACTTTGTACTGAAAAAATAATATATATATATGTGTGTTTGTGCAGTATTACAAAATAATAATAATAATAATAATAAAATAATAATAAAAAAATAATAATTAAAAAAAATCAAAGCTAACAACCTTGGAAAAAGAAATAGAAGAAGTTTGCAAAAAGCATTTAGAATTTTCCACTGTTTCAACATGAAGCAGCTATTCCCAGTGCCATAATATGCACATAAGTATTAGGTGATAAAACAACTCTGACTTCAGCCTGATAACTATATTAGCAGTTTTGAATTAGTCTGTGCAATTAATAATATTGTTATCATTTATTCAATTAGTATTAAACTCACTGTGTTACCTAAAGCAATATATTTGTCTCAACCAGGACTGCAGATGTTAGAAGTACATTTGCAATAACTGGGTTCTTGTTGTACGTGGATGTTTGGCTGCCTATGGTTTGCAGGAAGAAAGAGCATGATGACTGAATTATCTTCTTTCATGCAGTGGCTAGAGTAGTCCTAATTTGATTGAACTGCTCTCACAAGCAGCTCTTCCATAATATGAGAATCTAGCCCTGCTGGAAGAATAAATATGGTCCATGATGATAAAAATATTAGAAGAGATTGAGAATAACTTTAAAATAGTAATTAGTCTCTACTACAAAACGAGCACTGATTTCTCTTTACATCAGCAGAATTCTGTTGAACAGTGGCATGTAAGGGATAGATACTGGCTGTCCTCTGCTGTCTTTACCTAATAAAATGCCTACTGCTTTCATAAGATTTAGCACACTGATGGAAAATCTGGTATTGTAATCACTTGTTACTGCAAACAAAACTTCTCAAACTGTATGAAACTTCTCAAAATGTATGAAACATAGCAAACAAGTTTACGTGACAAATACAGGTTTTATAGGGAGCAGTAAGTACACAAACATGCAGTTAATAAGAAGATGGACAAAACAAAACCAAACAACCAAAAAATAATAGAAATGCATGAGTCCTAAACACTGAGGAGGGAGATACAAACTAAGAACAAAGAAAGGCAATAACTTACCTTCCATAGCTTTACTCAGCTCTCAGAATGAACATCCTGCTTTGGTATGATTTACTTGATCATGACCAGGTGTGGCACTGAAATGAGAGGTCTCATTATTTTCTTCATCAAAAAGGATCAAAATCCATTCATTATGCTATAAACAAGACAGCTGAACAGAATGCAGAGACCTCACCATCGAACTGTCTTTCTCATTAATTTCCAATTACATGAAGGACTGAGCAGCATTGTTTTTGATTTTTTAATGAATATAATGGAATTAACATTATTCAGTTCAGGGGTTCACAGGATTGAGCAGAAATGTGCTGAGCTACAGAGGATCTAGTCTTATTTGCTTTATTTAGGCATGAACAGGCTTACTGATTCTATGTATGTGATAGGATTCTTTGTGCAGCACAGTTTTTAGGCTCTCGTCCAATAGTGTGGTGGGCAGGATCACAGAATCACAGTATCACAGAAAGGTTGAGGTTGGAAGGGATCTCGGGAGGTCAGTCACCTGCACAGTACAAAAGTGCATCCTGATGTTCAGAGGGAACCTATTCTGTTCCAGTTTGTGTCCAGTTCTTCTTGTCCTGGAGCTGGGCACCAACAAAAAGATCCTGGCTCCATCTTCATTGCACCTTCACTTGCACACATTGCTAAGATCTCCCCTGTGCCTTTTCTACTCCAGGCTGAACAGTCTCAGCTCCCTCAGCCTCTCCTCAGGAGATTATGATCAGGTTGGATTTCTAGGATTAGGTTGCATTTCTTGGGATCTGATTGTAGAAATCTGTTTAGATTAACATTCTTTGTGTAGATTAAGAACTATCTCAAAACTGGTTTATATTTTTGAATTATATCCTTGTAATAATGCTTATATTTTGTATTGATTAAGGGCTTCAGGTCCACCAGGTCTCACTTAGGTGCACAATTCTTTCTGGGCATTGTTGTGCTTTCTGAACTGCATAATCCTGTGAGGTGCTGAGCTACATCCAAAAAGATGCTAACAACTTCAGATCCTGGTTAAACTGTAAGCTATTGACAGTAACTAACATGCTCATGAAGCACTAGGGAATGACATCACTGCTTATGTTTACAAACCCACTCTGTATACCTAACTAGAGACATGTCATTTTCTAAGGAGAAAATTATATATATATATATATATGTATATTTGTAAATTTGGACTGTAATGGAGTGGTATTCTTTTCAAAATGGGTTGTGACAGGGCACAACATACAACAGTATCAGTAACATTGTATGAAATAAGTACTTCAAAGACTTACTGTCAACCTGAATGCATTTTATGAGATGATCTGTGATCCAGATGGTAGTGAAGCTGAAGTTCTTATTTTTTTCCTGGTGCTGTGGGAATAAAATACTGTGATTCAATGCCAGTGTGCGATCAATAAAGAAAAATGTTGGCAATATGTTGGAATATTGTGCATTCTTAGCTGGATGACGTGAACTCCAGTGATTAATAGTAGAATAGCTTTAATAGCTTTGAAGAATTACTGGGAAAAGCTTTAAAATTATTTTCCTTTGTAGTACATTTCCATTTAGTGAATTGGCAAGGAAATAACAACGAGAATTTACTGGTATGAATACTGTGTCATTTGTACGTTCTTTAAAGTCTTGTCCAACTGGCAGTTCTTAAGTTTTAAGTTTTCTGCAGCATTACCTGGATTTCCAGATATAAATAGTAATACTTGATTCAAAATATTAATACTAAAGAATGCTTTTGTCTGTGATTTTCTACAGTGTAGTTAATGAATATCCATGTAAAAATTTAACTTCTCTTCAGTATCTCACATCATTCTAATCAATTTTTAATCTGCAAAAAATTCTACTTATATTTATGTAGAAAGGGGTAGAAGGAAATTGGTAGAATTAAGCACCTAAGCCCTTGTCTCTAGCATTTTCACATTAAAAAATACCTGTAGAATCTATACCTGCTTTTGAAACATATTAATGCATGTGTTTAAGAATTCCAAAAATATCTGAATTGTTGCTATCTACTAAGGTGACCTGATTTTTTAAAAGACTTTTCCTAGTTCTGAGTTCGGAAAAATGCATGGGATAAAAGTCTCCATGCTCCAACTTGAGCCTTGTTTCGGCCAAAATAATTCAGATAGTTCTGTGAATGAGGCAATTGATGAGAAATTCAGGGTTTATAATTTTCTATGCCTCCTCCCTCCCCACCCATGTTAGAGATTTATTTTATTTTATTTTATTTTTTTTCCCAACAGTTTCCACTGATTCCAGGTTTTAGAAAGTGAAAATAACTTTTTTTTTTTTTTTTTTTTTTTTCAAACATGCCTACTGTAGGTAACGTGGAAAATTACCATTTGCATGTGATCAGTAAAGACTTAAATTTTACAGATCAGTTCCTTGGAAGCTCTTCACTTCTCTGGGAAAGCTCCAGACGGCCTGAATAAAATTTTGGTGTGCTTCTGTAGATGATGCCAAGCCTAGACTGGGCTGAATCAATAGCATACATTTTCTCCAGTTGACTCCATACAATGTGGAACAGGGAAGCTGCCTTATTGAGAGGCAGAAAGAGTATGTCAGTAAAGTGACATACAGGCCATAGATTAAAATAACAGAGGGCTGGGAAATATGTTGTAATTGATGGGGCAAACGAGACGGTGGGTATGTTTACATTAGGGTTTTATTTCAGATAAACATACTTTTGAAGCATCTCTCTTATAATTGATTACTGTCTCATAGTGGCCTTGCAGCATCTGAACTTTCTTATGAGAGTGTACTGAACTCTCATACACTCCAACATCCATATAGTGGATGCTCGATCTGTAGCACCACCTCTTTTGCTCTACTGATTTGCTCCTCCTGGCTATTGCAAACTAGTCAGCGCCACAAGAGCCTGACTAAAGATGTGGGAAATTCTCATTCCATGAGATGCTAATGGCAGAAAAGTTTTGCCATGGCATGTAAACACAGCCTGGAGACTGGCAGGAGATAAGATAGGGCAAAGGACAAAGAGGAGACAAATCTGGCAGTATTGGAGGACTAGTTATGAAGGCAAGCATGTGGATTAGGAAAACTAGTACTTATGTGTGGTGAGATAAGATTAGGAGGCCAAGACTTTAATTAAATAATTAATTGAGACATGTAAAAGAGAAGAAGAGGTGAAAAAGAGGAAGAATAGGGAAGAGACACAACTAGGTCAAATGAGAGGAAATGTAATGTGGTAAATTAGGGTTGGGGGAGACACACACACTGTATCTATTAGAAGCACATTTGCTCCAGTGCTTTATCTTTCCTGTGTAGTCCTGGCAGCTGTTCAGTTCCTAATTGCTCTTCTACTCCTGTTAGATTTCTAATATTCCTCTAATGCTTGTTACATCGAACTTGCTTGTTATATCTTCTTAGATTTTATTTCTCTAGAAAACTCCAATCTCTATTTAGCCAAAACAAACAAACAAACAAACTCTTCCAAGCCTGGTCTTGTCAATAAGATTTTTTTTTTTTTTTTTCCTGAATTTGAAGTTAAATACATAATTGTCTCATCAATACTCCTGCTTTTTGTAGAATTGAGTACTGGAAGATTAAAGATGGAGTGCCATATGCATATAAAAAAGATAGTTGAATTAAGGATACTCATGGGTCAAAGTTATTAGTATCAATAATATCCTTTAGTATATTTAAAATAACTATGACATCAAAGCAAATGATATTTCTCTAATCTAAACTCAATAAATGTAACTATTCCAGTCAAATAGCTAATATGACTGATCTCAATATACATATTTGATAGATAGTCTACATTCACACTGTTAACTACTAGGTACATTACAAACATTGGTAGCAAATTATGCAGTGCCCCGTACCTTCGGCTGAGCTTCATTTCTCTGAAGAACAGTTTCAAAGCCATTATAATATTCATATATAAATAGCTTAGAAAGATGTTGGTATGAAGAAAAAAATATCTCATAATGCTCTAAGTGTTTTCATACTGATGTATGAAATATTCTGTTAGTATCTACATATGTTTTGAACGGCACAGTGTACTCTTAATTTTACTGAATTTGGATACAACTGTCTTTGTGATATGTGGTTTTTTGTTTGTTTTGTTTTGTTTTTAATAGCAGTTGTTAGGAATGTCTGGAAATACAGCACAGTATTTGTATTCTTGTTAGAAACCTGCATCTTGCACTACTTATCAAAAGAGCGACAGGCAGAAAGACTAAATATTTAGTCAGGATTCAATAGTTATTAAGAGCCATCACAGAGAAGTCTTATGCCATCTTCAGTTGTGATCATGACAGGATTTCATGTATGCTGATAGACCCTAAGAAAATATTGATCAATAATTGCTGGCATCTGATTAAAAAGCAGCCAGGAAACGTATCTGACTTCTGACATTAGCAAAGTCATCAGACACATTGTCATAATAAGCAAACATTTACATGTGCCTGAGCCAGACTGCCATTTGGGCACAGGCCTTCATGCACCTACTCAAGTCTGCTCGTAAGAGCACATGGTGTTGGAATACCAAGCAGCACTGGAATCAAGTATAGGTCCTAGAGATTATAGGTGTACTCTACTCTGAGGGCATACAGGAAAAGTGAGTATTTTAAGAGTACCCATGTTCCCAGCATGCCCAATGAGATGATACAGACTTCAAGAGTGGCTACTGTTACTCATTCAGGCTTCTGTAGGGCCTGCACTGAAGTTGAGCAAATGTACTACAAGGCCCAGGTGACTTACCTGCGTTGTACTTCCTATACTTGATGACTTTGGAAGCCCATCAAAACCCAAACGAGCTACCAGGTGCCCGAGGTGTGTAGCATTCTTTTAGTTTGGGAGACCTCTAGTGGGCCTCCTTCCTTCTTGTCTCTGGTTGTAGCTCCCACAGCCAACAGAAAGCAAAGTTGTGTCTGCACGTAGCTTGGACTATATGTATGTGTATGTAGCAATTAAAAGAATTGTAATCTAAATGGGACCACTCTAAACCAACGCTTTTAAAGTACAATAATGAATCTGGTTCTTGAAGATTCTTGATTTGAAAAATGATCGCTTAAGGTGTGCACGTGGACATACCTACTAGTATGTGTCCAAATACTTATCTTTAGGTGTATTTATAAGTGACAAGTCACGTTTTAGTATTTGCATACAGAAATGGCATTTTATATTGTGATCCAAGTGACTGAATATCTTCAAAGCTCTTTCTTGTCTGTCTGTATCTGAGCACTGCATAACATCAACAGCACTGAAGCTTCTTTGGAATTCGTTCTTATATATATATACACATATTTGTAAATTTTATATAGAAACAGGATCACAAGTCTCCGATTTCTCTACAAATTCAGAAAGAATGGACAAGAAGTCTGGAATACTAAAATTAAGTAGATAATGAAAGGAAGGAAGGATCATGCAACAATTACAAATGATTTAGCAATTATCAAGTGTGAGAATTTAATAACATAATTTGATTACAGTTGTCAGTTTAACGGTAAATAACATCACATTCTTACTTGCAGTTTTGCATTCTTCCTCAAGGAGCAGTGTTCTCCTTTATGGACATGAAGGGACAGCAAGCACTCTGCAAACCGTCTGGTATATGACTGAATCCAAAGCACAAGAACAAAGAGCCAGTTATATTTTTGGCAGAAAGGACAGATTAGACAGGCTGTTATAATGTATATAGTAAATAAATAAATAAAATGCATAATAATAATAATAATAAATCATACAAATCCATTGCAAAATATTTACTGCTACCTCCTTTACAGGAGTACTTTCTAATGCAGGAATTATTTTCTGTGTAATTTTTTTTTTTTTTTATGCAGCCTCTTCATCTGACATTTATAAGATCACAGGTTGTGTTTATTTGTACAAATGTCTATTTTTTATTGGTCAGTGATCATGAGAGCAGAAAGTTGTATTGTTGTTTTTCTAAAAGACAGTTAGTGTTTCTACTGCAATTGCAGTTTTCATGTTTATCACTCATCCATAAAAGATTTCATACAAACATAACATTTAATAACTGTTGAAGACTTCTTTGCATAGTTACAAGTAACTCCATAATGTGATATAAGCATTTAAACATCAACCCTGTTATGCCAGCAACCAGTTCCTATGCAAATACACTGAAATCAAGAGAACCTTGCACGAACAGGTACATATGCATGAATTCCTTTTTCCCCCATTCATGATAGAAAATGAAACAAGTGGTGGGGAAACAAGGGAATCAATCTTCTTTTCCTAACAGTTGGTCCTAATCCTGCCAACAGTTAGGTAAATGCCTAACTAACTCTCGTGAGACAGGAATTTGATACTGTGTTTGTGGAGCTACACATGTCCTGAAGCATTTTCCTTTGGTTGTACATCATGCATAAAAATGGGTTTATGTCTTAGCCTTTTCCTGTTTTTCCCCAAGATATGTACTCCTCACCCTATGCCTCCTCAGAAGAAAGATGATTACCTCATAGCATACCACAGGGGGAAAAAAAAAGAAAGAAAGAAAGAAAAAAAAGTGTTTTTGAAGACATCATAGGGGAAAAGGAAATACCTTCCCTACAGAACTCACTCGGAATATCTAAAGCCACCTGAAATCAGTTGAGGTTTCATGGTATCATTTCAACTCATAAAGGACAGTGCATGATCTTCTGTGCATCTCATCAGCTCCCATCCATGCCAGTGCATAACCGTGGGGAGCCCTTGTTGCAATATGCTGATGGGACATGGGATGGAACGTGTCTAAGTCACAGCACCTTTGTTGGTGTAGTGATGGTATTGTGGCACTGGTGTGGGGAATTATTTTTGTTGATGAAAGAGCAGTTTGTGAAAAGTGTGATGTGTGTACTTTAATGATAATTCTGTAAGTTAATAATCAGGAAATAGTCAGCTTTCTCATTCCAATGATTTTTGTAGTTCAGGGATACAAAGACTGCACACCATCAAAATGGGGCTCTGGAGTCCTTACAGGCTAAATTCCCATTGCCTCCTCTGGTTGCTTTGCCTCAACAGCATTATTTCTGGAATTGGTGCAAAATAAATTCCTGCGGGATAATCCAGATAATTAACATTTTATTAGAGTACAAGAAAAATTGCTTAGAAAAGTTCTAAATGAGGATGTTGAAAGAACAACAACTTAATAAAACAACCTGAAAATTTGACAAATAATTGTGGCTACTGTACAGAGCAAAACTGATGTCTCAAACTATTTGAAGATGACAATTGGAGAATTGTCTGTTGCAATATGTAAATGAAAAAAATACATGATATACATTTTTAGACTGTATTACAAAATCTTCGAAAATTTAAAAAAGGAAAAAATACTTGATACACCATCAAAAGGACTACATAATGTAAACTAAGTAGTTGTCACATGAGGTATACCATTGTTTTGACAGAAGTCATAGAAGCCTAAGGTATAATTCTCAGCATGGAGAAAAGTCAAGAATAGAAAGCTTTGTATAGCTTAAAGCATTTATTATAGATGAAGAAAAGAAAGTAATGCTGTGGTAGTGAAATATGGATGACTCATAATGAAATCCAGAGAAATATGTCCTGGGCACTGGAATCGCTGTAACTCTTAGATGGCTTGCACTGTGGTCCCATGTGAAATTCAGTATTGGTAATGCAATGTCATGTGCACTGGCAGGAATGATCCAAAGCACGCCTATGTTGGTTTGTTAAAATTTTCAATCCATACTTCTGCAGATCTTTGCAAATGTAGATCCAATAAAAATATAATAATTTATATAAATAATTTATATAAATAATTTATATAAAATATATAATATAATTGCAAGTGTAGATCCAATAAAAATATAAAAGCATGCATAAAGAATGCTTTATAAAACAAAAGACTCTATTTCCACTATACATGTTAAGAGTAGGCCTTCACTTGGGATTTTGTGTTCTGGTGTCCTACCCCAAATACAACATAATAAAAAAAGATGGGACTTTGAAAAGTATAGTGGTATAATCAGATGGAAAATGTAGTAAAAATGGCTAGTTGGGAAAGGATATGATAAAGCTATAACACAGAAAATGAATGGAGAAGTGAAATAATTTTTGTTTACCTGTTTTCATAATTCAAACATAAATATAGCTGATGAACCTGGAGAGCAGTAAGATTAAAAATAACCATAGACACCTGGTGATAAATGCTCAGCATGAATTTCAGAAAAGATTGGACATTTATGACGATAGGGATTAACATACAACATTTTGGATGGGATTAACAATATTAGCATTTTTGTAAAGATGTAGAGTCTTAATAATCAAAAATATACCCTGATTTTTAATTACGAGAGGTTTAAAACAATTTTCTCTTCAGTGTTATTCCATATTCATCCACTATGGGGGTTCTTGCATTTTCCTTTGAAATGTCAGAGCCAGGATGCCAGATGAAACGCTGATCTGATGCAGCTTAAAGCTCCCAAAGCTGTGGAAAATGTTGGATGCTTTAGTTTTCATGTGCACAGTTTGAGACATTAGGTCCACATTTTTTGGAGGAAACTTGTCATCAATCCCCTGAAATTAAAAGAAAAAAAAAAAAAAGAAAAGAAAAAGAAAGAAAAGAAAACAAGGAGCCATAAAATCATCAGGAAATGAAGGTTAAGTTTACAGTGCAACATTTTATTTATCTGATTACAAGAAGCAGTACTTGTAATCATCAGTTTAGAAGACCTGGAAAGCAGTACCGTTTGTTGTTTTTCTTTCCATTTTAAAATGACAGCAATGACAGCCAAAAAATTACTAATGACAACAACAATAATAATAATAAAAAAATTAACTGCCTAGCCTGTTTTGTGCAGTCACTTTATTTCTTCAAGCTCTGTAAGGGAAGGGTTGCTATTTATGGTATGCTCCTAGCCTGCCTTTCAGAACATAGCCCAGCTTGGCTGGACAGCTTTCAGTTGCTACTAGAAATATGTCACTTATTAGGAACAGAGGGGATGTTTATCACTGTCTCAAGGGTTACTTTGGCTGAGGCAAAGAAACAGCTCAGTTATATAATGGAAAGAGCTGGGTCAAAGGATAAGACATCTACGTAGTGTGTACTCAAGACTTCAATAGTGCAGACTCAGTTTCTCTTCCGTGTCTTTTGCTGACAGTGAGACCATGGCTACACAGATCTTCCCGTCTGTCCCCAAAACTACCTCAGAGCTATGGGGGGTGAAGTAACTATTAAAAAACACTGCCAGGACTTCTCGGCTGAGAGAAAAAGATTCATCCTTCCTACCGCTTCTCTTGCCGTGCTGGTATCTAGTTAGCATGAAGCCCTGTTTCCCTGACCCATCACATAGTCGCGGTTCAAACCCGAGTCCAAACCAACTGGAAAGGTTGCCAGCTCCAGCAAGGATGTTTGAACACTGACTTGGTGGTTGCTTCATGTCATCAGTCCTTGAGTCCTCACTGGTGGTAATGGGGCGATACCCCTTGCTGTGAGCTTAGTTCTGACTTCTGAAGCCAAGTGGAAACAAAGACCAAAATAGACCCTGTCTGGTTTACAAATACAATAAAGCAGACAGTGCACTACACAGCACTTCAGCAAAGGAGAGCGAGCTGTAAAGTGGCAAAGAAGGCAGAGGCTCTGTTGTGTACGTGGTCTACAGGTCTGACTAGAAGGTAGTTCAAGCCACAGCTTCTGTCAGAAGAGAAATCATCTGCACCCAGAGCCTTTTTAAAACATTCCCTTCGTTTTTCACTTCCCAGGATCAAGGGAGCACTCCGTAGGAGATGTTTAACCCAGCACCAAATCTTAAGGCTGCAAGAACCTGCAGGACCCCCAGATCCTAGGGCTGCAGGACCACCAGACCCTCAGCCACAAGCCCCAGCCCCAGCCCCAGCCCCAGCCCCAGCCCCAGCCCCGCAGTACCACCCCCGGGCAGACAGCCCCGGGCAGCTCAGCGGAGCCTCTGGCCCCGGTTACCGAGGTCGGAGGCCGGGCTGCATGGCGCAGACCCCGGCTCCTGGCTTCGGGGCTTGGCATTTAAGCTGGCCCGAGCCGCGAGCAGCCGGCTGTGCGCGGAGCCCCGGCACCTGTCGTGCCGCCAGCCGGCCGCGGGCAGGGGGCAGCGGCGGGGGCCGCCGCGGGGCGCCGCAGGCCCGCTCCGGGCGCCGGCTGCACGGCACAGCCCCGCTCAGCTCAGCCCGGGGGCTGCCCCCGCTGGCGGGCCGGGGGCGGGCGAAGGTGGAGAGTGTGTAGGACGCGGGAGAGGAGTTTAAAGCTGGGAGCGGGGGGGGATGTAGACGGGACCGAAGGGAGGAGTTTAGGGAGAGGGCTCCTGGGAAAGGGAGTTCGGGAGAGAGGTGCGGAGGGGGCTCCGCGGCGGCAGGACGGGTGCCCGGCGGAGCCTCCCCGCTCGCCTGTGCCGGCTGCTCGCCCCACCGCGACTTGCCGGGGGCGCCGGCGGCCGCGCCGGGTGCCCCGCAGCGTGTCCCGGCGGCGGTCGGCGGGGGGGAGCCGGCGGCTGAGAGCCCGGCCCGTCCCCGCGGCGGGGCGGGAGCCGTCCCTGCCCGGCGGCCGGTGACAGGTGCGCGCTCTTCGGCGGCGGCAGCAGCAGCCCCGCCGCTCGCCCCGGTTCCTCCGGCCCCGAGTTGTTTAGTCCTCGGGAAGCTTGGGCTGGGTCCAGGTTTTCCTTTGATTTTTTTTTTTTTTTTTTTTTAAAAAAAAAAAAAAAAAAAGCCCAAGAAAAACAAAACCTGGAGACGCAGAGAAGGGCTCTAGGAAAAACTTTTGGATGGGATTATGTGGAGACTACCCTGCAGCTCTCTGCCTCCGGAGCAGGCTCGGTGCCGCCTTCTCCCCCGCGCCCGGCGCTGCTGAGAGACGCCCGGCCCCCGGTGCCGCTCCTCCAGCGCCCGCTGCGCGCAGCCCCGCGCCCCGCCGGCCCAATGCTCCTCCTCGGGCTGCTCCTGCTCACGTCTGCCCTGGCCGGCCGGAGGCAGGGGGCCGCCGCGGAGTCCGACCTCAGCAGCAAGTTCGCCTTGTCTGGCGCCAAGGAGCAGAACGGTAACGGAGCCCTTCGGGAAGGGTGCGGAGCCCCGCGGAGCTTGGGGCTCCGGCGGTGGAGGGTGGTGGCAGCGGCTTTGCTGCCCCCGGGGAGCCCGGCCGGGGCCGGTGCTGTGTGTGGGTGAGTGGGGCGTTGTGGTGCGGGCTGGAGAGGAGCTGCGTGGGGAGCGGGAGCCTCTCCCGGGAGTACCTGGGGTGTTTGGGGAACTCTCAGGCGGCACCTCCCCGGTTGGAGAAAGACGCCTTTCATGCAGCACGGGCAGTTTCGGGGGGTGTGATTTGCTTAGCCTCTGAACTCCGTGTGATTTACGGTGTTCAGGTTTTTGAGCGCCTCTCGATCGGCTATTAAGGAGTCACTTTAAAGGGTATTTCACAAAATGAAACATTATATACCGCGTGAACCACTCTTCCTGTAAAATATCTGAAGTTAAGGCTGTTAGCACACACTCACGGAAACCATGGTGCTTAACATAAGGGGGAAAAAAAAACAGTATTTTGCATGTCAGCTAGAATGAGCTCTCTGCCTGGGCACAGCCAACACAAAAGGAGAAGCTGGGAGTGCTCAAACTTCTGCGAACAGTAACGAAACACAGCAAAAACATAGACTTAAGACCAGTTCTGTCAACTTTGAACTTGGGACTCCCCTGATAAAAGCACTCTACGTCATGTCTTTAATAGAAAGCAAAGATTTGGGGACCTCCGCAAGCATTTTGTGAATTAATAGGACACACAATGTGCTAGCGAATCTAGCAGGAGAGCTTAATGCTGCTGTGGCCTGCTAATGTGATGATATATGGCACCTGCGGGCTGCCAGCACAGCTGATCAAAGAGCAGCACTGGGATCAATCTCTAATCAGAGCAACTGTGCAGGGCCAGAGGAAAGTGATCAAAAGACCCAGAGGCCCGGCTGCTCTGACAGGAAACCAATCAGACTGTGCAGTACAGGAAATTATCTGCTCTGTGTGAGAGGAGAAATGACTCCCTCACCCCCCACCCAGCTTACCTGATGTTTAGGGCACTGGTTTGTGACAAAAAGGGCTTGGCACTAACGTACTCAAATCTTGTAATGCTGTGGTCTGTTCAGTCTGTGTGCGACTGAAGCATCTCAAGATGCGCAGGATTACCCTTGTTTTGCCTCAACTTCGTCAGGACGGGGAGGAAACCTGCTATGCGGTCAGCCTTCCACAGGAGGCCTGGTGCTTGGTAGTCTTCACAGGGTGCCAGGGCCCAGCAGTAGGAGTCCAGCGATGAAGTGCCCAAGGTAGTTTGCACCGCTTGGAAGCAGGACTTGTGTAAATGGGTGTAAGTGTACGTGGCAGCATAAGCTGGGTTTCTCTTCACATGCATCAGAAATGCAGCTGCTTTGGGTCAGGCTTCAATGGGTTTGCAATGTGATTTGGCATGCTCTGAAATACTGTCGCTGCATCTTATAATAAATGCAAATCCAGGAGAAATTAATTGTGCTGAAACTGTATTCTGTGGTAGTTTATACTTGCAGGCAATCTAGGTTATTTTTGTAGTTTACTTGAAGTTTGTTTTCTAATTGTCCAACTACAAAACTTTTCCCAAATATTAGTACAAGTTTAGGTACAATTAAATAACAACTCCTGACTTTTCTTAACTGACTTTAATTATTTGGGGGATCAGTAACACTGGTCAAACCAGTTCTTACTTGGTTTAATTAGAGTGATTTTTACACTCTACTGCAATCTGAAGATTGTATAGCTTTTAGCTAGAGGCAGGTTAAAACTCCCTGGAGTTTGAGAATGAGATATTGCTGTTCGCATGCCAAATAATCTTTGGTCAGGAGAGAGGAAGCTTTTCCACTCACAGTCTACAAATAAAAATTCTGTCCTCTAATTGTAAAACTACTAAATGGCCAAGAAGTTTTGCTGTAGAATGGATTACAGTGTTGCTGGGCTGTACTCGGGGGTGTTGTAACTATTGGTTCAAGGTGATAACCAAAGATGTCTATGGCCTGTTATTAAATCAATGGGACTACTTGTGTTACAGAAGGTAAGTATGTGCTTAAGGACTTCTTTTTTCATAATTTGAGGCTTTTTTATTTATTGGCTAAATGAGTGCTAACTTCAGAATTAAGGTGTGACTCAATTGGATATATTTGCTAAATGCAGATATAAGTACTCTTATTTCTCTTGCACATTTTGGGTGGCAATTTCCTAGGATAAATATTTCTTTGTACTTGTAAATTATTTATACTTAGAACACAGTCTTTTGCTGCTACCTTCTGAGAGTTCAATGTGATGGTTGTTGTGGGGCTGGTACAGCTCCATTGGAAACCACTTAAAACTACCTCCTTGTTTTTATTGGACCTCTGTGATGGTCAGAGTTCCTTTAAGAAAAGGTTTATTTGTAAACTCTGCTCGACAGTAAGGGAGTTTATATGATTTTCTTGAAAAAATATTTATCTTTAATGTTTTTATTTGTAATTCAACTGAGTAAATATTCATCTGGAGGATCAAAGGAGTTTATGCAACCATCTTCTGGAAACTCAAGTAGTAGTAGTAAGTGGTGCGTGTAGTGATGGCTCCTGGTTAACAGTATGGATTTGACTTCCACAGTTCTTGTGTTGAAAAACAGATTATGCTTGAATGGATTTTCAGACTTAGGTGGCTTTGTCAGTACTCTTACGCCTGTCTGGCATATTTATTTCCTTTTTTCCATATTCCTGTAAGGAGTTGAGAAAAAGGGTTCTCAGTTTCTTTTGAGGAATAAATCTCAATCCCTTGTGTATTGAATTTGATTACTTGGATGGTTTACCTATTTCATCTTTATATTATAGTTCTTACTACTCATTCTATTTTTCAATAGCATGTTTGTGTATTATCTTCAATCTGTTTCTGTAGTTTCAGCAATGTCTGAGGGAGCTGATGGAGTGCTTTATATGAATGACTTAACTCTAGGGGCCTGAGGGTACCTGCTTATGTGATGCTATTAGTTTAGGCCAGACTTGATTGCAACGTGAGATGGTAGGTGAATCTAAATTCTGTTCTCTTGGCTGTCTTAGGAAAGCTGTGATAAATGTCCACAATAATTTTACTAAGCTACAGGCATCAGGTGTTAGAATTTCTATGAGAAATATGAGGATGTCTCTTAGATAATGTAAAATAAGGTGCTATAAGAAGTGGACAGTATATCTTATGTATATTTAGAAAGTAGCAATGAATGCCTTCAGAAGACCAAAAAAATGAAGTCAGTTAGCAGTTCGGCAGAACCAACTACTTACAAAAGTTAATTTTCCTGCAGTCAGTTTCAGGTGAGGATTACCTTCTCTGGAGATATTCAAGGCCTGTCTAGACGCCTACCTGGACAGCCTGCTCTAAGGAATCTGCTTTGGCAGGGGCGTTGGACCCGATGATCTTTCGAGGTCCCTTCCAACCCCTACAATTCTGTGATCACAGAATGGGTGAGTTGGAAAGGGACCTCTGGAGGCCACCTGATCCAGCCCCTGTTCAAGCAGGGCCACCCAGAGCAGGGTGCCCAGGACCACGTCCAGGTGTCTTTTGAAGATCTCCAAGGAGGAGACTATACCACCTTTCTGGGCAGCCTGTGCCAGTGCTCAGTTGCCTGCACAGTACAGAACTGCTGCCTGGTGTTCACAGGGAACCTCTTCTGTTCCAGCTTGTGCTGAAAAGAACCTGTCTCTGTTGTCTTTGCTCCCCCCCGTGCAGACATTTATAGACGTTGATGGGATCCTTCCTAAGCCTCCTCTTCCCCAGGCTGAGCAAGCCCAGCTCTCTCAGCCTCTCCTCATGTGAGAGGTGCTGCAGTCCATTCAAAAAGAAAAATAATGCTGGAGCTGAAGGCTGAGACATGCCTATCTTAGGTTGTCCCTGGGAAGACTTGGTGGATGCAAGTAGAATTCAGCAAAGCACTGAAGGGCCAGAGGGGCCTTCTGTCTCTCCTCAGCTTGTGCATGGCCCCACAACTACGTGGAGGATTCCCCTGATTGTTTAAGAATCTTCAAAGGAGCTTGCAGTTAATTCATGGACAGGCACAGAATCATGACTTGGAGTTTCTGGTGAAGACCATTTAACTCAGGCTTCAACACCTGAAAGAGCATGTTTATGTCTGAGGGATGCAGTTCACTCAGTTCTTGGAGGTGAGAATGTCAGTGCTTTTGCTTAATTTGACTGTAAAGTTATCTCTGATAAAAGAGCATACTTGAAAGCAGTGGGAATCAATGCTACTGCTACTGAGTCTAGCTGAATTGATGAGTGCCAGTGCTGCTGGGTAGGAGAAATTTCCTTTGTTTTGAGAAGAAAAGGAAGAAGAAAATACGAACACATCATCTAAAGGGAAACATGATAGTGATGCAATTTGTCCTAAATTTAATCTGTTTCTGTTTAATCCAAGACTTGTTTTGAAATGCTTTAAATCTCTTTTCCTGGAGAGTGAAGTATTGGACCACATCCTCTTTTGACTTTAAGCAAAAGATTGTGGCAAATTAGAGAAGTTCTGCAACACTGTGATAAATTGCTGTGCAAGATGGTTTTAAAAACAGGTTTGTGCCTTCCAGTTGCCTTTTGGCATATTGCCTGGTGCTTGGCAGAATCCTGCTTGGAACTGTTCTTTAGTGCTGCTGCTTCTCTCATTTTTGTCTTGTAGATAAAAGAGAAGGTATTAAAGGTACAGACCATTTGCGACTTGTCCCAGATATATAGGCATTCTTGCCTTTCTTTGTTTGTTAAATATTTTGAGTTTAGTTTTAAGGAAGAAACATGTAAAATCCATTTTTTGAAGTAACTATTTCTTATTAGGTTTACAGAAGCGATTTTAAGGCCTCGTTGCACTGTTCTGGAGGGTGGTGTGTTTTTTTTTTTTTCCTTTCAGTAATTTATAGTGTTTTATAACAGAAATAACACAGGATATACCTTCGGAAAGTGACAGCTATACAACCAAAGGTGTTATGTTGGACTTTGTTCTCATATAAACATCTTTTATAGAGGCCAAACGTTATTCAAACTCTTTGTATCTTATTACATAGTCAACAAGTAATAGCAAAGTGGTGGTTTGCACCCTATGGCAGTGGTTTTGCATTATAGCCGGGTGGCTTTGGGGTTCTTGTTGCTGTTGTGTAGTTGCTTCTTCCAGTTTTCGCTGTGCCTGGCAGTTCCTGATTACTAGAAAGAGCACACTGTCCAAGCTTGCTTCCCTTCACTGGAAGTAAATTGCTTTACAGATAGCCCTTTGCTTTAATCGAGAGCTGTGCTTTTTTTTTTTTTTTTTTTTTGTTGCAAAATGTGTGTTATGGAAAGTACGCTTCCTGGTGTGCAAGTCTCTAAGAAATTGCCGTGTACAGGAATAAATTGTAGACTTCTTCAGAGTTACATAACAAAACATGACTTGCACTGCCATATAGAGATGTCGTTGATGTTGTAGCACTTATGTATCTGTGTGAGTGATTAGTTCTTCAGGAGTTTGAGAAATTAACTGAGAAATAAGAAACTTCATTCTTTTTGGAAAGCTTGTGTAGCTTGTGTTTGAATGTGAAATGCAGTTTTCACGTAGCTGAAATTTTGTAATGTGCTACTCTGAAGCTAAAATATAAACGTCATGCTTCCCAGAGACTTAGTTAGATCGTAGGATATTATTGTAAGGTGGCAACATCAGGAAACGTTATTCATGCCTCCATCCACAGACATCCTAGCCTTAGGGTTCATCTGTCTTCTGATCT
The DNA here is from genome assembly GCA_011076525.1 of Nettapus auritus. Lineage (NCBI taxonomy): Eukaryota > Metazoa > Chordata > Aves > Anseriformes > Anatidae > Nettapus > Nettapus auritus. The sequence goes on along the minus strand of CM021768.1, from coordinate 36,928,690 downwards.
TGTCTTCCAAACATCCTTGTGCTGAGATTCTATAAATCTCCGCTGTTACACTGGGTTATCTGTGGTTGATTTTGATCCTACAGCATGCTAAGCAGTTTTTCCGTATGTGAAGATACCCATCTTACTTAGTGTGTAAGCTGCAACTCTACATGTTTTCATAACCTAACCAGTTTCTAGGCAAGTTGGTGGGATGGGTAAGACGGGAGAAGGCCAGAAAGATTGCTAGACCCTTATGGAGAAAATCTTGTACGCAGAGTATAAGTAGTATCAAAAACAGGGGTGTGAAGGAGATAGCCCAAATAATTCCTTGGTCTTAGACCCTTGAGGCCTTCCGAATCAAGGTTAGCAAGGCCTGTCTGTCTTCAGAGTTCAGAAGACTTGTTGAGTTTGTGAAAACTAGTTGATTGTATTAAAACAGCATCCAGATGTAGCTCTGGTTGAGCACAGTTGTGCTTGATGCTCTGTGTATGGCACAGTACATACTGAGGCTGGCCAGGTGGCAGTGGGGTGTAGGCCACATTCCCTGCTGGCCTCACCATGGGATGTGTGGCTTAAGGTTTTTGGGTGAATGGTGCTGCTAGCTAGGTAGCCGTTGTACGGGGACCTCCTGTAGGGGACCTTCAGCACTACAGGCCTGCTGAAGGAGGGTGAGGGAGAGTGGCGTAGCCTGTGGTAACTTCAGATGCTGGATTGAAAATCCCGTATCACCCTTCCTCAGCTGTTCTGGAAATGCAAAGCCTGTCTTGGAGACAGCAAAATATATCTTGGTAAAAGGAAACACTGCTGCTTGTGTTTCCTGTACTTCTAGTCTTGTTTTGCATTGCTTTTGCAGTCGTATTCTTATTATGAATTGGTTATAAATTACATAAGACTGGGAGATGCCAGTGATGCAGGAAGTCAAATGGTGCAGTTAATGAGTGAGTTGGTCCTGTAATCTGATAAATTGGCTTCAGACTGGGTACAGGCACTAGAAGGTGCAGGAGTGGTGCCCTTCTTGTATTTTTTCTTTGGTATTCTACAGCTTTATACCATTACTGGGTTTGGCATGTATCATCAGCGAAGCTGTAAATTTCTGTCAGGGGAAAGTCCAGGTGTAAAATACCAACGAGTGCTATATTTGAAGAGTAAGTTACACTGGAAAAATGTTCTTGGAGAAGCTTTGGCCATACTTTCCATGTTAATCCAGTCCTGTTAATCTCTCTGCTGCCTTCTCATGGGCTTTTAAACAAATGATGCTTAGGTGGGGAAGTGACTTTGCTGGAAGAGGTTCTGTTTGTGAAATAATGGATAATGCTATTGCTGATTCTAATCTCTGGCTTTAGTCTCTCCCAGAAAATTCCAGTCTGTTATTAAGCTGTTATTTGGGAAGCTTTGCTTGTGTCCCCCCTCCTCAGTTTATTTCACTGTGTTGTAACTGTCTTGACTACCTTCATGCCTGGTGAAAGCAAGGGGAGACCCAAGTCCAAGTGGCTCTATGTTTTTCCTCTGATGGACAGGAAACCAGCGTGCATTTTTACACAATAGTTAAACACTTAAAAAAGACATATGGCACAGGAAATTCTTCTGCTGCGTGTGAAGGTATGGCATTTCCAAACTGAAAGTGTTGTTCTGACTCCTTTACCGGTAGTGGTGAATTATATGAGGCCACTTCCATCTGCAGAGAGTCTGTTTCACTTGCTTGTGGTTCTGGGGCTCATTCAAATGCTCTCAAACAAAATAAAAGGAATGGATGTAATAACTTCTTTATGGAAAAGTCATAAAAAGCTACAGGGCCATGTAAACAAATTGGATCATTTACAAGATGTTTAAGTGATGGATATTCAGTCCAAATTTAAAGGTGTGGATTAGATTTTACAGTCATCTTGACTGAATTTTGCCCTCAACAAGACTTTCTTTTTCTGCCAAAATGTCTCTGACACTATAGATAACAAATTCTCAAACAGTATTTTCAAACATTTCAGTGCATTCAGGCTGAAGCAGAGAAATAGAAGAACAATTCAGTAGTATAATTTTTTTTTTTTTTTTTTTTTTTTTTTTTTTTTTTTAAGGTAAATGAATGCTCTTTCTTGATATGCCTGGTTACACTGTAAAGCTGTAGTGGAACTTTGTAGTGTTCCAGGGGAAAATAAATTAAAACAGTTTCCCTCCTGGATTCAAACATGCCTGAAGTAATTACAAAGCAACCGTTTTGGCTCTCTACTCTATTCATATAAATAGGTTTGTACAGAACAGCAGCAACTGTGGTCCAAGTTAAACTCTGCTAGTGGCAGAAACTTACACTGGACCAAATTTAAGTACTGCATGTTGTATCTGTGGCACATAAACTCACAATGCCTTTGTGAGCCATTTAATCATTTTTCAGAAAGTACTGAGAAAGTGGAATGGAATGCAAAAGAAGATAACTAATATTTATGCATATTAAAAAATATGTAGACTTCAATGTAAATATAAGTTTATCTACTTACAATTTCTTCAGGTTTAGAGAAGGGGCATTGGTGTCAGTTGCTGTAGGGTACCTTCTTTCTCATGAGATGTGGCTGCTCAACTCTGTTATGACTGAAGCAACTTCATCTGCCTTTCATAACTTTTCATTCTCTAAAATCTGAAGGTCATTTCAGAATGAAAACTTAGCCCAAGTTTGTAATGAACTGTATGTGGGTGAGGCTACCTATGTATGTGTATGTATCACACAGAATAATGTAGCTGTGAAAATAACTTACATGGGAAATGTATATGTGTGATTAAATAGTATTTGAAGAGGTCCTTCAAAGTGATTCAGAAGAATATTCTGTTGTCTGTGTAGACAGTAAAAAGATTGCACTTATATTATGGGCAGCTTGTATTTCAAAAATACAGTTCTGGGAGGTGGTCTACCATAATATCTCAAGGCTTAAGTGTCTGTTGTGCAAGGAGACTCACACCTGCAAATACTTGTTGCTTGTAGAATTATAGTGGACCTGAAAGTGAAGCAAAGTCTTGTAATTGAGCTAACAAGCAGTGGCTTCAAAACAAATCTGATTCCTAGACAAGGAGATGAAGCTGTTGTATCTGATTGTACCTAAATGCTACTTTTTTAAAATAACTTAGGATTCCTGTTGGGTCTACTTTCCTTTTTTTTTCCTTTTTTTTTTTTTTTTATTTTTGGTCACAGCAAAATTGCAAGAAAAGATGGAAAACAAACAAACAAACAAAAAAACTTTATTAGCTTTTCAGTCTCCATGGTAAATGGACATCTTTCAATCTCCTTCAGACTTTTCCCTTGGTGTGTGGGGGGGAAAAGGAGGAAGGTATTTTTAGTGACATGCCTTTAGTGCCATTCTAGGCTTATTTGTTTCCATCCTGTGTTTGATAGTTATGGGAAAGTCCACCAGCTCCCTCACTGGCTATCTTACCAATTGATCTTTGCCAGACTTTCATAATTCCAGCCTCTCTGGAGTTGTACATTTATTTTAAAATTCCATCACATAGAAGAATTGTCTCCTCCTCTTCCTTCCAGCCTACCAACTGTGGAGTTTCTCCTTCGGTAGGTGCTGTAGTGCTGTGACAAACTCTTTGTTCAGGACTGTTATCTTGATTAACATGCATTACAAACCTACACACACTCCTACCTAAGTAGGTAGGAAACAAACAACAAGAATACTGTGTGTTCTGTAGGAGATGAGTAGTGTTTGTGTTAGATGACGGTTACAAATGGTGATGTCTGTTACCAGTTAAAACAGTCTCTTCTGTCTTTGGAAGGCATGACAGCTAATAGACATGGGCTCTTTTGTAAGAATACACTTGCTCTCGCAATGTGAAATGATTTTCAGCTCTCATTATGCTGGCTGCATTGTTCTCACTCTGCTTTCTTGGCAGATGCGATGAAGATGTTTGTATGTTTATGTATGCCAGTCTTGCCTGCAGTTTATTTACAACATTCAGAAATGCCTGACCCCTGGGAGCACTGCACATCTATAGTCAGATTAGAGTCTACAACTCGAACTTCTCTTAAAAACGTATGAAAAACTTCTGCTAAGCAGTCGCTGTTTTTTCTGGTGGTACTTCCTGGCATGGGAATTCACAGAGTATTTACCTGAAGTGCTGGTTCAGCCTTGTAGTTATTTCTTCTGACATGGAGGTTGAATTTGTGATGAGCAGTATCATTACTAGTAAAGATCTGTGCCAGCAGAGCATTTCAGAGATCAGTACATCTCTACATGTACTCATTAGTCCATTGCATCCTTGGTAACATAAAGACTCTCATGAGATGTTGGGAACATTCACGTCTTACGTTTTTTCAGCTGGAGATTCTCCAGCTGAATACCAGATTCTCAACAAGAAGCATCATGTGGATGGGGGTGTCCTGAGCTGAGTCCAGCCAGAGCAGCCAGAGAGGTTTTGAGTTCATTAATTTTCATCTCAAGGGAGAGCTCTGAGGTTGTTTGCAATCTCACCTAGCACCTCAAGTGGGCCACATGTTGGTATTCTGGAGCACAACAGAGAAGAAAGCTCTCTTACTTAAGCTTTGTCTGCTTTGCGAAATTACTGCTGTGGGGGAAAATAGGGTTTTGTGTTGCTGTGAAGTAGAAATATAAACATCTTTCTAAAGCAGGTGCTTGCTTTATCAGTGAGAATCTGGTTCTTCAATCTGTCTCATTAGTCAAGGTACACTTGAAGGTGCTGTGTAACAATGATACCTAACACCTGAAACAGCTGGGAGATGTTTCTGCATTGTAATTGCTCATCACATAATCACATTGCCAAAATTTGGACCTGGTAGAGTTCTTTGCATTAGGGGAAAGAAACCAATGCTGTGGTACATCTTACAGGATTTGTAGCCTCTCTGAGATTAATCTTTAGAGGCTACAGCACTACCACTGAGAGTACTGGGTTGGGATGGGAACAGTGCCCTTGCATAAAGCTGAATTCTCTTGCTCATTATTTTAAAAAACAGAACAAAAAACGTCTGATCTTGTTACTGGTTGTGATTTGCCTGAAAGTGTTTAAAACACTTCACAATAGAATGGATGCTTAGTTTCCTTGTGGACAACTGTAACAGCAGAGCATTTATTTCTAGCAGCAGTTGCTTAATGGATGGTCTTAAGTAATTAAAATTTATAGCTACGTGCACTTGTATGTGGTTTATTCTGACATTTTTATGTATGTCTGTGCTTAATGTTTGTTCTAATTCTTTTTACTGAGGTATATTATTGGGTTAGATTGACTTGTTCAGCGTTTTTTACTTTCAGGAAGTGCTTATTAATCTTTCTGTTCAGTATTTGCATTTCAGATGAGAATGTTTTCTGTAGCTTTTAAAAAGCAAGAACTCCTGGTTTTGGTTGACATAGACAAGCAGTGGTAATATTGGAGCTAAAACTATTTTGATCATAATAAATGTGACTTAGCAGTATGTTAAACAGATGCCCAAACATACAATAAATTAAATAGTGTATGGGTTAAATACTAGTCTTGCTTGTACACATGATCAACTACTGCTAGGTAATATGACAAACAATATTTACATTTCACTTTCATTTTCCAGGGTGAGGAAAGAAAGGATTCTTCCCTGCTCTTCTGTGTATCAGCTGTTCTCGCGTTCACTTATTTCCAGGCGGGGGGGGGCTGCTGAACACGTGGGTCGTACCCAGCACGCAGTTTGGATGTGGCTGCTCTGCTCCGCAGAGGGATAATGTCTCATCTGTGTGCTGCAGCTGGTTCGCTCCATCTGGTTTTGGAATTTGCATGTGCACCCAGATGTTGCTACTGAGTGCAGAATAGAGTAGCTATTGATTTCGGAGCCCCGTCACCCCTGCCCCTCTTCATGATCTTAGAAACAAATGTGAAATAAGTTTTTAAACCTTTTCATTTGTTGTTGTTCTTTAAGTGAATGGTCTGAAAAATAGGTCATGATACCCTTCATACTTCTTTTTTGATGTCTACTGTCTTCCCTTGGCGACGCAGTGCCAAAGACAGCAATACATGCAGTTACATTTTAGTCACAGGTAGCTGATTTTTCAGTTACATTAGTTCCTTTCCATCTTCATTTTCAGGATATTTATTGCTTCAAAGTCTACCTTGGAAAGACTTTGTGAATTAATTCATATTTGTAGTAATAGATTGCATTTAGTTAACTACTGCCACTGCTTTAGTCAAATCCTTAACATAAAGGCAGCTCTAAATGTGCTATTTTCTGTAATGTGTGCCATCCTATGCACTAGCAGTTTCCTGTATTTACTATTCCCTTAACAGTGAATATTTCCTTACAACTAGTTTATTACTGGTTGACTAACTAGTCTCTGAATTTGTCCACCAACAGTACTTTTAGGTATATGTCAAAGATGCAAAGAGGTTCCTCACTAAGGCACCCAAGAAGTTGCCTCAGTGTATGAGGAATTGCCCTGAAGCTGGGAAAGAATTGGACTTAGTTACCAGGAAGAAGTGACATGATGCAAATTGGCAATATCAAGCCGCTGCTGTTAATTCAAAGCCTGGAAAAAGGAAACATCTAGCAAGACAGCTTCTTTTTCAGACTTGATTATATTCATAGAACATGAAATTAAATAAGCTCGGCAATTGTATTCCTGTTTGCTACAGTGGCTGTCTAGCTATAAAAATCAGTTACAGCATGTGAATTGCTTTCTTATCTGAAAAAAAAAAAATAAATCTAATAATGATTGAAGTGTAATAAATTTTATTTATGGAAAGTAGCGCTTGAAAGATAAAAGCTAATCATACTTTCATATTTTGAGCATTTTCTTTTTATAGCTCTTTCATTAGCCTTTGCTAATCTGTGTGTAGGACTTTTACCCCATTTACGTTTTCACTGATTAAAGTACTGATAGACAGATGTGAAACTGCAGCTGATAAGAAATTAAAACAAATCTGTAAGTGTAAAAAAAAAAAAAACATTCTTTGTCTTTGCTAAGGGAGAAATGATCTTTTCTGCGGTTTGCAGGATGGTGAGAACATCACTGGCTGCATTGTGACGTAGAGAAGTGGTGTATGTTGAAAGGTACGGACAGATGTGGAAAGGAAATTAATGTTGAAAGCTATCTACTGCAGAAAAAAGTTAGCAGTGAACCACACTGCGTAAGAAACTGTCTTTCTCTGTATCCTTTTTTTTTTTTTTTTACTGTAGTAAATGGCTGAATGATGATTACCAAATGTGGTTGAGCACTTTTCATAATGTTGTGCTTCAATATCTTTTATTTTACAAGCGTGCTAGACACATCACCTGATTTTTACATCAAGTCAGGGTATTGAAAAGGGGAACGAGGAAATTTTTCTCTGAGAGGATGCAAAGCTGAAAATAGCAGACTGCAATCTACTTTTCATACACAGTGCAGAATTGTGGTGTGCTTTGTTCTTGTCCAGCATGGGTAGCTATGGGATCTTTGAGACACTGCTCCTCACAGTACAGAATTTGTGTGCAACCAACTTCTCATGCTTCATTAACATGGGGCAAGTCATGGACTTTGGAATTATTACCCCATGATGATCAACTTGAGCATAGGCTTACCTCTTTCAGAGGAAGAAATGAACACTGCCATTTTCTCTTCATGTTAATCAAAGAGCTCATATCCAGGGAGTGGAAGAGCAACCCATACTTTGGCTCTTTTTATACTGAAACATTCTTCAATATCATGCAGGTATTTTGATGTTTGATGAAGTACAGAGAAGGGTGGCAGAATCTTAGGCTTTTTATCAGTACTGGATTCTCAACATGAGTAATCTCCATGGTTTTTCCTTTTTTCTACTTGTGCCCAACAATCAAAATGTCAGATGTGGCCTTTGAGTTGCTTGTCTTTTATGTGTCTTAAGTGTAGTTTTAAGAGACAACTTTGCACCAGTAGTTTTCATTACTTAGAGCAAGTGAGAATAGTTGTAATGATCTGGATCCAAGTACTGGGGGGTGGGGGTGGGAAACAACTTAATGGCAACAGAAAAATCATGCCCCCCTCTCTGAAAGTTGTCCCTGTGGTTTTTCCTCTGGCACATCCTTATGTGGCCACTAGGAGCTCCATTCTTAAAGCAAGAGGAGAGAGCCTGACAAGCTGTGCAGTGGCACCTTGCTGCCTAAATGGATTCAGGGCAGTCACATTTTGGTTTTGCTATTCCTGGCACTTCTGAAGAGTGTCATTTCATAAGGCTTGAAATGTTTCCAAAGAGAAACGAGGTTGCCACCAAGACCTCTTTCTTCCTTTCCCTTGACTATTAATTATTTGCAAGGGATGAGGAACTCTGCTCAGAGCTTGTGTTACATGTGATTCTAGTAAGTAGTAAATAACAAATACAATAAATAAACTTACAATAAATAAATAAAAATAACAGTGAGAATATAATGCCCTCTTTCAAGAGTTGTGTTTACAGTTAAGAGTGCTTGTATTTATAAACACTAGGGAGACAGTCTTTGTGGATATAAATTACAATTTGTAGGGCTGCAACAAAACTTGTGAGAATGTAAACTACACTAATTACTTAAAATCTTCAGTAATAATAGTTGTTTTGTCACAGTGAGCACTCACTGTCACTGTACACCAGTTTCTAGATACACAGGCACTTGGTCTATATTATACTTGAAAATATTTGATTTTCTGCAAGTAACAGTAACATCCAACAAACTTTATTTTTCACTTTAATTTCTGATCTCTTAGATGAAAGACGATTTTATGCCTGACTTCATTTATTGAAAGCCTTCTCCGTGTTGTGATGCACTAAGTGACTATACAGGTCAGCAGGTGGTTTGCTTAAAGAGGGAGTAGTGGAAAACAAGTGATTTCCTGTGGCAAGATGATGAGAGAAGGAAAAGGGAGTAAAAATGCAAGGGGAGCCATTTTAAGGCTCTTGGGAAAACAGTAGCTTTAACAATTTTTTTTTTTTTTTTGGGGGGGGGGGGGGAGGTGCAGTATGTGAGACTTATTATTATTTCAAATAAACTGAGCCCTAAGGGAAAAGAGTGTGATCCAGGCAGTGGTTACAGTGTTCATTTTTGGGTGGGAAGGTCAGCAGCTTTCACGTGCTAAAAAGATTTCTTTCAGAAAGGGCTAGGTGTGCATTTTTTGTATAGATGGGGTAACTGGAGGAGGAAGGAGGAGCTTGGATAACTTCTGGGAACTGTCCTGAAGCTCCTGAAATCATCTTTTGCAGAAATAAATGTTTTAATGGTCAGCATAAGGCTTTCAGTGCTCAGCTAGCATCTGCCCCTTGGTGCACCTGGGCTAGAGGGAAGAGTCCTGCATATAGCCAGAGGGGTCTATGTTTCGGCTCCTGAAAACTGAACAGAATAAATCACTCCTTGTCTCCAAGATCTCTTGACTGCAAAGAACACGCTGTCAATATAATGTAATCAGTTGCTCAGAGGACCAAGCTGTTTGTTATTGCTACCTTTTGTAGGAAACAGTAGAGAATCTCTATAGGTAAGATTGTTGAAAATAATTATAATGATTAGATCAGAACTTGTATGTGGTCTTTAAATAAATAATAAAAAAAGTGTATGTTGTAGAGATGTCAATCAAATGTTTACCATATTCATCAAGTAATTTTTCCACAGACATTTTACATTTAAAAAAAAAAAACACAAAAAAACAAAAAAAAACACCTGATGGTTTTCAACTGAGTTTTGTAAATAGGTGCTTTCTCTGCAGTGTGGGAAGAGATGCTATTAAGGTGCTGTCTTCTGCAGTTCCATTAATGCTGACTTGAAGTGGAAGTGACAGAAGCCAAGCCAAAGACCAAGCAAAAGAAACAGTATTATAAGAAACTTAAATCTGTATAGGCCAATGAGATCCATCTCAAAGAATCAGCTTTCATTCTCTGACATCTAGGTTTCTTTTTCCTGAAGACAAGGGAACGCATCCTAACAATTCTTGCTCTTCTGGGATTTCTTTACCTTCTGGAATTGTTCTTGAAGTCTTCTGTATATAGTACAGATACAGCAAAATGGCAGCTTTTGTACAACCCAGCTGCTTCTAGCTCTCTTCCTTCTCTTTTTCCCTTTATGTACACAATACCACGTTCAAAGAGGTTGCATCTAGAAAAATTCTCTAAATGGCTTCAGATGATGATAACTCACCATTGCTCTTAAAATGAAATATTTCTACGGCAATAACTTCTCAGGCTTGGTACAGCTCTTTTCTTTCCATAGCTTTCTCACATACACGTGAGTTACTTAAAGACTTAAAGAACTGAAAATGGTAATGCCTTAATCTAACTGCAGGGTGTTACCGAGTGATCAGAACGCCACCCCAGGGACTGACTTATAACTCTGCCAGCTGTAGCTATACATTAGGTGTCAGGCAGTGTTAACAGCTTTCTTGATGTACCTGCAAAAATAGTCCAGGATCATCAACTAGAAGACATTTTTATTGCTTTCTTGATGCAAAAATATTCCCGAGGGCTTCAGGTAATGACCATCTATCTGCATAACACTTCAGTTAGTTGTATTTCGTATTACCTGAGCGATACCATGATATTAATAAAGCATGAGCAGCGGATAGCACAAAGTCTAGCTATTTTTCCTATTCTGTAATTTACTTGACATTGGGTTTCATCGCTACTTGAGCAGGCTGCTGAAGAAATATAAAGTGTTAGAGTGGGGATTGGAGATGCTGTGATAGTCTTCTGTCCCCACTGTACTGAAAGTGACATGGTGGTGCTCTGTAGTTGCTGGTTTTGTCTTGTTTTGTGTGTGTTTTTCCTTCATCCTCTCAGGCAGGAGGATTGCGATGGTGGCTGAAGTCACCTACCACTTTCAGCAGGACTAACATGCTGCTCTGACCAAACTCAAATTGAAGAATTGCTCTTGGGTCCCATGAATTCCTTCCTAAATATTTAATTTTCTTGCTCTACAATAATAACTTCTTCATGAAAGTGGTTTAGAGCAGTCACTAATTAGCTACTTTTTGAGTTGATTATCCCCCTGTTGGATCTTTAAGAATATAATAGCTGCTCTGTTGCCCAGTCTTACACAACTTAAGATATGTTTTAGAATTGTTTGGGATCTTTACATGGAAGATATGATTAAAATGATGTGATTAAAGATAACCATTTATTATGTTTCGCTATTAACCTGTTGTGGAAAGCAGAGGAGAAGAAGCTGTAGCAGTTGTGGCATGGAGATTTGAAAGTATGGCTGAGATCTTTAAGAAAAAGAAGGAAAATGGATCTGAGTTACGGGTAGAACAATTAAAAAGCTCACTAACGTTTGGCTCCTGTTTAATAAGAAAACTTTAGTTAAGAATTGTAAGATTACCTTCTGAGACTGGAAGTTTTTAAAGGTGTAAAACTGAGGGTTAATTAGCTTATTAAATATTAGGCTAAGGAGAACTCAAGAAAACTATTCCGATTGTACTGAAAAAGAAGCGCTTTGTATTTGAGATGAAACAATCTTATTAAAGGTAGGCAAGGAAAGGTAATTAAAGATATGGAATAATATCTGCATTTTGAATATCATCAGTGGTAATGAGGCCAAAAGGAAGAGATAAGGTTAAGTATACTTCTGTGATCTACAATACTGTAGATTAAATGAAAGTACTAGTAATGTGGTCTGTGTGCCAAGGCAACTCCCTGAGAAATATCTAGAAGGTATTAACAGGCATACCTGGCCAAATAAGAGGTCTGCTTAGCTCAACGTAGTACCCATCCAGGATATACTAATAATTCCTTATCTGTTATCCTATTCTCTGATCTGTTATCCTACCTTCTACCAATTTCATAGTCATAATTTTATTAAGAAAGATATAAACAGTTTTTTGGGGTTTGGTAGCCCAAAAGATTTTTTGAAATCTTATAAAGTTTTTCTATCTCCATTTTCTGGTGGTGAGAAATTGTGTAGTCTAACCACATCCCAGATAAAGAAATAACTTCTTTTGGTTGCTTCACATAGTCTTAGATAATTCTGTTCAATGTCATCTAGCTCTTTGTTTTTGCTTGTGATTTTAAGATTTGACCTGCTGCTGTGGCACCTTCACCTGAGATCTGCTCCAAGCTTCAGATTTTCCACATTTTTCTCCTGTATGGTGTGTGTGTATAGTAAACACTCATTATGTGTGTGGGTATAGTAGGTATGAATAAAAATGCATATAAGGTACGTATTGTCCAGCTATCCAAGTATCAAAAAATATGGGAAAGCAATGCTCAAGATAAGAGTACACTGTTAGTCTTCTCAGCAGCGGTAGTCTTTTTTCTGGTTCTCTGTGCATTTGTTGCAGATTTGGTGTACTCAAGTTTCCCTTTTGGCAGCGTAATCCTGTCACTGAAGGACAGGCAGCTCTGCACATGGAAAAGATGCTGAGAAACTGCTTTGTGCTATGCTCGGACCTGGGAATGCTGGGAATGACACTGATACAAAGCCACAGATTTCATGGGAACAAGGTGATCCCATGTTCTGCTTCAAGTATAGTGTTGTCAGTGCTGGTAAGAGATGTTGGCATTCAGGTGGTGACTGTAAAAATGGGAAGCAAACTTTCTGAAGTGTTCTTTCTTGAACACTAGGTTGTGGTGTCAAGTGGTGGTTTGTTTGCTTTGGCCTTGCTTTGCTTTTCTTCACATAGCCTTTTTTTTTTTTTTTTTTTTCATTTGGTTTGTAAACCTTCGGGACCAGAATATTTTCCTCCATGAATACTCTAAAAGCAGTGGAGACTTTCTCCTACTTTATCACAGGTCCAGTTCTTCTACTAGTTTGTCTGAAGAGTCCGTTTCAGTACTGGCATTGGTGAATGGCAGCTTTCTAAATGAAACGTACAAGTGGAGTTGAAATTGAGCCATTTGCTATTAATGTGAGAGAAGGACATATAGGTGCGTGTAAGAAAGTTTATTTTGCAGAAGACTTGGAGATGCTTGTCTTAACCATAATGACAATAAATGATTTGTGCTTTTGATTATTTCAACTTCACAGTGTAGAAGCAGGCAGGTTCTTCAGTGTAGCCAATGATACTTAGATCTCGCAGAGGAGGCGCTCTTTCCCATCCTTTTCCTTTGCCCTCTATCCTACCTGAATTGTATGTCATAGAACCACAGAATGGTTTGAGTTGGATGGGACCATAAAGACCACCCAGTTCCAACCCCCTGCCATGGGCAGGGACACCTCCCACCAGACCAGGTTGCCCAAAGCCCCATCCAGCCTGGCCTTGAGTACCTCTAGGGATGGTGCATCCACAGCTTCTCTGAGCAGCCTGTGCCAGTGCCTCACCACCCTTACAGTAACGCAGTTTGCCAGTGAGTTTAATGCTAATGTCATATGTTCTGTCTGCCTTGTGTATAATGGTGAATGAGTTTTTTCCCTTTTTAAACTAAATATTTTATAGGACTCTTCTTGATTTCTAAATAAAGAGAAACAGATCCTTTAGAGGACCAGATGCTTCACCTGAATGTACCTTAATAGTTTCTCTGAAATCATCACTTGGCTGCCATTCTGTATGTGCTTTGACTGCAACTGAAGTAAATAAATGTTCTCAGAAAAGTATATTAAAAAGGAATCTTGTGTATTTGGTGGCTTCTCTGATCTGAACTTCTGCTGATCACACACAATAAATAACACCTACTTGGTGGATAACTCCCATTAACCACATGAGGTAGAGGTGAAAAGATAAGCACAAGGTAATAGCAGCTGCTTGTCTTCTGGTAGCATTTTTAAATTCTGCAGTTCTAGACATAATGTTGATGACATGGTTGAAACATGATATGTTTCAATTGTAGAACTGAAAGTTCAGTTTTAAGCTTACACTGGGAAGTTATTTGGTAAGCTTTTTTGCCTTTGGGATGTCTTATGAGAAATAATTTTCAATATTGCTTTCTGTGTTTAAAGATAGCCTGCCAGCTGAATTTCTGAATTATTAGTTCTTCTTTTTTCTTCCTTGTATGGATTCCTAGAGGAGGAACAAATGTGGGGTAGGGCACCCCTCAACTGCAGCCGTCCAAGCCTGGCTCCACACGGGGACCGTGAGTGATGTCCCCAGGGATGGGCTGGTGGTGCGCTGCTCGCCAGTGGGTCTCATCCTCAGGAAAACTTCAGAGGGGAAGGCACTCACTGTGAAATGCTTCTTGGTTGCTGCTGGATCCAGTACTGACCAGCTGGGATTTCTTCCTTGGCCTCCTGTATCCCTCCAAGGATAGGCTAAGGGTTTTGGGGGGAGGAAGGAAGAGAAATGGATGTCTGTTGCACTAACTGAAATGTTTATAAAGCCCTTCAATGTTTTTTTGCTTGATTTAAAGTCTATGATGTGGTTTCATTCAATAAAATAATCAGACTTCTATGAAAATACAGGCCAAAGTGATCCCATGCGAGGGAAAATGTACTGGAAATCTCGGATCGAGTTGCTGGTACTTCCTTTTCTGGCTGGCTTTCAACTGTGCCTGTGAGCGCAAAGGAATGGCATGTATTTATACATTTGTAAATAGGATCCCACACATTTTCCGCTTGAGAACATGCACTCAGACCTTTTATGGTCAGGAAGGGGTGTTTCCCCCTGCCTGTGAGCTGCCTGGAGAACTACACATTTCCAAGTATGCCGCTCTGAAACCTGGAGATAATACTTCCTAAACTTGAGTTTAAATAAAGAGCTCTGGGGGGCTGAAGGCAAAAAAAATCTGTCTCTTTTTGTAGTAGAAATATACTTTAGAATAAGAGGTTTTTTACTCTCTGCTCCTGGTAAGTAGAGGTGCCTCAGCCAGCTTTACTTCTAAAAATAACACTTAGATCAAGCTCCCATGACCATGTTTCTTCTTTTCAAAATGTCTGCTTATCAGGAGAGACTCAATTGATAACTGCTTATTAGGGGTTTGAACTCTTACTGACTTGTTTAGTGTCACTTGATCATCGTGGATCAACACACCCTAGCAGTAATAGTAATTTTTTTTTGAAGTTTACATATGAAAATATTCAAAAAATAGTAGCTACTACCAGGCCCATACTTTCACTTATCAAAGAAGTCTTTGATTCAGTTTGTCTGATATCCAACCCCTTAATCTGGATGCAGAACACCTCAACGGCAGTGCTACTTAAAAATGAAAATACTATTGCATTCAGTGATTATATAGAAGGCACAAATGCAACAGCGTACTGATGAAGCAAGTTAGCTTCAGAGGGCATAACAAATGAAATGTTTTCTTTCTCTTATATGAAATGGTAAACTGCTTTAGGGAAACTGTAATGTGCAATACAAAAATGTGGCCAGGTGAAATTTCATTTTCCACTGACTGTATGACTTTTGATAATCACAGCTTTGAAGACTGCAAATAATCTGGAGTGGATCATTTGAAACACTTGAAATACCCCTCAAGACCTATAGCTTTTTTAGCTATTAAAAATGTTTTCAGTGCTTATGCTGTGATACACACAGTGCTCCACTCTGGCTGGTATACTAAAAGATTTCAGATAGCTTTTCCTTCAACCAGTTGCTTGTTGTCTTCAGATAAAGCTGTGAAATGTTAATATTTGCTGGAAAAGAGAAAAAAATGCCTAGAGGAGAAGTAATCCCTTTCCAGTTACTGAAAGGGATAGATTGCCAAATTTTCACTTAGTTTGCTGAAGGTGCCTTACACTGAAAGATGTGTGACTTGCCATTGCTTTTCCAACTTCTGGCCTGTTTAATTAGGTCAAAATAACAATGTTCAGCTTGCTGTGATTTTAAAAACAGTATGTGTCATTATAAATAATAAGAATATATTTTGAGTTCTAGTACTCTCAAACATTTTACATATTCAGTTGTGACGTGAGATCAAGTGTTTGGGTAGCTTTTTTTGTTGTACTTAAAATATATATATATAAATGTATCTTATGGTTCTGTTGCACTTAAGCTGTCTCTGGTTGTACCATTCTGCAAGTGCCCAGTTGGCTCATGCTTTAGTTTAGACCACAGAAGTCTAAATTTGCTCTGTCTGTGTGCACACGTTCTCTGAGTCAGTCAGTATGAGTGGGGATTCAGGCAAGAATTAAATTCCTGAGGTTACCTTGCAGATGCTTTCATGATCTAGGGAGCTTTCTCTCCAAGGTCGTGTTCTTGCATTGCCCAGTGTTTATGTAATCTTTTTGAAAATATGTGGTTAAACACTTCTCAAGGAGTGAGAAGGCAGCGCTTGCATTTGCTAGTTCTTGCATAGGCCACAAACTCTTAAGTTTTGTGGGGCGTTAGTCTCGTCTTCTAACATGGTGTAAAGGGTTGGCTGTGAAATGAACTTTAGGTTGCATGCCACCAGGGGATTATTGAGCAGAGAAAAGGGCTGGGAGGAGGAATGATGGCACGACACCCAAGAAGATTGGATTTGCCAAATCTGTCCTCTTGCTGATTTACTTCCAGGTGAACTCTCACCTGCAGCTTGCCATATCTTGCTCGCGAAGCAGCTGGTAACTCATGTTCTTGTCTAATTTACATTTGTGAAATTTGGGAAAGCTTTATTGGGGAGAAAATAGTTACGTGATGATCTCTTGCCTTAAGATGAGCCAAAAAGGCGATTTCTGTTCCACAGAAGAATCACTGGCATAATAGGCTTTCTAGGGCACTTTCTCAACTTAGCTCTTCATTACTTTGTGTAGGCTAAAATTCCCAGAGCCACTAGTTAATTAGTGGCGTAATCCTGAACTTTGCTCAGCCAGAGGCAAGAAGCAAAGCTATTACTTAAGTGTGGAAATAAGTGAGCCAGATTAAAACAGAGAAAATCGGGCCTCAGGGGGATCTGGTGTATTCCTAGAACTCAGTTATTGTTGTCACTGAGGGCGTTCCAGTATTGCTCGAGCCACATGGTGTGCCGTGTGTCATTAGCTGGATTTGCACGTAACTTAAAAAAAAAAAAAAGTGCAGATGAGTTAAATGCCTTTTTATTGATGTTAGACTTCTGTGAAGTCTCACTCTACAAGACAGGACACCATTTTGCTATTTCACCTTCCCCCCCACCCCCCTTCCTCCTTCCCTCTGCATATCACATTGATTCCCTGTTGTACTGTTTTTCCTACTTCTAGCCTGTTGTGATTGTTCTTGGTAGCTGATTATAGGAGCTGTTATTTTCTGTTCTGTGTGATTTTTGTAGTTAATGATGTTGTTGCCGAAGGCAGGAGGATGGACTGGGGACTACTCAAAGGTCATATTGATCTGTTTCCTGTGATTGCCTAGTAAACTCTCTCAACGGTTAGCCATACACAGTGTCATGGAGCCCATTAATGTTTTACATGAGTATCACATTCATATACTATACATTCATACTATATAGGTTTGTTACATTAGGGCATTTTGAAATAGAAGCATGTGCTGCACTATACCATTGAGCTAGCATAGTCACATCACAAACTGGGACTACAAAACAGTAAATTGCACCCGACTACCTGTACTTGCTGAACTGAAGAGCCCTTTTCTGGCAGGCTTGCAGGCTATCTCCATGTAAAATCGCTTGTTTTTCTGAACCACATAGGAATGGGTTTGGTTACTTAAAGACTGCCTCTTGCTTGGAATGATGATGAGGCAGATGACATTCTCTATTATCACTGAAGCTGAAAAAGTGGTATGTAGAAAATAAAGGAACAAAACTCTGCAGTTGTGGAATTATCAATCAAAAGCCCCAAAGACAAAACCTTTCTGTAATTCAAAGCCTTGTTAAAAATTCCACAGGCTTTTTCTAGCCTAAGTTGCTATATTGAGCTATATTTGTAATTGTGGGAGCTCTGGCTGTAGTGACGCCAAAGGATTAAGATTCAGCCTACTTTCAGATCTCTTCACCTTTAAAGCAGTAGGTCATTAGTTTTTATGTTCCATAAATGTCTCTGCTTTTACCTGAAATTAGGAGATGAATAATTCTTTGCTGTCAGAACCCTGAAATTGTTTGCACCGCCAAAAAAAGCTTAATGCAATTTTTGTGATGACCACATGTGCTACTTTATTGTTCTTTCCACCAGCAGTGTGATCTGCTTTTTATTACAGCTTTAGGATAGTCTTAACAGTCTTTTTATTGTCATTGTGGTTAGTTATCTGAAGTCCTGCATTTGAGTGAAGAGAAAGTAATCCAAAACCTTCCTTAATAACGGGAAATATTTGCCATTTCACCTCCAATACAAAAAAAAAATCATATTTGCTAAAGAGCTGGGTCCTTCTAAAGGTCAGAACTGTGAAGCTGTTGCATCTTTTGCTTTCATGACTTATTCCAGTTCTGTCTGTTTAGAATCAACCTCTTGCGTTCACAGCAGACAGTAACTATTTTTTAATATGTATTGTATTTTTCATGGAATATGGAAAACCAGTATTAAAATAGGATTTTCAAGCTTTTGGACAGGAAAACTGAAGTACTGTTAAACTGATGAGGCAGTATTACTGAGCATTAGTACATTAGACTCAACTAAAGTAGATTTTATTGGCAATTTTACATTTATAATAGCATGTCTTGGTTACTGCTCAAGTTCAGGTTTAAGGCTATTAATTTATTAAAATTGGGATGAAACAAGGATATTTTTGAACTTACGTAGTTCAAAGTTGATGTAATCAATAGAGGTATTTTCTCTGTCTTGGTTAAAGTTTGTATGGTGCACAGCATAAGCATGAGGAAAGGTGAGGTTTTGTTGTACTTAAGGCACTTGACCTTGGGTTGGAAGCCTGCTTCAGTCTCTAGATTTCCCAGGGTTTTTCTCCTGTGATTCTGGCTAAGTATTTATGGTCTCTTCCAAATATCACCTTCAACATCTTAAAGTGACTGTCTTACATCTTCCTGCTGAGACATGATCTAGCCCTGGAGGTAGCTGACAACTCGTGATGCCCTAAGTAGCAGTAGTTACTGACTGCCTAAAGCTCTGCTCTCGTCCATATCCAGAAATACCTCACCTCCAGCAAGCTGAGGTAATGCTTTGTCATCACATGAACTGTCTCCCAAGGCAGGTGATGCTCCTTGGCCGAATTTCTCACCTGGGCTCCAACTGGTAATCATGCTGTACGTCATACTCATTTAACATACACATGCTCTCCACAAAGCAGTGACAGTGCCTATTTCATTTATATAGCTCTGAGTGAAGCTGATCTGCTAAAAGAACAGCCCATACTGGGGAAAGAAAAAGCACAGGACTGTGGAATATGGCTTTGAGAGCTAGGTTTATAGTCCTTCATTATCAAGGAGCTTGTGAAAATATATGTATACAGTAAGGTATTTAAATTTTTAGACTTTGATAATTCACATATCAATATCAATAGATAGTATTGTTGCTAATGGGCTGCATTTTTAGCATCTTATTCTACTTCATAAATACAAACTTAGGAAAGTAGCTGTACTCTGGTCAGAGTTAGTTCAAACTCTTGACTTCATTTCACCCTTATTTTCCTTACCCCAGCAGTTGTCTCAATAATTCATAAAATTTGAAAGAATTTTATATAGCTTTGGCTTCTAGAAATATGCAAACAAAATAAAACTGAGATGTAGTGGGATACTTATGAGACCCCTGTATGTATCCCTACTATGCAGGATACGTAATGAAGTCCCCTTCTCATTTAGGCATCTTGTGTATCAGTGGAGATAAAGCAGCAAACGCGGTCTTGTTTTCTGTTGTATGAGCATACTGTAGCATAACGTGTGAGTCTTGTAAACTCATAAAGGTAAATTTGGATAAAGAGCGTTGCAGTTGAACAGCTTTCATGTCCATAGCACTGGAGGACAGACCTGTAAAAGTGATGTGCTGGAAGCTGGGGCTTGATGGCTTTTCTGCTGATTTATTTTCATTCCACACACACACACACACACACAAAAAGTGGTTTTGGCCTTACATAAATGGAAAGAAAGTACTAAAACAGTGTCCATTGGTCCACTGGCACTTCCAAGATTTTTTTATTATTATTTTTTTATTTTTATTTTTTAGTCCATGTGAAGTTACAAACGTACTCGGTTGAGTTGAATTTGGAGTTGGGATTGACTGTTGTAGTGTTAACCCAATTTAGAGCTGAATTTAATTTCTGCAAGTTTGGAAGCTCTGTTTTTATATAAAGAAGAGTTGCAATGTCTAGTAAGGGTGATGCATAACTCCAATTTCCATTTACTAACAAATTTTCAATTTTTTTCCCCTTTACCTTGATGTAAATGCCCCTGAGTTCTAAGATACATTCATGTTTTTTTTTCTCATCCCCCCTATCCCCCCCGTCTTTTCCAGTACAAATCTTTTCTGCTTACAAACCAGTGCAAATAAGTGTACTGTTAGTACAGCACTATTATTAAGAACTGCAGTGTGGATAAACGTGTAGATACTCAGCGACCACAAAACTCTAATTGCATGACAAGCATGAGAAAAGCTGGATTTTCATGTAAGCAACTTGTTGAAGGCTGTTGCAGCCAAAATCTCATGGAAGGGAAGCCATCTATTATATAAACCCACGGTGTGATACCATAAAAGGAGAGTTTTCTTGCTTTAAATTGAGGAGACGTTAAACCAGAGCGATAAGAAGATTTAAAATTGAAAAGGCTTTTAGTTTATCATCAAAGGCACGCTGTCAGCATTAAAATACTGCATGGACACAAGAGGCAGATGAGCAATGTCCTCTGGATGCGAAGCAGTGCAGCACTGTTCAACCAAGCTACCTTTTCCTTCATAAGAAGGCAGTAGTGAAATCCTGTTGGGTATGTGTACGGAGGCAAAACTAACCCTTGATCTCTGGCATACAGCTTTGTACAAGAAGCAGGGTCAGTCACAGCCAGTGGAGTCGATCCCAGTGAAATGCCGAAGAGCTTACAGGATCAGCATCCTAACATCTTACTGTTGAAGTGGTACATTGTGGCTGTACGTTATGTCCATGCGCCTGAAAGGTCTCTCATGTTGCTGTACTCTGTAAGATCATTTCTACCCTATAGGTTTAGACTGAGAGGCAAGAAATAGTTCAGAACACCTGGAGATCTTAAGAGCCCTGATGTTACGCCTGAGATGTGTTTCTTTTCCTTTGCATGAAGGTGAAATGGATGACCCTGAATGCACTGAACTGCCATGGCTGGTGCTTCTTGTTGACACTGTTACTCTTTTTACTTCTATTTTTTATTTTTTACTACTTCTCTTCTGAGT
>CM021768.1:36896075-36907604 GCA_011076525.1 Nettapus auritus | reverse complement strand
TTTTTTTTTTTAATGCTAGTTTTATTACTAAAAGTTAAGGTCACAGAGGTGGTCCTCTCAGAAGCTCTAAAAGTGGTTGGTTGAGCAGTACGAGGAGACTACTTGAGTTACGCTTTTTTTTTTTACATTTATTTTTACACTTAGAGCTGATCTTGCTTAGAAACCCTCAGATAGGATGTATTCAAGAGAGCAGTAAATTACACATAACTTATAAAACATTCTGGGATATCCATGAGATACAAGATCAGTTTGTGGGCACAGATTTTCTCACGAGGGGTATGTTTCTAAGATATCTGATGAATTGCTTCATCATTCTTTTCTGTCTACCCTTTAATAACAGTGATAGTTTACTTTACATATTATTTCTTCGGGTAAAATTTGTTGAGTAGTCCCCAGGATCATATAACTAGTGGTTGACGAAGTTCCATTTCTAGTAGTAACAGCTTTCCTGGCCTAGAAGTAAAATTTGAAAGTTACTGAGGTCTAAATTTGTCCCACACATTAACTTTGAACTGTTGCTCTAATTTATAACATACTTGTAATGTGTATGTTCTCTGGCCCATGAGCTTGTGTTAAAAATCTATTTTTGCATTCCTATACTTCTACTGTCAACGAAGTGTGTGTGTGTATATATATATATATTAAATACATACTCATCAGAGAAGCAGCAGAAACAGGTTCTGCAAAAATAATAAATGCTGAAAATAATAGGAAATTAGGAAAGTGTGCTGATGGAATGGTCCTGCAATGTAGAATATCTTGGACAACTAAACTGGGAATTGAAAAATCCCAAATATTGTTTTGCAGATATTGAAAATCAGTGAAACTGGTAGCATTTGCAGAGCTCTACTTTGGTTATGCACAGCATCTTGTCCTGATCTGTAGGTACATCAAGATGTGCTGTTGCACTTGCCTAATAACCTGGTGGAGATGTAGATCAGTTTAGAAGCTGACGCACTACAGAAAATAGAAGCAAGAGATTTTGAAGCATAGTTATAGGGGGGAGCTAATTTTAGTTCATTTTTAGGAAGGGGTATTTGGTTTTGGCCAAAAAGATGATAAAGTAAGGCCTGGATTTTTTCTGCAAGCGGTATGTATTTTTTTTACATATTTACACATACACATATATATGTAAGTATATGTATGTATATACGGTATTTCTGTGGAAAATGCTGTAACAGCAAAACTTGGTATCCCCCCCCACACCCAGCGGCTTTTAAGAAAAGCCTTTGAAGATCCCTGGAACCAAGCAAAGCTCTCAGAAGTAACAAATGTAGTGAAGTGACAGGTGACGTGTAATGTACTGTAAATTTGGGGTCACAGAACCTTGAATTTGTATATATGGTTGAATTTTTAGCCCTACAAATATGCAAGCATACGGAAAACTAGCAGTGCTTTTGAAATTAAATGTTGCAAGCCGTTCCATTCCAGATTGGTTACAAAATATTAATTTCTATCCCTGTAAAAGCAGGAATTCACTGAAAGAACATGGACAAATCCTTAGTGCTAGAAATCTGAGCAGCGTCCATATAATATCATGCATGCTATTTAAACAATCCATGAATTAGTCACACATTTATCAGTTTAAAGTTGCACTATTCAAAGCTTCACACTGGACTGCAACCATCGAATCCCATGCACACTTTTCCCAAAAGCTAATATGGGAAGCCTTACTGCTTATTTTAAAATAAGGGACTGACCCTCTATGGCCCCCACAAATGCAGTGAAATAGTACAAGGCTTGTTAAGAATATTTTGAGCTGGTTTTAAATTCTTGTGTCTGCATTAATCTCAGCTTTCAGTAAAGTGCTGCTGTTGCATTATGTACTCCATTACTTGGGATTTAGACCTGATGTGGAACAGATAGAGAACTCTTTCCCAGGAAATAAAAGGATAGCTTTTTTCTCGCCTGCTGCTCTGCGAGGGCACAACTGCTGTGGTGACACAGGAGCAGTTGTGCTACCTACTTTTCCAAATCTGTAGCTGTATGTCTGGGTCTGGTCCAAAGCAAGGTCTTATAAGCCAACACAGGTTGAGATAGCTGCAGGTCAGTGCTAGGTGTTCCTAAAGCAGAAAACTATCTCGCCATCTGCTGCAAGGAATGGTTCTGCTTTTGCTCTGTGCATTGGCTGTGGCTGTATCCCAGCTGGGTTCTGCCTGGGGGCATGTTCACAGCACCGGAAGCATCCTCATGACCTCAGAATGCCTGCTCATGTCAGCAAGTGATCATCACAATGGACTGTGTTAAGTTTTAGGTGCCCTGAGAATTACAGATCTCATAATTAATGCCTGTGATATACAACACAGAAAGAATTTGCAAACCACAGCGTATACAGCAATGGGCATTTATCTTTTTAGAGCTGCTACTATTGTTCCCAGGTCTACCTCCTAAGCAGCCCTTTCCAGAACAGTTTAAAGGACAAAAGCCAGAAAAAATGTCAAAGACACCTGGCTTAAAATGACTGCCTCAGCACCTTGTGGTGAACAAATAGCAGCATTGCCACCTTTGCAGAATAAAATATGGAACAAGTATCTTGGTTTTACGATTTGTTGTTGGTTTTTTTTTTGCCACTTTTGAGTTGAACGTGGTGTTTCTACATAATTTCAGGCTTGTTACAAGGACAAAATTGCATTTTTTTTTTTTTTCTTAATTTAATAAAAAGTGCAGATTTTCTTAAATAAAAGTTTGACTTCTAGAAATAAGAGGCACAATAATTTCAGTGTCACTTACTGTAACACTGCCTGTGCTATATCTTCTGCTAGTACTAAAATGCTCCAAATCAGGTATACTTGACCCTGATATTAATGACAATCTTCTGAATACTGAAGCACAATTCATATCTGTTTTGATCTGGGGGCTGTAGTTCATCTACAGCATGTGTGAAATTGGAGTTAATTCTCTGGAAGATGCAGAAACACAAGATGCTGTTCTTAGATGGCCTTGAAAACCATTTCACATTTCTTAAAGCTATAAATCATTGCGGACAATTTTTTTTTGTTTGGTTGGTTTTTGTTTTATTTTTTAATATACATCTAAATAAATAAAAACAGGAGGCACAAGAGGTTGGTCGAGCCATCAGCTATGCACAGTGCCTGTGGGCACACAGAAGCCTGTTGAAGTCACTGGGGATCCTGTGACCCCAAGTGGTGCTTGTGCTGCTTGGACCTCTCTGAGAACATGGCTCTGACAGGAGGCCCTGCTTGTGAATCCCTGAGGCAGCAGTGATGCAGAAAACAGTTCTTAAAAACACTTCTTCTTTAAAGATTGCAAGGATTTTTTTTTTTTAATTTTTATTAAATGAAGTTGCTGTTTGATCTCCAGGTGTGTTTGGCCTTGGACAGGCTGCAGGGCTCAGCTCCTGTCAGCAGCGGGCTCCGCAGCAGAGGCCCACCAGGCGTGCATCAGCAGGCCTCCCTGGTGAAGTGTTCCCTTCTGGTTTAATCTCTGCAGAAACCCCAGGTTTTGGGGAGAAACATTTCAGCTATACATGCATTAAGCTCTGTTCTTTCCTCTTGCAAACAGAACATTTTCTTCCTGCCCCTCATGAGGAGTTCATGGTGTTTCTTGTTAAGCGTGGTCAGTGCCCAAAGTTAAGCTGAATAATTTTCATTTAATTGCTTTATATCTCACATGTCCTTGTTCCTGCTGTTCAATACTCCTTTCCAATAGCTGGTAGCACAGGACGTCTTTGTCTTGTCCTATAACAAGGTTAGAGCATACATACCCTGTGTTTTTATTTTCTCAAATAGTGTAATGGGAAATTCTTGTTAGCAACAGGGTAGTTGCTTGAAGAATTTTGTGAGAAACTTGATTCTGAGTCTTTAAGTGCTGAAGAAGAAAGAAGCTGAATTCAGAGCAGGAAAATATTCTTAAGAGAAGTAGTGTATTAGCAAGGGGTACTGTGGTGGTTGAGGGTGGTTTCTGTGCCTTCCTATATAGAAGGGTATTGAGAGATGGGGAATAAAAGGAAAAACTTAGTTCTTACATTTCCTTTCCTGATCAGAGAGGATGTGGAAATCAGAGGAAGGAGAAGGTTTATCAGTTCCTTTCCTCTTCTATGGAGGAACAGAAAAATGAAAGAAATGGCAGGTTCAGAAGAACAGATGCATATACCGATAAATACATCTGCTTGGAATAGCAAAAAATGGTAAATACTCTGGGATGGCCAGGAGAAGACTGCAACTAATTGACATAATTGGTCCTGCTCAGTCTAAGCCTGTGGTGGTTTTATTGTTTGTTTGTTTTTGTTAGTGTTGTGTTTTTGTGTTTGTTTTAGTTCTTATAAGCCAGTGTATAGTCTGTGTGGTGTTTTTTTTTGTTTGTTTGTTTTGTTTTGTTTTGTTTTTTAAAGCTGCCAGTGTGCAGCCATATGGTAAAGAAACTGATTGTCAGGTCCTACTTTGAGAAGATAACATAGAATTGCCTTTTTAGCAATGCAATTTCACACTTTGCTTGTTACTTCAATGTCTTCATATCACAAATACTATTAATCCTGCTTCCCTTCTTTTGTGTTGTCCTTTTGCAAAGGCAAAAGACCAGCCAAGAACTACAAGCAGTTTCACATGTACTTTTATTACTATTATTATTGTTATTCAGTATTTTTAACCAATAGCTATTTTTTTCTGTAATGTTTATACATAGAAGTTTTCTGAATAACACAAACCTTAAAAATAGAATACAATTTATGATTTCCTCAGAATGACAAATATAACCAGTTGTTCTTAGCATCAAGTAATCATTTTTTTTTTTGGCACTGGAACAAGTTTGTTAAACTTTGTTCAAGGCAGACTGACTTCCACTGCAATGTATCTGTATTTTTTGCTAGATACACCTGGTATGTGGAGGAAATGTCCTTTTATAGTACATTGCATGACATTGTAAACTTGAATTTCCTTTCTTTTAAAAATGTTTAAGTTGTTGTTTCCTGGCAACATTTGAAGGAATCCACTTTTTTTTTCTTCTCTTCCAAGAACAAGGAATACCAGGAAACATACCTGAAATGATGTTAATGATATTTCTTGTGAGGTTAGCTGCTGTTTTCCAGTGCTCATATTTTAATGATTTTTTTTTTCTCTTCATAATTCTATAAATAAAACTACATGGAGGGGATTTGTGTAATTTATTTTTTTCTACTCTGATATTTTTTGTTTTCTGTGGCTTACATGTACAGTCCAGAGACCACAAAAGCTTGCCCTGCTGTCGGACAAGGATAAGGAATACTGTAGTAAAGTACAGATATGTACTTTAAGCAAATTTCTGGGTTATTCGAGATTGTATGTTTAATTTTTAAATCCTAATCTTGGATTATGGCAAAATGTTTCCTTAGAGTGGACTCGCATGTGTTTTTAGTCTTGAAAGACTCCAAAGTCCAACTAACGTAAACCATTCATCTGTACTGGAGGAAAAAAATTTGGCTGAAGCATTTATAGAAAATAAAAGGATTTGGAAGACATCCCATGCTGAAATAGGAAAAACAGCAACTTTTTTTATTTCCTTTAAATTGC
Source organism: Nettapus auritus (assembly GCA_011076525.1). Lineage (NCBI taxonomy): Eukaryota > Metazoa > Chordata > Aves > Anseriformes > Anatidae > Nettapus > Nettapus auritus. Next base: position 36,902,100 of record CM021768.1, on the reverse strand, counting down.
TGCATAGTATTTTATGCAAAGATATATATTAAAATTCACATGAAGAATTGTCTTTAAAAAGTTAAGTTTCCATGGAATGACATTTTTTCAAAGCAGTAGTTGATATTGAGGAAGTCATGTTGTTGCTAGATATTTAAGTTGTTGTATTCTTTATATTTAATTTGCTGTATTTTTTTTTTTTTTTTCTTGTGGCGCCTGAAGTTTGTATGAGAAGAAATTTGATAATGTGCAAGTGAAGGCAATTATGATGTCTTCTGCCAGCTTTCCCCATGGAACATTATCAGTGACAACAGAATTTTTAATATGTAAGGGGAAAAACTCTGAGCATTGAAGTACTGCCTCTGAATATTTCACAGATTGAAAAAGTTCACAGATTAAAAAATGGACCCAAATAGCCAAGAACTGAGGAACGTGGATAGAAGACAATTTTGCTCTTTGAATGGCCAGGTTCTAATCATATCAAGCCAAGGAAGAAGCAGTGAAAATAGTTATGTCAGGGAGGACTCTGAAAAGTGAAGTGAAAACTTGTGAGGCTATGTGGTAGTAAAGGAACACTCTTTCAACTTAATGAATGAAAAGCAGAGATGGTGGGCAACTGTAACTTTCCTCTAGAGCATAGCACTCCAGCAAGCTTGGTTTTGGATCTAGATACTGTTATGGTTTGAATAAAGCTCAAAGGAAAGCTGTAGAGTTATTTATAGGGAATTAAGAGTTGAATGTGTGCATTTTAGCTAAGCAATACCTAAGGCAAATGTAATAAACCTTAAAAAAAAAAAAAAAAAAAAAAAAAGGAAAAAGATAAGATGACTGAATTTCTAAGGGAGGAAAAACTTATTTAGGTGAGTGTGAGGAAAAACTGGTTACTAAACAGCCCTGTGCTGCATCCACCCAGAAGGTACTGTGGCTGAGAAGAGTGACGGGGTGAACTTCTGCCATGCGTTGCATATGTTGGGCTGTGTGGTTTCCGTGGCCTTGCCAGACCTTTAAAACTGATTTCCTCTCCCACTCCTGTTGATTTCTAAATGGTATTTATTCATTAAAATGCAAGCTACCCTACACAAGTGCACTTCAGAGTTCCCTCTGGTTAGGGAGAAATAGAACTGGAGACTGCCGGCCATCTTAACTTGCGCACTAACTCTGTGAAAACCTCAAGTTAGTACTTCTTTACTTGCATGCTTGTTCTGAAGACACTGCTTTATGTGCTACCAGTGCTGTTCAGAACTGATCTGGAGTCAGTTCACTAACCAACAGTTCTTAGTCTGGTTTTCTGAATCAGGTTTATTCTAACCTTTTTGATTAGCATTGCAAGGTTCATTTCTTTACAGCTTCTGGGGAGCTACAGTGGGAGAATGATGATAATTAAGAGTTGCAAACAAGCTAAAAAGCTTACACAAACATTTTTAAGGTGGGAAAATCATCATTTTTCTCTGCTGTCTCTTATTCATTAGCGGTTAAGAAAGTCTTTATATGTGTGTGTGTGTATTATATTATATTCCAAGTGCAAAGCAGTGGAATATACATCAGCTTTCTCTTTTCATCAGTCGTTGCTTTCAGGGAAGCTGCTGATAATCATTTAAAGACCTCTTACTAGGACAGGGGTACATGATCTGAGAAATGGCTGGTTTACATGCTTTACATGCTTCCCTTGAGATTTCTGTCACAATTGCTTAGCTTCATATGCTTCCTACCTCTGCATTTTAGAAATACAGAATGAGACAGTATTTTATATACACTGTTATGCTGCAAAAACACAATATCCTACAAAAAACTTATTATAGCATCTGTTCTAAGGCAGGTGTTGTAACCTTTAGCTTCCTAAAGGAAGCAGACTGGGGAAAATCTAAAATATGTTGTGTTCATTAAACACAGTTCAGAATGATACTTACACCCCATTAACGTCCCTGGTACAGGGAAGGCAGTGCAGGCAGCTGAGTATGTTAACGCATCCCTTTGAGAGATTTGGTGAAAGATACTGTTGAGGCCTTGGTCCCTAGAGCGCTAAGAATGACTTACAGCTTTATATTTATTTTAAATTTATATCACTCAATATACAGTTAATTAGAAAGTGCAGAATACAGTGCTGTTGATGTTCATCCTCATTTCATGATAAAACATTTTTTTTTTTTTTTTTTTTTTAAATAACATAAGATTGAGCCATTTTAGTGGTCACCACAATTTCAGGAGTAGTCACTGGCTGATGGTGCTAGTTTTGGAGCAGGCTCATGATCTGAGCAAGCAGGGCACTGTCTTTTCCAATGGAAGAAAGCAGCAGGGAGAACTTGGTGACGTTTGACCTCCATGAGCAGCGAACCAGGTGTGAGCTGCACTTGAGCCACTGTCCTTTAGTGTAGATATTCTAAAGTTCACACCATGTGAAATCTTGCTTTAGAGGAACTAACAACCGTCACATATTTTCCTTTTTAAGAGCAGCTGAGTTTGGAATAAATTCTGGTGTGGCTGTTTTATTATTTCAGCCCCAAATATGTCTGAGTGATATCTGCATTCTGCTTTTTTAAGGAATGCTGCTTTTTAATTTGTCTCTCCAAGAACATTAAAACAAGAGTTGTTTGGATGTGATGAAGCAATATCATTAGGTAAGTAATAAAATGTAGGTGTTGGATTTGTTTAGTTGTGTACTTCTCAGTCTTACAAACTGTTCACTGGTGGACAAAAGACATTTTTGCCTTTAAAGCTACGTGTAATTTAGATTATTGCTTATGCTACATGTGAAAGCATGTAAGAGGATTCAAATCTTTCTACAAATTAATATTTCTCTATTTTTTTAGATGTTAAGTTTTCTAAAGATGGTTAATAATTAACATTAAGGTAATTTATGGCTAGAACTAAGACAGTTTGGTGACTATTTTGGCATTGCAGTCAGCAAAAGTATTCACAAACTTTTCAATCTGAAAGATTTTTAAATACCTTACAGAGTCTGAACATCTTTAAAAAGTGTTATTGTACGGGAATGTTTTATGAAATAGGTATTTAAAATCATGACATAAGCTACATGTTTATATATAGCATATTGGGTTGCATTTTCAAAACTTGGGTTTGTGTGTTTTACATTAACTTGCTAAGTGGAATTATGCACTAGGTTTCTTTCCTGTTTTCAAGTTGGATCTGGTTACTCTCTTGTTCTGAATCTCTTTGAGAATTACGAAGCTCCTTAGGCTTATTTGAAGGTAGCTGCTTCAACAGCCTTCTGGAAAATACATCCGGGTTCTCAAAAAGGAAGGGATTAGACATCATTAACGGTTCAGTGGACCACTCAAATTTAATTTGAACAATTTCAGGTTATCCTACCTTTTATCAGTAAAACGCTTAGATATGCTGAGATTGACTTGTAAGACAAATATGACTACTTACAGCAAAGCAAGAGTTATTGAAGTCAAAATTGGAGTGACAGCTGCGTTCCTCAAACTTCAAAGAAAAACCTTTGTCCTTTCTGAAGATTTACTAACTATAAATCAACTTGTCTTTCCTGTATTTTCCTCTTAACTGCTTACTGTGTTTAATTATGATGAAGTTGAGTTTGAGAAATTTACCTTGCTTCTTACCCCATTTAGAAACGTGTATTGGTTGTGTGCGGTGTAGGTAAAACCCGAATTGTGAATGTCTCCTTCCTTTTTAGAACATGTGGAATTAGACAAAACCTTTTGAAATTTAAACCTAACACTTAAATACACAATGACTGAACACTTAAAAAGAAATGACTGAAAGGTTGTGAAATGCACCTGTCACTGGAGAAATTGCATCCTCTAGGGAGGAGCGTTTCTTTGGAAGCAGATGAAATAAAATGAATAAACAATGTGACTGATAGCAGAATGAATCTGGGATGCATGCGAGTTGGTCAAGAGCTCCATGTGGAAACTAACAGTTTAAAAGGCACTGATTTAAGGATTTTGTGATGGTGTGCAGTTCACACTAAGCCTTCTAATAGGTACTTTGCGTGTCTTTGATTTGTCTGTAATACAGCCATGTTTCAGCTACCGAACAGGACTGAAGCAGCGAGTCTGAAACTTTTTCCAGTGTGTTTGTTTTCATTTCAGACATAAGTGTTTTTTGGAAATCCTCTTTATTTCTCATTTTGTGAAGTTCTGTGATATAAATTCAGTCTTTTGCATAATGCCTTCTTTGTCTGATACTTGGTAAGCGATACAGAAGTAGTGAGGCTGCAGCTCTTAATTCAAAGTTGCATATCACAAATCATGCGGGTTGGCTATACTAGGGGAATGAGCGCATGTTTTAACATGCACCCACAAACAGTTCCTGAGAGATCTGAAAACCACAAACAACATGAAGTGAGATGCAGCAATTTCCACTAATTGTATTTTTTGTAACAGGACTTATTCATTTTTTTCTCCTCAAGTTCCACACAATTCTGTGCTGTAAATGAGGAGAAAAGAGAAGGGGTGAAACAAAATACTCAACACTATCCTTTTAATTTCCACTTCCTTTAAAGTGAATTACTTACACTGTAGAATATGGTGGCTGGAAGTGCAAGGTTCTTGAGACTTCTTTCTGAAGGAATGCTGTTAAGAATTTATAGATATTTGGTGATGATGAGGAAAGACACAGATTCTTTGTCTAATGACTTGGCTTTCCATTGCAAGGCTTTCAAAGAGCTCCTGAGTACAGTTTCGCCGCTGAGCAGCTCCTTGCAGACAGGGAAGGCAGAAATCCTGCTACTGGCTTTGGAGGATCTGAGAGCTGTGGGCTGTGGCTGAAGGACATGGACATGCCTGGAGCACTCTTGAGGCCAGAATTAAGATTCCCAACTCAGCCTTCCCTGTTAAATTTAGACAGCAGCTTAGCCTTGTCCTCTAATTAGGAGGAGCTGAGGCGAATTTGCTGCTTGAGGAGCATGCGGTATTGCAGTCAGTGCCTACGGTGGGAAGACAGGCTTCAGCAGCTCGAGCTAAGAATGGATGTTTGTGGTTTGGGTGCACATGCTCATTGCACGTGAAAGCAGCATGCCCATTGTTACGGGTTGTAAGAAAGATGTTTACATTCGGTGGCGTTGGATGTGTGCGTACCAAATCTGAACTTGCTGCTGCCTATAACTGTTTGAATTGAAAAGTAATATAATGCATTTATGTCCAAAATAAGTTTGTGTTCTTCAGATTCCGCTCACTGTGGCTTCTGGGAGATAGGGAGGTAATGTGCTTTAAGAGGAAAGTCTCCATCTAAAGAGACAAGGAAAAAAAAAAAAGAGCAATACTTCCCATGGATGTTAGAAAAGTAGGTCTCATCAGTGTAGCTGGACCGCAGAAGAGGTTTTTGGGGTGTTCTTTTCTGCGGGGAAGAAGAACGCAGATATGGCTAGCCGTCTGTATGTGAGGCAATGTCAATGTGAGAACACTTTAGTAAAGTTTCGAGAGCTATATTTCCAACCTGCACAGTGTTAATCTGGTATTCTCTGGAGCAAGATTTTCTGCATGGGCCACTTTAACCTCCTGAGCAGTTAATACAGGGCTCTGTATGCTGAACTGCTGGAGCAAACCTATTTTGTTCTGCATAAAAGGAGCCTGTGTATTCCCCAGAATACTTTGAACCCAAGCTCGAACATAACGTTTGCACAGGAGACCACCACCCTTATTAGTCAAACACTTCTTGAAAGAGAAGAGTTAAGATTGTTTGCTGTCTCCCTCCCCCTGTTCAGCAGAGGTTTGAAATATCCTTATCTTCAAAGCTCGGGGTAGATATGAGGCAAGCCCTCTAAAGGGCCGTGTTCCCATCTGTGCTCTTCTTCAACACCTGCATTCCTCGTGTTGCTGCCAATCGCTTGGTGCTGCTGCAGTAGTAAAACTGCAGAGGTTGCAAGCCTGGGGAATTTATTTTTAATGGATTTTGAATTAAATAATTTATTTTAAACAACAGTTGGTTAAAATACTATAAATATTGATCCAGGGCAGTCTGCCTAAAATTAATGGGCTATAAACAAAGTGTGGTTCTTTTATATGTTTTTATATTTCTCTTCTCTCTTCTTCTCTCTTCTTCTCTCTTCTTCTCTCTTCTTCTC
>CM021768.1:36539021-36894033 GCA_011076525.1 Nettapus auritus | reverse complement strand
TTTTTTTTTTTTTTTTTTTTTTTTTTTTTTTTTTTTTTCTGCAGATGTACTTGTCAATCTAGTTGGACATAGAGATATAACAATGTCTTTACTGATTTGTTGGGAGGGAATGTGAGGTGACTGAAAGTATAGGCTAACTTACGAGGTTTGACTTGTGAAATAGCAAATGGAGGTGCTGTGCAGAGCAAATGTAGGAGTAAAGGAAGTAAAAGCTTCCTGCCAGGCGCGAGCTGCTGAAGTGCTGTAGTGGTAATTTTGCAGTGAAATTCTTGTGTTTGAAATACACACTCATTGAAAAAAGGGGTTTGTGAACTGTTTGTGTGGGCTGTTGTGTAGATGTGTTTGCTGGTCTATTTCTTCAGTCCTTTATAGGAGAAAATTCATTTGGTGGAAATGCTTTTCCTACAGTGCTGGTCCCAGGAGTAATGACCACAACATGGCTTTGAGGGAAATGTGTTAAAAGTTACAATCCCTAACCTCATTTGGCCATCCTACTGTGGGACAGCTTGCACAGTACGCTGCTGTGCAGTGTTGAGGAGCTAGAGTTTCCGTCACTTCCCTCAGCCCTTTCACTAACAGGCTATGAATGCATCGAATGTCTGCAGAACAACAGATGCCTTCCTGCTAGAATCCTTTAAAGTTACCTCACTTTTTCTTTTTTATGACCAATTCTATTTCAAGGAAGCAGAAATCTAACAAAAGCTTACTGAACAGAATTATACTCTTCACGTGTTTAATGAAGCGTAGTTTACTATATTTGCCTCCCTAAGCCAGTTTGTTTTGTCTACCTTTAGGAGTACTACCCCGTAAAGAAATCCAACACTTTGCAGTTTCCTGTTGTTCATTTTGTTTAACTTTGGCTATAAATTACCTTTGGCTCAATTACAAAGCTTTCAGAAGATAATCAGAAGAAAAGAGTGAGGAAGAAATAATACCGGTTTGTTTTTATTCTGTAAATCTGCTTTACTGCCAGCCAGCTGGGCATAGCGTAGGAGGCAGGAGGATCCCAAAGAGCGACACTGTTTCTGGTTGGCAGCACACTGTGGCTGATTTGGTACGCTTAGTCTAGAGGACTTTGCCTAACCACCTCTGCCACAGACTCCTCTGCATTAGCACAAAAAGAATCTTTATTATCTTATATTTTTATTGCTCGTTTGTCTTCAGACCTGTTGCATATTTTCAGTACCTTTGGTGTGTCACATTAGTATTGATGGATTGGTTATTCCTAACATTATCTAAGGAATCACAAAGTTTGTGGCTCCATACACTTACTTTACAATTTATCATTGTAATCTAAAGGCCCATTCTTGTAGAAATTAGCCTGTGAGAATAATGGTATAACAACTGCTAGCAAGAAATGTCTGTGGTGTTAAGCATTAACTTAGATATGACATAAAGGATTGGAGGACGTAAGTTACCTTCCGTCTTTTTCCATTTATCTTGAAGAAACTGATTGAACCATCGAATTGAGGGGATATTTCACTTAAAATCTACTTGATTTGCACAGGCATGTAAGTCACTGCTAGAGACTATGTAAAATAATGAGTTAAATCATGCCTGCAATGTCACTTTCCAATTTCTCATCAGAAATTTGAATGTAGAAAGATGACAGCTTATGCAAGCTAAGACTTTTTTTTTTTTTTTCCCCCAATTTCAGCTCAAGAAGCTGCACACCTTATGAGTTGAGATAAATACAGCTATTTTATCTTCTTTCAGATAATTTTGGATTCAATCAAGCAGTCTCTTTTTGCACTCAGGTTCAGTTAAATGTGAAAGCCGTGTAGAGACTAAGTGGAAAAATATGGTAACTTGAAGAAAAGGCATAGTTAGATCACACCACATTGTATTATTTATTTTTATTCAACAATTCACCTGCTTTTTTGAGGGGAGGAACTGGAATGATGGCAAGAACGTTCAAGCTGTGCATATTGGTTTCTTCTGCAGTTTTACTAAATATCTATCTATCTACAGCTGGCCTTTGTCTCCGCGTTGATATGTAGGTAGAAATCTTCTGGCTGGTGGAACCAATATATTCATCCTTTTGTTTCATTGGAATATTTTTATAGCATATACATCTATGAATTCTGTATAAGGGGGAACTTGTCATCTTTGTTCCAGCTGCAAATGTTTGATGAATGTACCTACCTCAGTTTTAAGCAGCATGGTCTGGGGCATTGCTAGTGCATGGAACACTTCATTTCTTGCAACTTGCAATAAGTCTATTGTTTCCACAGAAGTTTCATTCTTAGAGGATGTTTTTTTGGAAATTTCGGAAGAGCTTTTTAAGCCTGATGATAGTGTCAGTTGGTAGAATTTGTCATGATTCTGAATCAAAGTATTAATGTCCATTAAAAATTCTGTGAGGTGTAATCATGGGGCTTCTGTTCACTTTTCTTCTGAACATACATGTAAAACGATTGAAATTCCAAAAATATATTTCTGAGTTTATGAAGGAGAAATGCCATGGGCACGCATTTTCGTACTCTTTCTTCTACTTAGCTCAATTTAAGCAGATTTGTTTATTTCAAAGCTGCTGCATTTCAGTAGTCGTTTTTTAGCAGTTTCTGTTACTGTTTAGTAGAACTTTAAAGACTGTCTTGCATAACTTCCGTACATGTTGCTGCATGAAATAGTGTAACCTTAAATGGGAATGAATGTCTTGTTCTCGTGTTTTTCAAAGTTGTCTTCCTATAATACATTTTTTACTAACATTCTCAATATTCAGTCCTATGGTAAATCCTGTTTGCGCAAAATTGCAGACTTCAGCTACTAAGCATAATCCTGTTAATGCAGACAATACTGCTCAAATGCCATTCACATTATAAGCAACACCTGCTTCTCTTATCAGAGGGACAGCTACATTTATTAATAACTTGCATATAGAATTTTATGTTTTTTCCTTTTGAATATAAAAGTCAAGTCTTCCCCCTCTTCAAGATTTTGGGGAGGGAGTTGGGAAAAAAAATCAGCCCTGATTTTGATTGTTGCTTGTGTTTATCATTAATACATAAACATAGATTTTTCCATGTATACACATATATTAATATATATAGTATTTCTGTGCTATGTAATTATAGCTTGTTGCTGGTGTTTCGTGTTAATTTTCAGTGTTAACTGCATTGTTCTACTCTATTGGTTTTGTCATAACGCAGCTTGTGAACACAGGAGAAACGACTTCTACTTTGGAAAGCTTAAAAACAAGGCTTTCTGCAAGGTTTTGTGTTCCATGGGTGAAAACAGATATATTTGCTTTAAAATTGTGGGTGTTATATGTAGAAAGAATCATATCCATGGACAGAGCCTTTTAGGTACTTTATCTTTTTGGATTCACTATTTAAAATCCTTGTATTTGGGTTTTAAATTCATTCACCTATTAGGAAATGAGTCTTGTTCCTTGTTCTTGTTCTAGTGTGTTTTTTTGTTTGTTTGTTTGGTTTTTTTTTTTTTTTTTAGTATTATGAACAGAATTGATGTCAGAGGTAATCTGGCTCTGTATTCATCTTAAAACATACCTTTCTCAGTAGTTCGACACACAACAGCAGTAGCATTTCTGAATGGCTCTTTGTATTCCGGATTCCCATTTATATTTCTTTATAATAACAGCCTGGAGCATACAGGAAAAAGCACACATGAAAAGATTTGGCCTTACATACAGTCACCTACTTAATCATCAGATGTTTCAGAGCTTTGTCCCTATGCTGACAACACTCCTAACACTGTCTTAGGAGCCAGTCTGCAGAGACTGGGAAGATGTGCCTCAGAAAGCGGGTCTCAGGCATAACTGTGGTGGAACTTCTGTGTTTGGAGTCTGAAGAAATCAACTTTGTTGTATTAAGGAGTGTGACAAGTCCATTTGTAGCTTTTGGAGTTGTAAACTGACTCTTTTCTGGCTTCACTGAATCATATAGAGGATGTTACATGTTAGTCTTCGGAGAATCATGCATTCATTTAGTCTGGAAGACAAACCTGGAGGTTACCTAGTCCAGCCTCCTGCTCACAGCAAGGAGAAGTTTCCTGGGGCTGCTCAGGGTCCAAAGATGGAGATTTACAGCCATCTGGGAACCAGTCCCAGTGCTTGACTGCTTCATGTGTTCAGTCAATGTGTCTTGTTGCTGTGTGTAGCCACTGGCTTTTTTCCACCTCTGAGTCACAGTCTCCTCTGTCACCTCACTTTAGGTAGTGGAAGATTGTGTCTCGATGCTGCCATGGCCTTCTTCAGGCTGACCAAACCTAGGTCCTTCCTTCAGCCTTTTCTCCTGCACCATATGCTGCAAACACTCCTGGCTGTTTTAGTGGCCCTCCACCAAACTCCATGCAGTTTGTCAACATCCCTCATGCTGGGCACAGGTGTCTTGATGCAGTACCATGCACAAATGCAGAATCAAGGGGAGCGATCACTTCCACCGTCCCATCAGCTTGTTTGGCCGGGTACGTGTTTAGCTCTCGGTGCCTCCTCTCATCAGGAGGTTCTCAAGGGGCCATTCCTGTAGCTGGCTGAGGCCCCTATGGCTGGCAGCTCTGCCCTCTGGCTTGCCCGTGCTTCTCCCCCTTTTGTTGTCATTTTTGGACTTGCTGAGGATGTGGTGTTTCCTTTTGCCAAAGGAAATTATTAAACAGCTATCAGCCCTGATATGAATTCCTTCATTGACTACTACCTTTCGGGCCTGAAGGACCCGTCAGTTTTTCACCCACCTTGTTGTCCACCCATCCAGTTGGTATTTCCTCATCTTGACCACAAGGAGAAGTGCAGTCTCTTCTGTGTTGGAAAGTGTTGAAAGCCTTGCCAATGTGCAGGTAAATGATTTGGGCTGCTGCCTGCTCTTCCACAGAGCCCACCATCTTATCATAGAAGATGGGTTGCTTGAGAGTATGCGGCCTGCCTAAGGACATAGTTGGTTCTGTGAGTCACCTTCTTGTGTCTGGAAATAATTTTTCTTGGGGCTCGCTCTGGTCGTTTCCTGGGAATTGAACTGAAGCTGACTGCAATTCTCTGGATCCTCCTACTTGCCTTTTTTGTATTATTATTTTCTGGCATAACATTCTTACTGTGTTGCTTATGTTTCTGATCACAGCTGAAGTTTGACCCGGTATTTTCAAAGGGTCTCCTTAGTGATACCAATGCTCTGCTCCTGAGCGTGCCTTGGTGCTTATTACATCCAATTTTATCATTGGCAATTGTGAACTATCATCTCAGCTTCTCATAGTTTTGGTGTTTGGTTTTTATAAGAGTTGATTGTTCTAATTAACTTTTTTTGTTGTTTCTTTTTTTATCCTGCTTCATAAAATCACTAATACTCTGGCAGCGGTGCTCCCAACACAGTTTCTTGCATTCATTTTTTTTTTTTTCTTAATTAAAAACAAAAACAAACAAAAAAAACCCCACATACCTGCCCTTCATTTTCTATCTTTTACCAATTATTAATCTTTGCAGGAACCACTACTGACCTGAGGCACTCTTTTATGTCATCTAAAATATATATATTTTTTAATGAAGGTTTCTATAGATACTCTATTAAAACAAAAATTATATTAAAAACAACTTGCTTGTGTGCTTTTTTTTTTTTAGATATAAATGTACGTGTATGATTTCATTGGCCTTTGTGTGGTACTGACTGCAGTTCTTAACATTAAGCACATAAATAAGTGCTCTCAAAACTGAGGTTGTAAATAACAAGCTGTTTCACAGGGAGAAAAGTATCTTACTGATGTGGTTTTTTGTTTGTTTGTTTTGAGGGATTTTGTAAATTTACAGTCCATATAAAGAACTATTAAAGTTGCCATTAACATACCAAGGTGTTGCAACATTGTTTTCTTATTTTGGAGTGATCAAAATTAACAGCACAGAATAATCTTCAAAGAACAAAAACCTGCACTGCCTTTTGCTCGTGGTAGCTTTAGAAAAATAAGACCTGCAAGTGAGGATCCCCTGCTAAATACCAGACTTCCCCCAGCTGCTGCATGCCTTGATATTAATTTACTTCAGTACCTTTCAAAGACATTGTTGGGTGTTTTATATAAATAAGAGAAACATTTCCAGTAATGTTTGATATTTTTGGCTCAACTGTTCTTTGTCTGTGTCTGTCTCATTATTAAAATTATCTTACGCTGGAGACATTACATTACAGATTTGCTTCTAAAGATTGTGATGTTTGACTGCTGTTGAAAGCAGTCTGTCCCATGTACAACTGGCAGGTTTTGGAACTGTCAGCTCTTTTCATATGCAGTCTCCTGGAGACCATGTGTTCATCTTGTCCAGCTAGCTTGCTAATTCTGATCATGACTGTTAACCTGCATTGTTTTATAAATGCCCCCAGAAATCTAAGAAAAATAGAATTAGGAACATTGGATTAAGTTCATCCCATTTTTAGCAACAGGAGCATGATAGCTTGAAAACAGAACTAAATTTTTTGCTTCAGTTGAAGCAGAAAGGGGAGAAGGAGGAGGGGAACTCTTTCACAGCCAGGATGGTATCATTCATCATTTCTGTTGCCCTTTCTTTGTGTAACAGACTTCTGAAAAATTATTTGCTAATTAATGGCTTTTGTAAATCAGGTGCACTTGAAGTCTAGTTCTGCACATTATGCACTGATTCTCAAAGGTATCCATCCTATCAGTCCTTAGTGGTAGTAACCTGCGCCATTATTAGCTGTTTGTTTTTTTTTTTTTCCTATGCAATTGACCAGATTACCCAGGAAAACAACTTAAAATCAAGCACTGCAGCTTTTATACGTGACATTTATTCTACCAGCGCAGTTCCAGTTGCATCAAAGTGGATTAGATGTCATTCCTTTTTGTACTGGGAAGAGAGAAGGACAATTGTCAAAATACCTCCTTTACGTGGTATATTAACATTTTTAATTTTATTTATTTATTTATTTATTTATTTTCAGCACCATATTCTTGTGTTGCTTAAATTCAGGCATTAAATTCAGACATTCAATTGTTCTGTTGACAGTACTTCTAATATCCTTTAGAGACTTATTTAAGAGCTTTTGGTGCTTATTCTTAAAATTGTTTGCAAGCGTGGCAAAAAGGCAGGTAGACTAAATTGTTTGTATGCAAGCAACGTTGGTATTAACTAAAATGAAGAACTTGAAATTTTCAGAATTGTCAAGACTTGATTGGGATGCATTAGATCTCCAACATCTGATTTTGAACTATTTCTTTAGAGTCTTAAACAAGATACTCTATAATGTTTAGCTAGTCTGCCACCTAACTACATATTAATTTCATGTGAAAACTGGAGACTTACTAAACAAAAAGCAGTCTGCCTTGCGTCACCTCTAAGCATTTACACTTCTTCTAGTGGAAATATTCTTCTGGTCAGAAGTAGGACTTCATATGGAAAATAAAATCTTTAATGCCACTGAGCCATCCGGTACAACCAGGACTATAAGACTTCTGAATAAAGCCATCTGGTACTCCTGAAGTCTGCTTCTGAAGTAATTGGCAGTTTACTGATCTGAGAATGACATAATGACCTGATGAAGTAGAGTGGAAGATAATTGGGCTTCCTCCAAGATTCTGTCTGTTGATTTGGAAACAGTATTTCTATCTGTCGAATTTTTAATTGTATTTTATTTTTCCCAGAACTAGTAAAAGAGGATAAAACTTTGTCAGATGTGCTTGCCACTCTGGTAGAAGCTTGGCAAATATTGAAAGACGGATTTATTTTTTTTTCTGTCCCCCTTGAACTTGGTTGTATGCACAGTAAATTATGGTCTTTACAAATGAAACACTGTCAGAGCACATGAATTAAAAGAAAAATAGTAGTATAAATCTTTTACTGGCTTTGGTAATTTTTACTCAGAAACAAGAGATGGTGGTAGTCCCCCTTGCGTGGGATTGAGGAAACTGGTTGGTTCCTAGCCCAAGGAGACTTTCCCAGGATTTTTCCCCATCTCCATTTTCCTGGGAAGAAAGCAGTGTTTTACTGATAGAAGTGCATAATGCTTAGCTTTAGGTCGTTTGCCCCCAGAGCAGGAGCCGAGGTTTGGCCGTGTAACCGCATGCGCCGTGCTTCTCCTGCCAGCTGCATGCAGCGCTCTCCCTTGCGGCGAGGACCACAGGCAAAGAGATCTGACTCTCACCATTGCCTTGTGCTGCTCAGCGTGAGCGTTCAGCTGGCACTGGGTGCCTGTGGGCATTGCAATGCTCAGGACCAGGTGAGCAAAGTAGTTCCAGGTTGGCATCGTTGGCTTCCCCCTCTCCTCATCTGGGCTGTGGCGGGTCCGGTGTCTTGGCGGGTGGGAGCTGATGTGCCCAGAATACTGCAGGGCTAGGACATCTACTCAGCTGAGACTGTACCCAAAGCAGAACAACACCAGATGGATTAGAGCTACAGCTTGTTCGTCATCTAAGACAGACATTTTTTTTTTTTTTTTCTGCTCAAAGTTAGGGTACTTTTGAACTTAGGCCTTTTTTTGTGTGTGACTTGCAAGTTCATGTGAATTACTCTACTATGCTTACTCTTGGAAGGCTCAGCTGCTGTGGAGTGAATGCCAGCCTGCCTGCTGATGGGCACATCTGTTATATTTTATCTGGTTTGTAATCCAAATCTTTCTGAGACCATTTCTGTCCATATACAGTCAATCCAGTTGCGCCATTAGCATTCGAGTGCAGATGGCAAGTGTGCTTATAATAACTTTCCAAACTGTAACTTGGATTCTGTGAAACAAAAGTTGACTCTTTCCATTTGTTGCAATGCAGGTTTTACTTCATTTTTTTGGTTATATTTTTTTTTTCTGGAATTCAGGCAGATGTAGTCTGAAAGAAAAGTTTTACTCTGAAGAATTATTATTATTTTTTATTTTAAAATGTTGCTAATTCAGCTGCTCTGATACTCCTGAGGAGCACATCCTGGTAGGCTTAATGATTATGAATACTGTGTTATTCTGAGAGTAGACCCCAGGGAGGTGGCAGAAGCTCTCTTTGTGCGTCATTTAGATTTTGAGAACTGTAAGTTACAAGAGTGATTACAGAAATCAGAGACCTCACAAATAGTAGTGAGAATAAATACTGGGATAGTATTTAGACTGCATAAGCTCTCAGATATTTTATACAGATTTATTTAAAGTGTATTTACATAATAAAGCTATCAAAAATTATGAATATTTACATACAGCTTGACAGAAAAAAGGAGGTAACAGCAGGATGTTAGAGTCCTGCTAGGTTACCCCTGCAAGGGAGTAGAGACAGCACCAATGTATAACAAGGCATAAGGATCCAATAATTAATCTTGAAAGTTTGGGAGTGTTTTTTTGTTTGTCTGTTTGTTTTTCCTTTTTCTACTAGGAACTGTTTTTTTTTTTTTTTTTTTTTTAATAAAAAAAAAAAAAACAATCTCCATATCAAGTAGTACTGCAAACTAAAGAGAAATGACCTTTGTTGTTGGAAGCATCTACTGCAAGTACTTTGTCACTATGGACGCACATTAGTTAACACTGTGAGTGCCATTCAGATGGACTGAGTATCACTTGTTAAATTACCGTGGTAGTAATTATGTATATTACAAGCTTCAGCATGAAAGTGACTGATTACATCGTTTATGGAGGGGAAGAAAAGTGAAAGCAAAATAATTAATTGTCGTGGACTTCTCATAGCTTGTCCAGCTGTAGTAAGAGCATGAAGACAGCTGCAACAGTAAGCTGTACGAACAGGTTGTTCAGCTGCTCTGTTCCCTAGCTGCATGCATGTGGTACCCTGTCCTGCAGGCTGACCCTTGGTGCCAAAATGGTTCATCTTTCTCATCTTTCATGTTTGCTGCACAAGTGCCCAGATAGTAATAAATGAAATTAAATGGCAAAATACTCAAGCATTGTAAGCACCTGTGCAGGTGAGTTATAGTCTACCCTGATACTCTAAGAGGATTATGCCAATATTAGTGCAGCTCTCAGAAACTTTTTTGTTCCTCTGTGTTCTTAGACTTGTCTTGTAGTTATGCAGAAGGAGGAGATAAGGTGAGCTTATATAAGAAATGTCTAAAAAAAATCTTCCTGAAGCAAAAACATAGCGAATAAACTTTGGAGTGTTATTTTGCGAGCCATTATTTGGAGTTGTTTATGATGGGTAAAGGTGTTTTGATCTATATTCTGCTGTCGTCTAGATTTTTATCTTTCTGTAGAGATGAAAGTTTAAATTAATCTGCTAAAAGAATGGAAAGCAACTTAGTGTTGGATTTTTGTTTATTTTAGAAAGTGGGGTTATTCTGCAGAAGGTAGGACAGTACAATTCTCCCTTTGCTTGCATAAGTTGGTTAAAGAAGCGGCCTTTGACCTCTATACTGAAATGAGAATATCTGGGATTTTCTGTGCTTTCTGTGGAAAGTTTTAGATTTCTCCCTGTAAGTGGAAAACAACAAATGCACTGAAATTTATGCCTTGTAGTGGATATTCATGCTAGCACCTTTATTATTCACTGTGTCAGACTGCACTCAGCTGCTTATTTACACAAAAATGCTGTGAGAGCACCCCGCAGTGGAAAACGAAAGGGCGATACAGAGCTGGGCAGCAGAACTATGGAGAGCCCATGTGATGGGGTCTGCCTCCAAATTCCTCCTGGGTGCAGGTGGGCTGGGGCAGGCCATCCTCCACAGGATAGGCAGAACTGGGTGCCTTCCTGGGGCACGGTGTGTCCCCACAGATGCCCTCAGAAATAGGGTTGCTTATAGTCATGTGTAGGATACTTCATGTATATGCATGTATGTGCATGTGTATATATATATATAAATACATAGAGGGTATGTCTTAATTTGGCCAAAAGCATTGACTTGGTTCTGCATCATAAATGGCAGGTCTTCACTGGTGGCTTCCCCTCCCTTCCTTGCAAAGACACCAGTCTTGGGAACAAGTACGATGACTAGTAATTAAAATTTGGCAAACTCTATAGTGCCATTCAATATTAAGCAATATCATCACATTTGCATATTGTTTCTTTTTCTTTTTTCTCTTTCTTTTTTTTTTTTTTTTTTTTCTTTTTTCCCATAGTCTTTCTTGCCAATAGAACTATGGCAGTTTAAGTATTGCTTCACATTTTGTTTGAGGGTGTGTTTGGGCATAAAAAATAAGAATTGTTTTTTACCATCCAGTTGTAAACTGTCAAATATAGCAGGTTTAACAGGATCATATCCTAATCTGTCATTGGTTCAATTTCTAATTCAGTGTTGGTCAAAGACTATTTTTCATATTTAACATGTATGCAAACACTGATATTTGATACTTCTTATTCTGTTTCACAAATCTGGTATTAGCATGGTACTAAAAAAAAAAAAAAACCACCCTATAATTTTCTATATAAATTGTGCTCAATATGGTTTGTGCACATATTAATGCTTAAGTTTCATTTATCATTTATTTGGGTTTTCTTTTTTCTACTGTGATCGGTCAGGATTTTCACTTACTTTACCTAAAAAATGTATTTTGGGAAATAACAAGATTTTGTGTTGAGGCAGTGGAATGGGAGAAAAAATAGGCTTTCATTTTCATTAATGGACCAGGATGGCAGGTTTAAACAGGACTTTGAAGAGGCTTGAAAGAGAAGGGTTGATCAACTCTTATGTAGTGCTGTTGTGCATAGATCAAATGAAAAAGTCAAATACAGTGAAAAATGGAAATTCACATGGAAAAAAAGCCCCTGAAGTGATGCACAAAATAATATTTTTCATTAAATGAGTAACTGGATAACTAACTGGTACCCAAATTTAGGTCAAGATCTTATGTGAGGGTTACTTTTGCCTGCTGTTAATAAGGCATAGCAGCTGCCTATTTTCTTTTTTTGGTGCACTGCTTTCATAGACAATGACAGTATAAGCATTTTCTGTGTATGAGTAAAAGCACTGGAGGCTTAGATAGAAGTACATTTGCAGCTGTTTTACATAACATCTGGATTTCTTCCACATTACCAGCTGTAATGTAAATGGAATAAAAGAGGGCAGGAGCAGATGAGAAGGATTCCAGTAGATTGTGTCATCAAATGACTGTGGCTTTCTTAAACTTTCAGGTATTAATAGTGAGAAAAGTCTCAGATTACTTTTTTTTTTTTTTTTTTTTTTTTTTTTTTTTTTTTTTATAAATAACAAACATGCTGAATTTCTTGTGTTCTGATGGTAAGATAATAGTAAAATCTAGACTTTAATGCTGAACTGTTTAATACACATAGAGCAGTTTAATGTGTGTCCTTTAGATTTGGAGGTCATTAACTGTTTTAGGCTAACATTATGATTTGACTTAAGACAACGAAATCTTACACCATGATTACAACTGAATTTGTGTTAACAATGTAAGGTTGGTCTTCTAGCCCAGACTGGTTGGTAATATGAGCCTGGTGAAAAGATAATTACGTGCTGTGTTGAAAAAGGGGATGGCTCTCATCAGCTTTCAGGATTTATCTCTGTGAGTAGATAGACATAGCAAGTATTTGTCTTTAGTTGCCTTTTTTTTTTTCTTCCCTTTTTTTTTTTTTTCTTCCTTTTTTTGTTTTTGTTTATATTTACCCAGGAGTTAGAATAAAAGGTTTAGAGACATTCTGCCTTTTAACATGGAGAGACAATTGCTTTGGCTCGAAACCAGAATTTGAATAAATATTATTAAAATTAAATTTACAACAGCAGTAAGGAAGCAGGTTTTGCTCTCCTCTTCTTACAGTAACTGTAAATACTGAAGCTGTAAAAGATGCATTTAACAAGTCCCTGGGCTATGTAATTGGGAAGTGCTGATAAGTATTGATATGGCTTGATGCTTCTGTGCATCATTTTCCAGGAGAAGTACCAGCAAAGGAGTTACAAGAGTAGGAAATTCAAATGGTTGGAATTGAATGCCTTGATTCAGGAAACAAGGAAGGACTCAGGGCTGAGATGTAAGGGGGTGTCCAGTTTTGCTGGCTCTGTGTCTCCAGTGATGCTCTGGTCCCATAGCAGGGCTTAAGGGGCTGGGGGAATGGTGCGTGCCTGAAAGTGAGCGAGTGTTTTTGTTATCAGCTTGAATTTCAGCAGCGATTGCAAGGAAAGCAAGTGATTTTGTAAATGGATAAAGCAGGTTTACTGTCGTCTGCAGGATGTACTAGAAAATGGAATGAAAACCGATTTTCCGACAGTTTTCAGTTGGGGGTTGGAGGGAGCTGTATGTGAAAAGCTGCCAAAGTAAAGAAAGGAGCTGTGCTTCCAGCCCCTTTATTAATCTATACTATTTTTACTTAACAAAGGTTACTTTGTTTCAATTGGGCTTTTGCCTAATATTTTCCTAGATTAGTCCCTAGAAGTAGTAAGGATAATAAGCAACGTTGGACGAAGTGCAAATGCAGACCCTTGTGGAAACTTGCAGTCCTTGTGGAAAATCTCCCAGATGAAATCCTATCAATATGTTAAATGTCTGAAATGTCATAATATACCTTTGTTCCTCTATCTGTTATCTCCTGGTTAAGTAGCATCCTAACACAGTAGGTAGTCAGGATGTGGCTGAGGAAAACGGTGCAACAGAAGAGCTGATCTGCTCTTTGCTTGAGAGAGCCAACACCACTGTAAAGGGCATGTCCTGCTTACTGTTTTGACCTGCAAGTTTAAAGAAATGGCTTTTTACCATGGTATGGAAAGAAAGATACTGATCAGAGCTCTAGCCAGAGTGCTAGCCCAGACCCTGGTCAGATCAGGCTGCTTCATCAGATCTGGCCAATTTCAGAATGAGATGATAATGTGGTGCTGGTGTTCTTCTTTATTACTTTCTCATTTGTGCTGTGAACTCCCTGGATCTTACAAGTAGATTTGATACTACTCCCGGAAGAGCACTTAGCAAAAATTAGTCGAGCCATAAACATGGAAAAGATTAGGATGAGATCCTACTCCTAGAAATCTTTTCTTTGTTTGGTCATAGAATAAAACCTGGGAAAACTTCACAGATCACAGAGCTACTTCTGCTGAATGCAAAAGATATTAATTGATTGAAGAGCCTAAGTATTTTTCATCATTTTTCAATCAATTCCCATATGCATGTGGTTTCTCTGTGCAGCAGTCAACTCGGTGTGCCTCATGTTCTTCATTCAAGAATGTTCAAATAGTTTAGGTGAAAGTTCTGTATATAGGGATTTTTTTTTTCTACTTTAAATTGTTATTAAAATCTATAAACAAATCAGTTCTTCCAATCTACATGTGTATGTTACTGCAGGATGCAGTCCATAGTTAGTCTAATTATCTTTAACAGGTAGATAGTTCAGGTTCTCCCTGAAATAAGGATTTGGTGGAAATGAGAATTGAAACCAGAGTCTTAAAGTTAGTACCATATGAAGGGAAGTGTTTCTGTTAGCAAGTCTGTATTTAGTAGAGTTAAAAGAAGTCCAGTTTTAAATTGAGATTTATTTTCATCTGTTATGTTTCAGCTTTTCTTCTTTTAACAGTGATGTCTCAACTCAAAGGCTCGTTTGAAACTTTTCTCAGTGCAAAGGGTCTACGACACTCACAGTGAAAAGTGACCATTTCAGTAATATGGGACTCGTGCAGTGTAATACTTGTATAATATTTGACTATATATTGGAGCTTATACTTTTTTCAGTACCTGACTTGGGCATCTGAACACTTGTTTAGACATGCAGGGCCTTATTGAGAGACCAGAGCATCGAGTTTTATACTCTCAGAAATGACATTGATAAGTTGGTGTTGTCTTTGGTTTGTCTTGTTCCCTTTGTTTGAACTTAGTTGTTAAGCATGTAACAGGTAGTAGTACACAGCTGGTAATGTGCTGGATAACAGGGTTGGTCTTGTTGAGACGGACTCTGCAGTACATCAGTTGCACTACCCTGACCACAAGGACCACAGTGGCAGGAAAATAGCAGCACCTGAGCCAGAAGGAGTGTAAAGTGCGTAGACACATTTAGTCTTATGTAAATAGGTAATACCAGAACATACCAATCCTCCTCCTCTTTCTGCTCTTCGCCTTCTTATGCCCTTAGGCTTGCTGAAGACCTACACCTAAGTGAGGTGAACGAAAGACACCTCTGGATTTAATAATTGCCTCTGAACCTTTGCTTGAATTTTTGTTTTGTTTGGTTGGGTTTTGTTTGCTTGTTTTGTGATCATCTCCAGGAAAATTATGTGTAGTGCCAATGTTTTAAAATACTCTTCTCACAGAGAGTTGTCAGAAGCTAACTGCATCATTCTGCCACTGTGCAAGCGAGTTGTGCTAGCTTAAATTGCAACCAGTAAGTGGCAAATCAAATCACTTTCCTGAAGCCAGGTCAACGAGGCAGGAGTCTTCAAACAGTAAAATCTCCGGTCATCAAGACAGGTTTACGAAGGGCATTGTTTAACTTGTCTGCTTTTGCAGCAGACCAAGACTCTTCACCGTACTTAATTGTTTGAAATACTTCTAAAGTGTTAGTAATCTATATATATATTTTTTAAAAGCTAGGTTCTCGGATTTTTTTTTTTTTTTTTTTTTCCCACTCAGGAATCTTTGCTCCCATTCAGCTTCAGAGTGGAGACAGTCAACATTTGGCATCCAGCACTTCATATTTCTTTACAGCAGTGAGGCTTTGATGTGCAGATAATACTTTACCTGTGGCATATTAAAATCTTAGCGTAAAGCCTTCAGTTTCAAACAGCTGCTATAGCACTTTGGACTCTTTACTGTGCAAGATTTTCATAAAATAGACTTCAGCTAATGTGTTTTAGGAATAAGGAGAAAAGATTGACTTGGCTGGAAATTTCAATAAAAGTTGAATTAACAAATTTCGGATTCATCTTAAACATTGTGCATATATATAATTCTTTATGTAGTGCTATGGTAGGCTAAGTAAGCAAAATTATAGAACATCAAAGCTTGTAGATGTCGGTATTGCTGAAATTCTGCAGAGGTGCACTTTTTAGATATGAAAAATATTTTTTCTTCAGCCATCGTGTGCTTCAGATCCGCACACTTAGGTATTGTAGACTGTTTATCACCAGGAGATTCAAACAGCCCATTAATTTTGGTGCTGGGTTAGACTCTGTATGTATTGCTCTGTTTGTTCTAATTTACGTGAGAGCATAAGCTTGGGGGCTTGATGTTCCTATCTTGTTTTGCAATTGAATCACCAGCTTCATCTATTGGCATTGTTGATAAATACTTTGTGTTGGGAACACATTAGAATTCTTGGGCATAACGTTATAAATGAAATGTGCATCAAGATGTTATTTATAAAAGCTGTTCTCTTCTGCATGGCAACCTGCTGCTATGCACTGGAAAAATGCAGTGCCTTTCTGTAAGGCACAATTTCAATCTATTGGAATTGTAACAGCTTTCTTCTATCTTAAAGTACATAGTTCTCTTATAATTACAGCATGGGGTTTGAAACTTAAGTCACTTTATAGTGATTCCAAGTGTGAGTAGGCAAAATCACTTTTACTTGTTTTAACAAATAGAGTCCTGGGATTTAATTTCCTCCTTAGCTTGAGATGCATGCAATATGATGTGAACTTTGGATTCAACTTGTTCAAAATACAGTTAACAAATGTAGCTCTATGCCTGTGAAATTAATAGTTCCACCTTCAACCTCAAGGAGTTCAAGCAAGGATATTGACTTAACCATACCAGGCATCCAAAACCCAATCTGAAAAGCGTGTGAAGGGACTGTGAAATGGTTTTCATCAAATATCTTGAGCTAATACACAGCTGACCTAGTATAAGTCGTCAGAGAAGCATCTCTTATTTATCAGTGGACGTGTTCCCTTAGGCTACTCAAGCCAGTCATGAAGCCACACCGCTAAGACAAGGGGTCTGATTTCATTTTTTACCCTTTGCTTGTTCTCTAGAATTACAGGGGAATTAGGTAAAATGCTTTTTAACCCTTGATTTCCCCAGCCCTCATTCCCACCATACCCATGTGTGTTTTCCAAAGAAGTTAAAGAATGCTGAGAACTTTTACAGATGTTTTAGCATCATCATAAGAAAAAACATAAAGTGACACATCTGACTGAATATCCATAGGTTGCTTAGACATGATTGTGATCAGTACTGAAGCTGAAAGACTATTGTCGAAGGAGTCCCTAGAGATTGCACTGGGTTTCCAACTGAACGGTAGCTTTTGATGATGCAGTGGACGATCAAATTAAGTTAAAAGAAGCAATCTCTGTACAGCATTGCCAAGACCCTTAGTGGGAACAAAATAGTTCCCTTGTGTAGTTTTAAAAAGACTGACAAATTGGAAAGTTATCCTGAACTAGGGATATTGGAGTGATTTGAGAGTTCCAAGTCTCACTTTTCATTTTTACAGTTGTTCAGCTTTTTTGGATTATTCCATGTAAGCATTCTGGAAGGTTTGGGATATTAAAGGTAGGCAAAAAGTAATGTTAGATGATCCAGTGATAAATGTTTGAGTTTCTTGTGTGAAATGGGAAATAATAAATTGTATGTCAATAAATAGATATGTTAAACGTGAAATACGTTGAACTATGGTCACACCGAGGACTAAATCCTGACTTAGTATACTGATGATTTCCATACAGCACTGCATATAATCTTCTTAGGGAAATAAGTTGCAACTGTGATGGTCCTTGGTGGTCTGCTGTTAGTCCTCCTCAAGAGCACCTGCTATACTAGATTAGCAAAAGGGTCATTTGGAAGTGGTTTTGCTTAAAATAGTCGACTGCTTTACCCGTGCCATGAGGTACTGGTCTTTGTGGCTGCTCTCGGATACCTTTATGGTCATGCTCACTGAAGCTGAGTTCTTTCTGCTTAAATTTCTTCCAGTTCAGTAACAGTTGCATTATAGACATTACTGTAGATCGGTATTTATATTGCATAACTTCTTTCTTCCAAATCGTCTCGTAGGAGTCCAATTGTAATGAGATGAAGGCATTATGGTCTTCCAAAAGTTTTGTTTTAGCAGGTTAGTAATAGCTAAAATCTTTTATTTACTTTAATAGATATTAAAGATGTAGTGGTTTATATCTCTGTAGTTGAGACTATGGTGTAGTCTGGTTCTGAAAATAAATTAAATAGATCCCAAATAAATTTGTTATAGTACTTTATTTTTCTTGCCTTTCTGACATAGGGATATGCCCAAGGTACGCTTTCTGTACATGCAATGCAAGCCTCAGGCAGCTTTAATCTGGCTTGCAGAGTTTCCAGTAGCAATGTTATTTCTGTACAAAACGTTTGGCACAAACTTGGTAAGTTTGCTTAGGACCCTCTGCGTTTTTAACAGTGGAATGAATGTCACATTGGATTTACTTATAGTTGGTTAGTCTTGCTATATAATTAGAACTAGCTCTAGATGTGCAGTAGTCACATTTCGATTGCAGTGTGCAAAACCCCCTTAGATCTTTGGTTTTCTTTTGTCTCCTCTTACAGAATTTCATCACTGTTATTTTCTGACTAAAAATGTTTACTATCCTTGAGAGTTATATTTTCCTATAGTTGAGCAGTAGTATTTCTCAGAACTGTTTTTTGAAAAACAGTTTATTTTCAGAACTTGAAATATGATTGGTGATGTTTATAAATACCTGAATCACTATCATTATAGGGCTGTGTTCTGTGGAAGAATTAAAAGCAAAATCCACGCAAATACCAAAATAATGGAAAAACCAAAGCAACACATTTCAGGACTGGTATTTCTGAATATTAGGGTACCTTTTTTTTTATTTATTTATTTTTTTAACCTTCTGAAATATATTAAAGACAGGTTTATATTTTTTCACTCTGAATAAAACCTAAAATGAGATGTAGCTAGTTAACACATACCATATCCATGGAGTCTATTTATTCAGGCTGAATTCCACATGGACCATGGATAATCTTTTTCCCAAATGTTTACTAGTATCTGCTCTTAACAAGTGCTGCACAATATAAACTGAAGGAACCATAAAGAAAAGGGGCATAATAAAATTAAGCCTTGCTTTTCAACAAAGTCTGACTTGAGATCAAGATTCAACTGGGTCAGATTGAGGAATTTTTTGTAAAGGACATGAATCACATGAATTTAAAAGCATACTGGCAGCCATATCTAGTACTAGAAAATGAGATACAAGGTTTTAAGAGCTGGCATTGAAACTAATGCTTCTAACTGAGATTAAAATAGATCCAGATTCATTTTGTGGTTTTGTTGAAGTTATCTTTTTGGACTTGTAACCTCTTCTGTGCCATGCACAATTTAGCAAGCTGGGGTAATGCTGCTTGTTCCCTTGTTTCTACCTTGCTCAGACTGTACAGTTTTTCAAGACAGACTGATACCGTGTGTGCATGTGTGTGGTCTCCAGTACTAACAAAGCTAATTTGGGGTGTAGGTTTTAAGTTCTGTCTTAAAAAAAATTGAAAACAAATTCAAAATGCCAGGTTTGAGCATTTATATGCAATGCTCACATTCACTTGAGTCTCTGTTGTTGCCATAGATACTATTTTAGTCATTTTTGTTGTTTTGTTTGTGTTTAAATAAGAATTTAGGTGTTTTTTTTAATTATTATTTTTATTTTTATTTATTTATTTTTTTTTTCCTACAGGAAACTGATTTAGCAAAGCTTTGAAAAAGGTAACTGTTTTGAGTAGCAGAACAATTGGAAAGATTACATATTCGAAAATATTCACTGGCTTTTCCACACAAATTTCCCAAATATTTAAGATTATTTTTTTTTCCTTTAGAGTAAATAAATAATTTGTTATCCCATAGTAGTTGTAGGTATGTCCAGTTGGACAACTCTTCTGGTTTACTGTTTGTTCTTGCTTTCTGCTCTCTTTCAGCATTGACCTTTACAGCATTTCTCTATTATTGACAACTTTTTCCATGTATAGTAAGTTGTACTTTTTCAAGGAGACCCACGATTCCCCCTGTCCCAGACTGTTAGTGTTTGTTAACACTCGGCTATGTAGCTTTCAGAAGTTCCTCCCTTTCTGAGCTTTATTATCATCGGAGACTATGAATTTTACCTGCTTATTATTAAATAATACCAAAACTCTTGCTGTTTTGATTTTCCCAAGACACCTGGAAAATGTATACTGCTAGGCTTTGTTTCAACTTTGACAGCTTTCAGCATCTGTTCATGTCGTTTTATATAGAGGGACTTAAGTGCAGAATATGCAAAACTTCCCTATTTCTCAGTGAAAGAGAAAATTTTGAAACTGATTTTGAAAACATCTAAAATATCATCTAAATCAATGTAGTGCATTGATTCTCTGGAATATAGAAGAAAAGAAGAATGTTAAGAAAGGCTTTATTATAAGAAATTCAGGAAGTGGAAGAGGTGTTGTGGGAAGATGAGGAAGTGGTGATGACCTTACACTGTTGATGGATGAAGGTCAAGTATTTAGGTTGATTGTATCTGCTGTCTGCCCTTGACACTATTGATCATGAAGCTGTTTACTATCTGCTAGTCCCTGAGAGGATAAGGGGAGTGTCTCAGAATGGTGGTTTTTCCTCTTTTCCCCTTTTTTATCCTTTCCCTCCCCTCCTCACCCCCCTCCTGCTCTAGGAATAAAAATAAATAAATAAATTGAGTAGTTACAGATTATTATAGCTTTTTTTTTGTCATCACAACAATACAAATGAATTTAAAAGCATTTAAAGAAAATAAAAATAAGGATATAAACAACTGTTCTTCTGCTATGCATACCAGTACTTTTATTTCTTTCACCTTGACTTATGAACTTTGAATAATCTTCTACTGAATCTAATACAGTAATGGCATATAGATGTGTTACATGCCTAGCTGTTAGCTAAACCATATAGACTAATGAAATAATCTTTAGAAGAAACAGCATAAAGATACTGCTGAAGTTTGTGCTTCTATTGATAGCCTAGCATGCTTTCTTTCTGCTTAAAAGTACAGATGTAGAATCAGTCACTTCTTAGTGTTTTATTCCATCTGCATTTGTCAAGTAGATTCTTTTATACCTGGTTTGTAGTCTTTTAAATACGTACACTCTTACAGTTATCAATACCTTTTTTCATCTTAGAGTGGACAGTTCTAGTGTGCATTTTGGAATAGCAGTGCACCCACAAATAATTGTGTTCTTCCTGGAATCAGCTGTAGTATAGTCCTCATAAAACTTCGTGTTGGAAATACTTTCCTTTTTTTTTCCATCTCCAGCATAAGTCATGATTCTGGTTTAATTCACTAACTATCTAAAGGGTTTTGGGTTGAGGAAGAGTGCAGAATCTTCTGTCCTTAATTGCAGCTTTATCTGTCTGAGAAGACTGGGGTCACTCAAGTTAGCAGCTCTGTAGTTTGGAAGAGGATGGCACTAGGGCACAGTCCTTGACTGGAATTGTGTGTGTTGGAGGATTGTTAGTATTTTGCGTATTCATATTTATTTCAGGCTAATTGTTGGCTCATGACTGAAAAAAGCAGATGATATTATTATCAGCCTATTATAAAGTAATTATTCCAACAGCATTGGGTATTTAGTAGAGATGGAATGCCTTTCATATTCAAGCCAGCAGGAGCTTGAATATTGATTCCAGTGAAGCCAAGACTTTACCTGTGGACATTGGAATAAAGTGCTTATTGAAACACTCCAGAGTAATTAGATCTTAGAGCATGTGATAACACCAGAAAGTTACCTCATCTAACATTTAGCAAAAGGAATTCTTTGTCTTGGCTAAAATACAGTATTTATCTACTTTTAAAAGGTATTGAGAATTTCAGAACCAAGATTGCCTTCCAAAAGAGAGTGGTCTGAAAAAAGATCTTAATACAGGTTTCTTTTATTTTTGAAAAGATTTGCCATGCACAGGACAAGGAAAACAAACAAAAAGCAACCAACCAAACAAAAAAAAACACACACAAAAAACTGTTTAATTGCCATCCTCATCTTTGAACAGAAGCCAGAGCACTAGGCAAAGGGCTGGCAGAATACTTGAAGGTTATAAAGTATAAACTTGTAAAATAAAGTATAAACTCATTTTTGTTTCTTGATGCAATTTGGAATCAAAGAAGGTTTGTTAGTGTATGACTAGTCATGATTATCTTCTGCAAGACGTTAAGTCATGCAGCTGTTTGGAAGCTTCCTCACATCTGTTACTACAGTTCCATGCTCAGCTCTCCAGTGATGTCTGTCCCACTCGCTTTCATACCCTTCCTTTTGTCCTTCCTTCATTGGACAGCTTCCAAAACTCTGGCTTCCTGAAGGTCAGTTCTGCTGCTCTTCTCTGCTCATGTTTTCTGTGTGTACCCCTTCACATACTGTCCTTTGCACAGCTGCAGGAGAAAGACTTTAGCCAGCAGATAAATCATGTTATTCAGCGCCTCAGGTAACAGTAAAAGTCTGAACTCAAAATGATAACTGAAGGAAAAAATAAGTAGGATAAATTGTAGGATTTTAAAATGATAGTAAAAACAAATACAATTCTGTATATGTTCATCTAGAGTTGTGTGAGCTGAATTTTTTTACATGCCTTTTCATATGTGTCAGTGTGTCAGAGGGAGGAGTAATCTGAACAAGGTGTAGTATTTTTCCTACATGTTTTCCGATTTGTTACTTTACATCCATATAATACTTTAAAGGTTTGTTAAATTTGCTTAATTTTGGTGGCAAGTACTTGTTTAAATTAGCAGATTTCTAGTCAGAAGGTGAATTTATCAAGTGACAGTTGACAGCTCATAGGTGTATATTGTGTTACGGGTTTGTACACTTCTCTCTGGGGTTACTTTTTAGTAATAGCTGAAGAATCACATCAGCATTTCAAATAGGCGCTATATCAAAGCATTGAAACAGCTCAGAATGGAAACTCCACCAAAGGCTTGATGTGTCTTGGAGATTTAACCCAGATTTAAGCCACAAACCATACTACTTAAGAAAGCTATCTTAGGAGATACAGTAAGCCTGTGTGAAGTTTTCTTTGCTCGCTACTTGAAAAGGTGATAATGAAAACAAACCCCATGTGCTTCAAAAGCATTTCTTGTGGTTCTTGAGGCATGCTGGTTTGGAAGAGCTGACTGCTTGCTGGGTAGCCTGAAAACCGGCTGGGTTGCCAAGCTCTAAGGCCCAGGTCTAATGGTGACTGGCAGTGAGTGGAGGAGGGTGAAGAAGCTGGGTTTGTTTAGGTGGGGAAGAAAAGGCTTAGTGGCAGTCTGATAGCAGGCCTACAGTTGCCTGAAGAGCGGTTACAAGCCATGACCAAGTTAAACTCTTCCTGCGGGCTACAGTGAGCATAAAAACAAAACAACTTGCTCCTCCAAAGAGAAAAACAACTCAAGACTGCAAGTTGTGAGGTTCAGATTGGACATTAGGAAAACATCTTACCCTGAAAGATAGTATGGCACTGGAGCATGTTATCCAAAGGAACTGTGGAATTTCCATCCATGGAAGTTTTTGGGTGTTGGCTAAAAAATGCTAACCCTCAGTGGAGTGACCTGCTGTGGTGTGAGCAGGAGTTGTAACCCAACCAGGAGCTTGGACTGGAGGTCTCCACAGCTCCTTTCATAGTAGCATCCTATCCTATCCTATGATTTTGGGTGGTTTTACCCTGATACCTATCTTACATGTTGAACAATATTGAGCTGAGGTATTTGTCTTCAATTTTCTGCCAGTAACAGCTCATTTTCCAGTTTTTCCTTTGTACCTGGCAAAAGAGTTAAATTTCATTTCAACTGCTACATTCAGATAATAGCTATGAAATGCCTGGAGGCAACTGAACCAGAGACAGAGGATAGAAAGAGGTATTTCTGTATTCCTTTACTTATTACTTTTGAAAGTAGGCTTGCTGCTTTTTCAAAGTTTGGTAAAAAGGAAAAAAGAACATGTTATGTTACATTTCAAAGGTTTTCTTCTACAAAGTCTGCTTCTGTACATAATGTGGTGTTTAAAAAAAAGTTATGGGGTTGTTGTGGGAAATCCTTTCAAATAATAATAAATGCATCCTTTTTGAAGTTCTGTGGTAATGAACAAATAGTTATTGTCATCTGTTGTTACTGAGTTTTAAGGCAGAGGACTCTCACATACTACAACACTACTGTATAGCAGAAAAAGCTCTAATCTTAATCCATAAATGTTTAGAGTTGAGTATTTTCTTTGAATTTGACATTGTTTTTCAAGCATTGATAGCCATATATGGTCTAAGGTGATTTCTGAAGGCCTAAAAGCTGCTAATCTTAATTAAGGGCTACTGACTAAAATCAATGAAGTATCTATTAGTAATCCATGATTAGCAGGACTCGTCCTATTTACAGAAAAGTTGCTTTCTGAAATTAGTGGAGGTTTGGCAGAAAGCTTTGGAAGTTGCTGTTACCAGTACTGCCCAACTCGGCAGCAAACCTGCCCTCAGCGCGGCAGCACCCAGGGCCAAGGTCATTTATCTGCTCCTTCCTTGGTGCTCCTCTTCAGTCTCCAGAGCTGTACTCGGTTTGTCCAAGTTTTAGCTGTGACCCTCGCTGAGATGTAGTGATTATAACGTACTGAGAAGAGGTATTTGCTATATTTAAGAAGTGTCAGCGCTGATCTTTGTGAAACATATTGTGCCCATGGGGAAAGAGGCCTACTTTGAAGTAGGCAGGAATGAGCTTGTCTCGTCGGTGGGTTTAATTTCAGTTTACAGTGGCATCTGCTGATCTGCTTGGTGATACCGTGGTTTTTCATCTGTTACCATTGCAGTGAAAGGGTAATGCACTGCCGTTCATTCAGAATGCCTGGAATCTTGTAATTTTCAGGGACAGGCTCTCTACATTGATATATAAATCTAGCGATAGCATCTTGCACCACATCAAAGACAACTGCAGCGACTCATTCTTCAGCTTCAGGCTCTGTGAAGTGTGTGCTGTCCTTCCTTAATAAGTGTAACCGTGTCATATCCTGGGCTGGCTTAGGGGTTTGTTCCCTATCCAGTGTGCCCCGTTTCCAGAACCTTTAGCTGCACGTGATCTCTGTTGCCTATTGCTCAAAGAAGCTTCTCACTGTCTGTGTGGTTTCCCTCATGTTGTAGTGCTACACCCAAGCTGGGATGGTGCCTCTCCTGCCGTAGTCTCACCCAGTCAGATGCTTCTGAGTTGATCAGTGCTGTCTATGCAATTATATTTCTTTTTGGGGGTGAGGATTGCTAAACAGAAAGGCAGACAGGTCATGGCAGCAAGGACTGATGTATATATCTTTGGAGTTACACACCCGATTGCTGTAAATCTGGCTGAATTTTTTATTCCTTTTTAAGTGTAAGGTGGATTGATTTATCCCTAAAAATAAAGACAGTAATTGTAAAGCCATTCCACACAAGCACACACACACTAATAGGCACTATAGTGTCAGCTTAGCCAAGTTCAGGTGGCTGTGCTCTTTATACTATTTACTCAAAAGAAATTTTCAGAACATGCATGAACTCAGAAGGAGAAGTCTAGCTTTTTATGGTATGGTGGTACAATTTGTTTACACAGAATGGATAAAAAGGAATATTGCAGCTTATCTGAAGACAAATAGCGAGCTTAAATCTCCAGTGACAGCAATTACTTGCCTTTGTAGTCATACAAAATAATTCTTTTGTAAGAGAAGAAATTCCACTGTGCAAGAGCAAATATTTGAAATGGAGCAAATGATGTGTGTGAGAATGTGATGTTTTTGTGGAACAACGTTGTATGTAAAACACATTTTTCCTTCACAAATAAAGGAGTTGAAGGCAAGTCCTGTTCACTAAATTGCAATATGCCTTTTTGTTTTTTTGCCCTTTTTAGTGACTTCTCATTTGATATGCCTGGACTACTTGCAGTGCTCTGGTTATCATTGTATTGATGATAGAAAAGGAAACACTTCATTGTTTGTTGTGATATAACATGATTTGTAATCCCGCGTGTGCTTTTAAAGACAAAAAGAACCACTGAATATAGTGTCATCAGTGAAATAGTGTTCCTCTGCATACTTCGGAAATAACACTCTGGTGTACCAGTCTCTGGGAAAGTCACTTATTATTGTTGGCTGCTGTGTTTAATGTGGAGCTCTCAGCTGATATGCTATACTTTGGAGAAAAAAAATGCTTGTGACTCAGCTAACAAAAACTCAGGGAAGTATCTAAATTAGGAACCTTGTCTCTCATGCCTCCTTTCTTTGTGCTTTTTTCTTATTATTGCATGCTGTCCTCCCTTATGTATACACAAGACTGTACTGTCAGTTCTGTGTAACCGTGTGTGGATACTGGCAAAATCACACTCCATCAAGTTTATGTAAGCAGCAATTCCACTTAAAAGAAAAATTTCCATTTTCATACCACAAGTAGAAAGCATGAGTCCATCAGAATAGAAGGCAAAAGTCTGTCAGACTTTAAATTACGTTTAAGTATAGATTATTTCTTTTAAAATTGCAGTGCTGTTTCTGTGGCCTTCTTTTCTTGCAGTACATTCATTTAGTTGTCAGCCTTCACATGTAGCTATAATAAGGAACAATTGCAGTGTATGTTTTCATTGTAGACTGAAGCATAGACATCTTACATAGCTCTAAATGTATTTTCATCATAATGCTGCATATAAAACAAAAATGAAGTAACTAACTGCAGAATGAAACAAATTGTCAAAAATAAAATAATGTGAATTATTTTCCAGTATAAAACTACAAGCATATTTAGTTACTAAAATTATTAGTTAGGTAATTCATGATTCCTATGATTTACTGCCTGCAATGTCAAACCTGCCTGTATCCACATTTTAAGAAAAAGTTAAATACAGTAGAAGCTTCATGTTATAGCTTTTTATATACTTTGATGTGCTTATGGAATTAAATTTTGTCAATTAGGGATCTTGTCATTGCATGTCATGATGTTGAAAGGTATGCAGATTAGGTCAGTACCTGCTGCTTGCAGCTAAATCCCCCCCATAAGCTGATTCCAGCTGCTGAGTATGAATTCCTGGGAATGCTGGGCACTTGGGAATGAGGTTGTTTGAGGTATTGTGAAGAGCTGTTTTGTGTCCCTGACAGTCCCTGCTACTGCTCACCGAAGGAGTCCTTTCCTTTTCATAACTACTTGCAGTTGTGAATTAATTACCTGAAAAGTTGTGTTGTTGTGTTGGTTTTTTGTTTTGTTTTGTTTTTAAGCATTTTCATTGTTCCTGTGTGATTTAAAAACAAAAGTAGTTGGCTTATTTCTTTTGAATTTATTTGCTGCCACATAAGGCATTTAATTTTACATGTGTTTTGTAGTCTAACAATGCTGAAGAATTTTGAGGAATGCCCTCTATTGGGGCTTGTCAGTAAATGTCTAATTTCATATATTTGGTGACTTTCTCATAGCATGTCCCAGATTTGTTCCTGTATCAGGATAATACAGCCCTCAGCATGGAGGCAGCCATCAAAATCCTTATCACCAGACCCAACAAATATAAGAGTGTCCACTAACACGAGACAAATTGAAACCAGTCCTTCTGTGGTAGTTGTGAGGTGTGAGGAGACCTCTCCCTGTACCTTGTGTGATCTCTGCACTTTCCAGTAACAAATGCCTGAAGCCACCGGCAGCCTGTATGCTGTAGTCCCTTGGGTTGCTGGGCTTCTGTAGGACTCCAGTCTTGGGTTCAAGTATTGGAGTCTAACTAATTATAGAGCCACATTTCTCTTAATACCACTTGGACTAGTGTTCTGCTTTCTGAACATCAGCTGAGGCTTGGGTTTGAATAACTTTTTGCCAGCAAAATATAATTTATCTCTTTGTCTGTTGTTACTATATGCAGGAATTCCTTTGAAGAAGCAAACCTTCTGAAGAAGCAAAACACCTTTTTTCTGTGCATGCTATAGAGACACTTTAGGAAATGGAGAAGAAATGCAGTACTGATGCATGTTTTCTCTCTTTACTGTAGGAGTGCAGGATCCTCAGCATGAGAAGATAATTACTGTGACTACTAATGGAAGTATTCACAGCCCCAAGTTTCCACATACATACCCGCGCAACACTGTACTAGTGTGGAGATTAGTAGCAGTAGATGAAAACGTATGGATACAGCTTACTTTTGATGAGAGATTTGGGCTTGAGGACCCAGAAGATGACATTTGCAAGTAAGTTCACTTTTGCTTAAACTTATGTAATATCTGAAGGAAGGCGTGGGGGATGCAACAAGAATATTGCTCAGCTTTTGCAAAAACATGACACCTGCATGTCCATATATTTATAAAAATACATCTCTTAAGGTATTAGCTTCTGATTTTATTTGCAGTGCTAGAAAAGCATTTCATGTTTGATAGCTTTGGAGTCCCCCATTTTCCATCTGCATTCAATATCCAGATATACAATGATACAGAAATGTGGAATGTTTAATATCGCTGTCTCTATTTGGGAAAATACTACTGGCAATGTTAGAGGAACGAGCAACTAATTCTACAGAGAAAAATTTGGTAAACACATTACATGATTTGTAATTCAGGTCAAGACGCAAGGTACAGCATTCCTGTTCAAACAAAACTACCATACAATACTTTAATGGCATTTAGTGGTCAAGTTCTCAATTTTCTATGAAAAACAGCACTTAAAGTAGTTCATTGTTTGATATTCTTCAATGGTATTGTTTTTTTCATGACTTCAGTAAGTATTCTGTCTGCTAAATGACTGGCACAGGTTTCTGTTGAATCTGTGTTTTCTTCCTGTGATTAGCATTTGAAGGCTGCTTAGCTTGGGAGAGAAACAACCAGGACACTACAAGCACATGGATGGATGTAGTTCTCAGCCAAGCTGTCTGATTGATCACGTTGGGGGTATTTTGTGACAGTAGGGGCAGATGTTGTATGAGCTTCCTGTGGGTGGGTGAAAGGGGAGAGATCCTAATCTCTTTTATCCCATATCTATCTGCCATTGTAGTAACAGATCGTAAAAAAACAAATGTATGAATAATGGTGCATTGTCTGAACTCCTTTCGGTAAATTAACAGATAAAATGTCATTTGGCGTATCCTGCTTTGATGTGTTCCTGGGGAGGTATTTCACATAAGACCTTCCTTTCCAAATAGTTCTGTTTTTTCCATTTTGGATTTTGAGTACTTTGTATTCTTACTTGATGCTTGCTTTCAGTTTTTCTAATTGATCTTCACTTGTTTGTATCAATTTCTGATTACATACATTGATTACATATCAATGTTTGATTACAAATTTGAATTTCTTAGGTTACTTTTGCACTTACTCTTAACTAGGAAGCTGAGGTTCACAACAGATGGACAGATATCTTCATAATAATGAAGGGAATAATTGTCAAGGCTATGTCAAACATAATAAAATCCTAAGAACTATAAGTATATATTTGCTCAGATGAGTGCACTCCCTTTGCACAACTTTGTTTTTTTTTCTTTTTTTTTTTTTTTTTAATAAAAACTTAGCTTTATCTTTGTGTATGGCAGAGCAAATGAAAGAAAATCCAGGTAGGGTGACTCATTCGTCCACTTGCAAAGAAAAAAGTGAGATAAGTTAAAATATTTTAAATATTAAAATTGA
The DNA here is from genome assembly GCA_011076525.1 of Nettapus auritus. Lineage (NCBI taxonomy): Eukaryota > Metazoa > Chordata > Aves > Anseriformes > Anatidae > Nettapus > Nettapus auritus. The sequence goes on along the minus strand of CM021768.1, from coordinate 36,864,700 downwards.
ATAGTATTTTAATGGGAGTACATTTATTTTAAGTAAACAAGGTGACAAATGCAAAAGTACTAGTCAAATCAAAAAACAGTAATAAGTCACTCATAATCTTCACTTGTAATTTTATCGTGCTCATACATGTGTGTGGATACCAGGAAGTTATATGTATGCAAATCCTGTACTGTGCACTTTAGAGGACATATTTTTGGCTTGGAAGATATGACCCATGGGGGGCGGGGAGTTTTGTTTGTTTTGTTTTTTAACCAAGAGAGAAAGCACAGGTAGGGTTCCTGCAGTTTTAATTCAGTAACAATCTCACTAAAGGAAGGGAAAGTGTACCTTTTTTTGATGCAAAGTGAGTAGAAGTAATTGACAAGTCGAGGAAATAACTGAAGTGCAAAGAGTTTAATTGCGTAAAGCAATTTACACAAGCCAATTAAGTTACTGCATTATCAGTAGTTATGAAGTTATCACAGTAGTATCTCATTATAAGTAATGTCTTGTGTTTCTTAGCTCTTGTAGTTCTTAGTAAAATTATTTTAACTTCTTTCCAGTACTTTCTGTAGAAAAGCTAAGGGTTTTTAACTGCATCCCATGCTATTTATGAGTCCACCGTGTTTCTGCCCTCTTGAAAGGCACAAATCAGTATTGTTTTAGGAGAGTACTCAACAGTATCTCCAAAGCCAAGTTTATGTGTCAAAGAAAAACAAACAAAAAAACACAAACAAAAAAGAAGCATGACATTTAAGGTGCTATTGCTAGTGTAACTCTATAGCTTATAGTGGCCTGATCCTATAGTTCTAGCCTATGACTGAAACCAGGTAAAATCTGCAACACAAAGATGCTAGGCTTTCTTTCCAACATCCTGCAGTTTGCAACAAGCTATCTTTCTCCCCCTTCTGAAGTGTATGGCAGTACTTGATGTGTCACCTACAGTGGCCCTTGTCCCATATTCTCAGTTCTTCCACCTGCTTCTCAGGACGCATGTTCTGTGCTAAGCAGAAGCCTCGTCTGTAGGTTGTAGGGCTCTGTAGCATCAGTTTATCTGACCACTGAGAGAATACACTGGGGTATTTTTGTTTAAGATAATTAAAAGCTTCTTAAATGTCAGCCATTCCAATATTGCTCATACGTAGGGGGAAAAAATAAAACAAAGGCCCATCTAGCCATACAAAACACTTATTTGCTTAATATAGTTCTGTAACAAGAAAATGATAGATGAGAAATGTCCTAGATCCGTCCTGAAGCTTTGGCAAAATTTTTGTCTGTTTCTGTGGCTAGAAGCCAACATCTGACTGGCATGGCCTCTGCATTTGGATTTCTCAAAAGTCAGTTCCAACACTTTACGTATTCTGTGAGGTCTTTTCATCTAGAATGAGCACAACACTTTGCAGATACCTTGAAGGTACCAGTGTAGCCTCCACTTTAAGTAGCTTCCTGAATCTGGATCAGAGTGATCCAGCATGGCTAATTTCCACTCCATGTTTAATTTTTTTATGTGGGAACTAGATCCATGCATTTATTTCGGAATAAATTTAGGTTATTTTGTTGATGATATGGGTATGTACATCTCTACAATATTGCAGTCACTTCAGTCTTGTGCACTTTGATTTCACCTTGTATGCTTTGATTTGAAAAAAGTTATGAACAGACAATTCCCCACCAAGCCAAACAAACGCAAAGGAAGGACGCAGTCTCCTAGCTGTTTCATGGAGTGCTGTTCAGATGACAGAACTGCTGGTAAATTTTCCTTGCATAAGGGAATTTTTAGCTAGCAGAGGCATACTGGATTTACATTCTGCATGTCCAGCTTTTCTGGTGAAGAAAAGCAACTCTTCTTTACTGATGTGACAGTTCATTATTTTCATGATGCTAGCCCCTCAACGTTGTTTTAATTATTAGGCCATTAGACTTCTGTGCCTGACAGCTCCTATCATCGGGGAGGTGCCATAACTCTCCTTGGCCAGGAGGGATTGATTTTTTGCTCAATTGTTGCTTGTTTCTGAAATTGTTGCTTTCTGTCTCAGAGAACATACATGGTCTTCATGGAGGAAAGCTGTATGCCTTCCTGACACAGAGGCCTTTCTTTTATCACTGTATGCTATGCTTGCCTATTCCAGGCAGTAATGATGTTGTGACTAGGTTGTACATTGCAGCGTTACATCACAAAACTGCAATAAGAAAAGAAAAAAAAATTCCTGCCTATATTAGTAACGTGTGCCAAACTCACTCTTGCTGTGCACAGAATGGGAACAGTTGTTCATCTCGGTGGTGGTGGCAGCTGTTCTTTCTAATTATCAGGTGATTTCAGTCTGTTTGACTTTTATTATATCTAATAAAACAGAAATATGTCTCAAATCCAAAGTGCAATTACTGTAGATAAGATTATAAGGATTACAATATACAAGTGGAATGTGGAACTGACAGACTGTTGAATACTCGATGTCACCTGAACATCATCTTAATTTTAGGATAGGTATATTCATTTCCATGTCTCTTCAGTCCTCTAATAACTCCAAGTATGAACTATAGTCTGTTCTGTAGGCTTTTCTTTGTTTCTGTTTGAGGCTTTTGGCAGCTGCAAATGTGAATATGTTGATGCAGGTAAATGCTTCGCTTACAGAACTATAAAAGTTTTGAAAGAACCCCCCAGACTTCTCTAGTTAATGTGCAATATGTAGAACTTTTGCCTGAAGAAAACTAGGAAACCGAAGGTAGCTGTCAGTACTAACATGGGATAAAATCTTTGAGTAGTACTGTGGCTCTTGCACTCCTCTCACATGAAATTAAATACTTAACTCTTAATCTCAGGAATGTTCTTCCTCAGAGGTTACTTAAGATGATGCTTTAAGATGCGGAGCCATGTGCAGTAAATTCACTACCTCTCTTTTCCATAACATTTCTGTAAGCTGCTTGCCTTCACATCAGGTCTTTTGACCAAACTGCACCCAAGCTGTTCCCTTCCATTCTGGGAACATCAAAGGTCTTTGGTAGAAACCATCAGCCAAACTGCTTAAACAGTCCTGTATGTTCCTATTGAATGCAGTGTAAGGAAAGTGTTGATAAGGGTTAAAAATTCTGAAGATTTGGCTCAGTCTAACAAGGCTGAAACAAGTGTATTTAGAAGAAACATAAAGACATTGTCCGTAGTCAGTGGCTATGAAGAAGGAAAACATTTGCTTAGCTGTCTTTTTGACATAAATTATGTCAAATGCATACTATGCAGTGGTGAGTTATGGTAAACACAATAAAAAGACTAAATGTTTTGTTATATAATCTTCTGAAGAGAGCTTTCCATGTAATATAGGACTCAATGAGTAACTTAGAGCACATGGAGCTTGCTTTCTTGTGATTACAACATTATCTCTCCATCTAACCTGTAAAATACAAATGCATAACTAGAGCTCCAGTGTGATTCAGTAAAAAAAATGATTGATGTTCCACTTCTGTTTGGCCCATGTCTTGGAAGCATCTAACTGCATCAACAGAGCAAGTGTATGAAAGAATAAATCCAGCATCTTTTCCTTCTGGAACATCCAGGGGGGGAAACAAAACAAACAAAAACCAATCTCATATTATTTGGTTTTGCTTTGAGAGCATTGTAGAGGCAGTATTAATGTATGTGCTAAGAACAAACTGTCAAACATAGATTCCAAATGAAATACATCCTCTCAACATTTGATGTATCCTTGCTGTCTGATGGTCTTACATGATTCTGGCGGACATTTTTATTTCAAGAAATTGTGACTAAAGAGGGTGAAGTTATCCCTTTAGTAGGTACAAAGTTCAAGTTGTCATTGAATAACTGGACTTTTAAATAACCATATTTAAAGAGGAATGGGTGTAGACAATGTTCATGGTGACCCATGTCACTAAGTAGCTGTTTTGTATGTTTTTTTTTTTTTTTTTTTTTTTTTTTGTCTCTTTTCATGGTTGGAGAGATTGCTGCTGCCACCTCTATTTGAAAATTCAGAAAACAGTGTGGAGCCCCCCAGAATCATTAAGGCTTCAAATGTGTTACAGTGCAGATCAGTCCTTAAAGCTCTTTTCTTACCGCGGTTGCCTTGGAATTTCAATATGTTCAACTGTAGCCACCTAGTCCTTATGATATTTTATGCACATAGATGGGCTGGGTTCTGCTTAGATGAGTGTACTTATCTGTGATACTAAAATGTCTCCTTCATCATTATCTATATAACAAGTTCAGCAAAAGTAAAATCATATTAAAGTTAAAATTCATTGTAGCTGTGTTCTAAGTTCAGATCCGTTTGGATAGGAGCAATTCCATTAAGAGCTGAAGTTATATATATACATATATATATATATATATATATAAAGCATATGAGCTCTCATTCTTCAATACACAATTACTTTTTACCCTTTTTCCCCCCCAACATATAAATTCCTTGTTAATAATTTTTATTCAAAGTCTGAAACAGGGTCATATAATTTAAATGTCCATGGATGAGTTCTAGTATTCAAGTGCCTTAGATTAATTGAAATACTGATAGGAAAGAATTGTTATGAGACAAGTGATTTAAGCTGAAGTCCTTGATAGCAACATAAAGGTTTTACGGCTGGCAGGAAGGTGGTATTTTTGAAACAGTGTGTAGAAAATGCTATGAAACTTGAGTCGAGGTGGAGTAATTTCTCTGGTGATGGATTTTTTTGTTGTTGATTTTTAGTTGCTTGTTCCAGTTGATGCAAGACAACTGAATAGTAGTACCATTTCAAGAGAGGCTTAAACGCTGAATTGATTCAAAGGGAGGATGAGAATGGGCTGCAGGAATCAAAGTTTTTAAGAACTTAAATTAATTTGAGGCCAGAGTTCTTTGTTTTTCCAAAACTTGTTCTTTTACATAAAAAGAAAGAAGATCAGTACTGCAGAGGTTATTACTTTCATATGAGTTCAATTGTAGCAATATAATTTCATTTTAATGAATGCAGAGGAATTCAATACACTTGTGCATCCTGCTTTCTTATGTTTTGAAGAAAAAATGAGTGTTTTTCTGCATCAAAAGAAGTAAATGTCTGTATTTCTGTATGTCTGGATTAGGCACATTTCTGAAATAAAATACAAGGAAAATTGTTTCTTATTCTGCATTCATTGGACACAATTGTGGTTCCTGTTATTTATTTACTTTAGAAAGGCCTTTCTTTTGCCTTTCCCATGGTTCCAGAAAAAATGTTTCTTCAATTACTAAGTGATCATTTGTACAGTAATTCATCTTTCAGCAAGTCCCATTTGGCTGTTTAATTACTGCCAGTAGTTGACAGGGGCAGAGGTGTGTACCTTACCCAGCAGAGGCTGCAGTCAGTGGAAGCTCTGGACTGGTCAAGGTAGAGTGAAGCCTTACCTTAGATGCTGCCATGCTGAAACTCTATAGAGCAATTGCCCCCGTACACTCAGAGTAGATGGATTCATAGAAAGGAAGGAGAATCATGATTAAACTCATGGTATGAGACAAAAATAATACCAGATTTTGTAATCCGAACTTGGCTTCTAATTATAAGGCTTCTAATTATAAGTATTCCTTTAGGTTCTCTACTGAGTATTAAAAGTTGCCTGATACCATTTGTGTGATAACAGTTTTGTAAATGTAACAAAGCAGACATCACAGGCAGTAAAAGATTAAAAACTTGAAGACCCCAAAGTATATTACATTTATAACTGAGACCACTCTATAAAACACAGTTCTTAAGCTTCTGAAAGACTAAATTTGGTTCAACAGCAGCTACAAAACTGTACTCTCTAGCAAATCAAAGCTCATGAAGACAAAAGGAGTTAGAACAAGGTCCTTCCCTGGTCTGAATAGGAGGGCAGCAGGTCTGGCATGCCACGATCAGGAGCACACGCTGCACAAACCTAGGGGCTGTCACGGCATTCTTGCCCACCCACGTTTTCCTCCATTAATGTAAATCCTGTGGTCGTTTTTAGAATCTGCCATTGCTACGGGACCCTATAATGGCTATTATTTCACAAGTAATTTAAAATCTATTTTCACAGCCCAGATGAGTGTTAGAAGAGTGATTGCTGACGAGTGGGCAGTTGACATAATCCCTTACTCCTTTTTCACACCAGAGACTACACTCATTGACTTAGAAAACATTTTAGGCTCCTTAAAATTCCTTCCTGGTCCTCTCAATCTCAAGTGAGCTGTTTGAATAAAGTAAACTGTGTCCACAGTATCAAAATATTTTTGTAAACTATCCTAATCCTAATTTATTGCTTCTAAAATTGTTTCACGTTACCATAGTTGGCTCTGTTTCTGACGGTGTGGGCTGAAGTTATTTTTTTTGAAAATGAGCGTGGCACTACTGGGTCTTGCTTCTGTCTGGGGTGCTCTGGGAACAATTACTGTTGATGGAGTTCCCCTGCTCCCTCCCCGCTGCTCATGCACAGATAGAAGTGAGTGAGTGCTGGGAGTGCTGCGTGGCCGCCCGAGCTTGGGGATGGGGGCACACGGTGCAGCCACCTGCACTTCCCAGCGTGCTTCTCCTCAGTCCCCGATGTCAAGAGAAATGCAAGCTACAAAAGCAGGCCCAGCAGCACAAGCTGAAGTTACTGTGGGTAATGTCTCAGCATTTCAGTTTGTGCATAGCACGCGCTCCTTCTCTGAGTTTTTTTTCTGGTTACTGGAAGTCTAAGTATGGTTAAGCCCGTAGGCTTGCTGTCAGGTTTATGGGCAGCTTTCTCCTGCCTCATCAGCAGGAATAGTAGGCATTCCTGCTCTCCTATTCCAAGGCAGACAGTTGTTTCCTCACCTGTTACTCAGCTTTTTTTTTTTTTTTTTTCTCTCCCCATCTCTTCCTCCCTTTGTTTTCTTCATTCCCTCATTCCCTCTCACTACACATCGCAGACGCCTTCTTTGCCAAGCATCAACATTTTAACAAAGTTGCTCAAATGAAGTTGTAGTTAGAGAGCAGCACCACCAAATATGTAATGCAATTTACATTAATCTGTTGCTGTCAGATTATCAGGGTATTGGAGAAGATGCATGTGAAAGAGAGAGTGCAAAAAGCAGGATTACATATCCTGAAAAAGGATAGATATTTATGGTCCTAGGGTGTTTACAAGGTCAAATAAATAGATCTCTTCCCCTTTCTGTCACTAACATTAGAGTAGGGAGACCAGTAAACTAGCAGCATTAGGAAATACTGTTCCATACTAGCCTCTGATTCATATTCTGTGGATGGATTAGAAGTAGGTCTGCATAATTTTATGACCATTAACTTATAACTAGGTATAAACCAAAGTGAGAGGAAACTCTGTTCATGCTTTAGGTGTAAACTGATCTCCTGCTAGGGTTGGGGACAGGTTTTTTCTGCCTTGCGCAGTGTTTTGCAACTCCTCAGTTACATTACAGGGATATTTCACTTTCTATTCAAGTAGCAATTACGAGCCTGTCCTGAAGCAGGATATTGGACTTTGTGATAAATGGTCTGTGCTGGATTGGTAAGTCCTGCGCGCTACTGTAGCAGGCAGGAGACCATATGTAACTGCATCACCGAACAAAAGAAGTGTTTTAATTTAAGTACACATAGATATTCCACTGAGGCAGGCAGGAAGGAGGGAAAAGGAAGAGGGGGGTAATGCTCCTGTGTGATTGGGGGTGCTGGAGGGAAGGGGTGCTGCCTGCACTGCCCTGGGTGAATCTTCGCAAGCTTAAAATGTCCTTTAGGAAAATCTTTGTTGGTGTTTTCTAAAATTTACTCTTGAATATTGTTAAGAAATTGCTTAGCCAGTATTTTTCACATCATTGACTGGAGCCAAAGGTGCATTCAGGACATAAAAGTTGTGCATAAAGGAAAAATTACCATTCAGGATATTAGACTAAATATTGAAAATGCTGCTTGGAAAACAAACAATCAAAACAACAACAACAACAACAACAACAACAAAAAAAGATAAAAACATAATTATAGGTTCAGATAAGCTGAAAGAGGTACATTGACTATGGTGAACAGTGTGAGTACAGGTAGAAGCTTACAGGAGACTGGAAAGAATTCTTTACAACGTTGACTGTCGATATGAACTCTGAGCTCCACCAGTGTTGTTGGTTTTGTACAAAATACTTATCTGTGTAGAAAGAACATGTGATTTTTATGATCACTAAGCTAAAATGATTCCCAACCTAAAATACTCTTTAGGGTTTACAGAGGAATAGTAGGTACATATTATTAAGGAAAAAAAAAAATCCAAGTGACTTCTTGGCTTTGGGGGATTTTATTTTTATTTTTTTATTATTTCTTGTATTTTAGATGGCTACAGGATAATCTGTAGGCAGATTGCAAAGAGGTTAGCATAATAACCCTACTTGATTGAACCTTATGGAGACTTTATTATCTGTGGAAACTTCATTTCCTAATGAAGGCCAAGATAAGTAAGGAGTCTAGGGCATCATTTACAAGCTGATTCCCATGTTTCTATGTGTATGTACTCTATAATTTTCCCAAGTGCACCTTTGATGTATACTAATATTAATGCTGAAATGTCATGCACTTTTTTTGTTTGTTTTGTATCTCTGTTCAACTCATAGCATGCTCTTTTTAGGGCAAATGATCTTTATTTAAATAGCTGAACGTGTCGTATCCTGACTGGCATAGGAAATACCTGTCAGTCTTTGATGCAAAGAAGTTAGTGGTAGATTCTAAGAAAGCCAGGAATCAGTCTTTTTAAAAGAACAGTTGGGAAACCATCTTCCTTTCTTACGTCCTCTTTTTATATGCATGATTATAGTGTCTTCTTCTGTATCCTAGGATAATTATTCAAGTGACTGAGAAAAAATTATCAATAGAAGTTATACCAGTACAAATTAGGTTGTGGCACAGGCTGAATTCTGTGGTTGCTGTATTCCTGAAAGTACATATTTGATCTGTATGACAAGTTTAACAAATGCTTAAATAATTACAGGGTTGCTGTCTGAGTACAGAATTGTCTTGGTTTAGAGTTAATGCCCCTTTCTCCCCAGAAGGCAAAAGTTACCTTTGGTCTGTGGTATTCATGTGCTTCAGCTGGAGATGCTCAAGCACTTACCAGTGCATGTAGGTGCCAGTCAGGATTTATTCTGTGAATGTGTTTGTGTGCCAAAGTGCTATTCATCAGGGCAAGGACATGTTTTCAGCAGTTGTTTTTTTTCTCCATCCAGTGTGTTGTCACCAAGTGGCAACAGCTACCCTACAAACAGTAGGTGTCTCAGCTTCACATGATGCCCCAAGCTTTCAGCAGATCCACAGAAAATGGAAATGTTTCCTGGTAGACAGGAGTGTAGTTATGCAACAGTTAATTGAAATCGAACAACCGGTGCATCCATTTCATTTCACAAAAAGCATTCAGCTGTTCAAAGAGTTGAATTCTGGGGTTTAAACCCTGTCTTGTTTTTTCCTTTTTGCTTGCAGCATTGCAAATGTAAACCACTTAGATTATGAGTGTATACAGTGAATGAAGAGAAATAAAACTGTAGTCTAAGAATTAAACTTTTTTTTTTTTTTTTTTTTTTTTTTATGTATCCTAAATAACAAGGTAGAGATACAGAAGGAGTTGTGCGGTTATGGTAGGAGCCCCAGGCTGTTACTAATCAGTATGAGGAAAGATTAGAGAGAACCATGGCAACCCTGTAACATTTGTGAATGAATCTGTGTTTCCATAAGGCACTTCGTAGCGTACAGGGCTGCATATTCTAAAATAGATGTATTCAGAGTAGGATGGCGCAGAAACTACAATCCATATTTGGTGAATGGCAGTTAGAAATGTACTCTGTTTATACCTTGAGTATCTTCATTTCATGGAAAATGTAGGCATGGCAGGATACTTGTTTTTTTTTATATAATATACTCATTTGCTGTATTGGCTGAAAGCGATGCTTGTGTATAATTAAACATCATTTTCTGAGAATGAAAAGCTGACCTCATCACTTATTTATTTGGATTATTTCTGTGTATGCTGTTTCTTAACAGTGACCATTAAAACACAGTATGTGTAGGATCAGCAAATGAAGTTACAGCTGTGGAAGTTTATTACACATCAAGTCATTGCTGTTTTGACATCTTTTCTGTTTTTATGTTAAAACATCAAGCACAACAGAAATCGTCAGCTGCTAAGTGGAACATGACTCATTTCTCAACTGTTGGATAATCTGCAACCTTTGCAAAGCGAAGGCACTGCCAAGTCCTCCTTGATGAAGGATGAAGGCTGGGGGAATTGCTCTGGGGAGCCTTTTTTTCAGAGCTTCCTTTTGGAAAGACATGATGGAGAGGGAGTATTTTAAATATTAAAAATTTTCTATCTGGTAGCCTTTGACAGAGAGTTTTCTTCCAATATACTGCTGTTACTGTTGCTCTAAGTATCCCCCAGTCAAAATTTTCTGTTAATGTAGAGTGGGATCAGATTTACTGAAGTTTTACTCTGTGCTGAGTACTTGCTGGTGTTGCCACAGGCTCAGCACTTCAGACAGTGAGCCTTCTCCCTTCCCTTCCTCCTGGAAGTTTTGCTTTCTGTGCCAGAAGAGGTTTTTTCCTCTGCCACCTGGGTGGCGAGTTGAGTTATTAATAGTGAACTTGCACAGATGTGTGCCCTTAGAGGTTTGTGATGTCAGGAACTTCGCATTTACTTCTTGGTGGACTGATGGGCCTTGGTGGACATGCTGGACTGATGGGCCAGTCTTTTCTAGTCCACAGTTCTTCAGGTGGATATGGTGTACTGGTGATAGATACAAAACAGTATGAAGTAAATTAAAGCATTGGGAATGAAAACAAATTGAATAACCATTTGGGTGGCAGGTGGTTGTACTGCATGGCCACATCGGAGGAAAAAATTGCCACAAGTAAGATTTCCTCTCATACAAATTGAAAAATACTGGATAAGTGCCTGTACTGTAACTGTTTAATTTCTTATCTCATTTTTATTTTTATTTCACACTTATATCTTGTTTTTCTGTGCCTCAGTCTTTAAGGAAAGCCTCAGAGGGAGCGGCAGTAGTGGCAACGGCATGAATCATTACTGCAACTCTATTGCTGCATCTGTAGGCTTGTAGTTTTCCTGAAATCCACTTTTATTTCTCCGGCTCATCACAACACTATCCTTTCATGCTTTCTTCCTTCTAGGGGTCCTCACATTTTCTGTGCTCTTTATCATGAGCTTTGGTCATCCATTTTTGCTGGAGATTTTACGATGCATCAATCTATGGGCAACAATAAGGGTGGTTAAACCGATTGGGTCTGCCATTAGATACCATGGACCTGAGTGCCTCTATCATGCCCCAGTAGTCCCCTTTCCACCCAAATAAACATGAATTTTCCCAATAAAGTGTTACTGGAGATCTCAGTTGATTGAGGAAGGCTTCCAGAATTTATTACAAGTGAGGCAGGCAAACTTTAAAAAAATAAGTATAATAATAATAATATATTTTTTAAAAACCTTCAAGCTAAATGCTTGGCCTTTTTCTTTCCTTCTTTCCTTCTTTCCTTCTTTCCTTCTTTCCTTCTTTCCTTCTTTCCTTCTTTCCTTCTTTCCTTCTTTCCTTCTTTCCTTCTTTCCTTCTTTCCTTCTTTCCTTCTTTCCTTCTTTCCTTCTTTCCTTCTTTCCTTCTTTCCTTCTTTCCTTCTTTCTCGTATTTCACAAAGAACAGTATGATTACTTGCAGCTGTGATCTAAGAGGTGAAGACCATGTGAGGTTTTGCCAGTACCTTGACACTTCAGTCTATACAGCCATACAGTCTAGCTTGAATGATGGAAACTAAAAATTCTATTCCATAGGAAATTTAAATATTTCAGCAATAAAAATGAAAATTATTTCAAATACTAATGACAGAGGAAGGGGAAACTTTCCTTACAAAATTTGGTTTGGAAAAAGATAAAAACGATATTTTCATGATGACAGTTTTTAGTAATTTCCATTGCTTCTAAAACTGAAGCTGCCCAAACATAAACCATCCAAGTTCTGTTCAATAACAGTTTGCCTGGTGAACTGCCAGAATACCTTGGATGCTTTTGGCCCAAGTCTGAGGTAGGTATTTAGTTTTGCTGTCACCAGGAAAGCCTTGAAATTCCATATGCTTTAAAACAAACTGGAATAGAAATAATGCAGCATCCCACAGGGGAAAAAATGACAGGGATTGTTATCAACTTCTGTTTTCTAAATTGAAAAAAAAAAAAAAAAAAGAAGTCAGTGCTTATCGAATGGGGAAGGTAAAATAAATTTCACTTTTCTCAAGCTGCTCTGATGGGTGTGCTAGATTTTTGTCTAGCACATCTATTAGGGATGGAAAGATCCAGTGTCACTGATACGACAAAATGTTTTACCATGTGGGTTTCAGCACCTTACATTCATTGATATATTTGTGGGATTCTGAAGGCAGAGGGAGGCTGTGCAAAGGTCACAAAACTGTAAGCCAAGGTAAACAGCCTGTCAGAAAATGTTTAGCAAATGACAGTGCAAACCACAGAAAAATAGAGAAAGGAGAGGAAAACACATTCCCTTGGAAAATATATTTCCTGGCTGGAAAGGCATTGAAGTTTAGAGCCCCTTACATTGCTTCTTTGTCCTTTTCAAATAAATTGTTTTGTTCAGGTTTTTAATGCAATTCAGGGTCCTGGACATCTCAGCCTTAGGGAAGAGGAATACACATTCTGCATCAGATATCCAGGAGGGCATTATCAACATTGTGACTAAGGGCAAAAGCATCTTTCATCATGGGAAAGGAGATGAGACTACTCAAATTTAATATTTGAGTAATGTATTGAACATAGATGCAGCACAAGGGCATTTTTTTAGTCATTGTGCCAAAGAGGGTTGTGTTTCCTGGTTTGTGCACTGCACCAAAAAAGAAGGATTTTTGGTTTCAACCATGCATTTAAACTTTTTAAAAAAACAAACAAACAAACAAAAAAACCTCAATTACAGGTAGAAAATGTATTGTCAATTCTAGATTATTTATCCTGCTTTTCTTGTTTTTTGAGAAGAAGCTTCTCTTTATGGGGAGATAATTTTGGATGGCTGTGATGCCCCTGCCGCTCTTCAGCCCTGTGACACAAAGCCGCAGCATTGTGCACAGCAGTCTTGTAAACACTAAAGCATCCAAACCTTTTTATTTTGTTGTGTTTTGCAGCAAGTTCAAACTTCAGTCAACATGTGCAGTGCTAGGAGTTCTTAGTTGCACAGAAGATCCTTTTGGCAGGCTCTTGCAGCATGTTCAACCTAGATAACTGACGGGAATAAAGTTACGGGCTAACAGTGTCACGATGTCCAGGAAATGTGTGAGGGTCTCTCTTTTTTGTTGATGTAGACTGAGTTCCTAAAGTTTTGCCTATGTCTGTGTCCAGAAGTAAGAAACCAGTATTCATATCCCATATTTGCTTTTGAAAACAGAAACTTTGTCTACAGCACCAAACCTGTTGAACAAACAAACAAAAAAGGCAAAACAACAAAACACATAAATCCTCTACATGTCCTGAGGGAGACTTCAGAGAAAGGGAACAATCATTATAAACCACTTAGTGCTGTATGCAATGTATCAAGTTGCCATGAGAAAGTTATGTTTGACTGCTTATAAAGTAGGTTTTAGTAAATCCCTCAAACAGCGATTGTGGCAATTGTGCACACTTGGGTGCAGAACTTGTGAGTGCTGTAAAGTACTGAGAGTACGTCTGGATCGATCCCTTGGGAGCAAGTGAGTTTCTGAGGATCAGAAGGGTGTTAGGGTGGGAGAGGTTGACTGAGAAACAACACAGCCAAGGTGGGCCTGATAACACTGAAAAAATTGGAAATGATTTTGATTACAAAAAGAGATTGCTTACAAATACCACATGCAGAGATCAAGGAGAGAATGACCGAAGTTAAAAAAAAAAACACACACAAAGAAACAGTTATCTGGACCTGGTGTGTTTTTCAGAAAGCTGAAATTTGTTTGGGTTTTTCAGAATCTCCTCTATTTTACATCTCAACCACTAGAATTAAGGTTTAAACTCTGAAATCTGAATTTCTCTTTTACTTCAAGGTCCCATTAGACCAATGGGTGCAGCAGAAAGTTCTGTGTACGTTGTGGTAGCAGCACTGGTACCTGTACTATACCTGAACCCCCAAACATCTTAAGCTTAAGTTGATAAATATAATGATTAACTTATTTACTCCTTACAAATCAAAAAAGTATATAGAGAACAGTATATAGAGAAAATAAAAATCAATTTGATAAATACGGTGAACTCTGAAGTCTTAGTGCAATTAAACGTACAAGTTGCTTTTATAATACGTTGTATACCTGATCATAAAGTAAAAACAGTGATGGATCAGTTAAAGGAATTAGTGGTTTGGGGGAAAAAATATGATGGTGATGAAGTAATTAGTATTGTAAGTTCAACAAAGATTTAAAACTGTGGTACATGGCAGTAATACATTTTGAACACACTTAATGAGCATATTCATTGCATTCATTTCTAATTAAGTGGAAAAAATACTGGTCCTTTAAATGGAGATAATAAATGTGCAAGTCAGTCTTGCACAAACATGCAACAGAAGAATTTATTGCCTGCTGTCTAACTAGGGAACTGGGAATCATTATAAAGATTAGCTTTACTGAAAAAAAAATCCAGAAAAAACCTTCAATACAAAATGTTTAAGGTAATAATTTTCACATTGCTCGGCGTGTTTGGAGAGTGTGTGTGTGTGTGTGTTTTCCTTTTCAGAATGTGGATATTTGCTGTCATCAGAAGTAGGACTGTTTGGATTGGACCAAGGGACATTTACCAGTTTAGATGTCTGTGAGAGGTGTCCCCAGTGCATGGCTAGACCTGAAAGAGAGCGCAGCAGCCCCAAAGAGCAGGAGGCTTCCCCCAAGCAGGCCGCAGTGGGGCAGCGGCAGCAGTAGCCTTCCCAAAGCCAGCTGCAATCTCACCAACACTCTCCTACCTTCCTCAGCCTCTCCGAGTGCTGCGGCTCAGAGCTTTTCAAGATCCAGCAGGGGAAAAGTGACTGAAATTCCTACTGTTTATTCTGTCAGTAGGCAGCTGGGGAACTGACATGAAACAGGTTAAAATATTAAAACCAGACATGCCTTCTTAGAGCAGTGCCTTTCAGTGTTTTTATGACTTGAGAAGCCCCTAAACATTCTGCAGTGGAAGCGAGGACCTTTGCGGGGCATATTTAAGCTTATGGATGACAACTGACTGGCGTTTCTTACTTACCTTTCATGGAGCTATTTGAAGTTCACGGATCCCCAGGGATACCCAGACCACACGTTAAAAACCAATGAAACTAAATCAAACCATGTACTTTTCATTCTTTTAAAGCTCCCAACCCGTATATCTCTTGTCAATAGTACCAAAATAGCAGGTTCTTTCTGACACGTGGTACGTTTAGGTCTTCGCTTCACAAATGTCTCACTGGGATATGCGTAAGCTTGAAGTGTGCTTCCAAGTTTCCCTAAACCACCTTAACCTCCTGGAGCCTGCTCACCACTGCTATTACAAGAGGGTAAGGTTTCAGTACCAAAAAGCCACTGAATTTTCCCTGGTAACATGCAGTATATTTGTAGTGATATTGTAGTATGAATTACTGTGCCAGGCTTAAGCAATTTCAGTTTTTTCTCTGACTTCATTCTCCCCTATCCTGTATATTGTAATTGTTTCCCATAAAAGGAACAAGCAATCGTACTCATGGTCTGTTCAAAATGCTAACTTAGCTCTTATTTTTTTAACCCCACTGCATGATTTTATTATGTATTTAAGCCAGTGGCAACTTGGAAGCTACATTTAAAATAGCTGGCTTTGATACCATACTTGTAGCATTAAAAAAATAATAATAATAATAAAAAATGCAAGCTGCAGAGTCAGTCTGTTAATTAAAAGAGGAAGTTTATAGAAATTTGCCAGTAAATAAACATGTAATTTTCTTTTCTGTTCAGGTATGACTTTGTAGAAGTTGAAGAGCCTAGTGATGGCACTGTTTTAGGGCGCTGGTGTGGTTCCAGTAGTGTGCCAAGCAGACAAATCTCCAAAGGAAACCAGATCAGAATAAGATTTGTGTCTGATGAATATTTTCCTTCTCAACCTGGATTCTGCATCCATTATACACTTCTTGTGCCAGTAAGTAACATGTTTCAGGATTGGAGCATTTGAGGAAAACAAAATCTTTGAAGTGGTAGCTCAAAAGAATCTTTGCAAAGTTTAGGATTAATTACTGTTTATTTCTCAGTAATAACAATAATGAATAATCTGTCTTCCAGAATTGTACATTTTGTTTCTGCCTTTTAACTAACCGAGTGTTCTTGTGGTTCATCTTGGATGGCTTTGGACTGGGAAGTTGTGGGCTTGGTTGTTTATGTGGAAACTGGAATAAAATGTTTGCATTCCTAATACAGTACAGTACTGTGAAAAAGCCACTTTTTTTTTTTTTTTTTTTTTTTTTTTTTTTTTTTTTTGCTTTGAGAAGAAATAAAATCAGCTTAAGAAAAATCAGCTGCATGACACTTAAAGGGCATTGGGAAGTTACAAATAATATTGAAGAAATGAATGTTCTTGTTAGTCAGCTGCTTCCAAATGATTATACCTCATTCAAAAACAAAAAAGTTGTTATTCTCCTGAATTGTTTTACTGTAGTGACAAAGTAGAAAATGCATAATACTAAATTGCCGCTGCATTTTTCCTGAAAAATGTACTTTAGACTTCTCTTGAATGTTGGTTAACACTTGTAACTCACAGGTACAAAACACTAGTCACTGTCTAAAGTACAGGTATTTTAACCATCAGCAGATTTTTAACTTGGTAGGAAAATAAAAAAAAAATAAAAGATCTCTGATAGCAAAGCAACGTTTATAGATTTTTGAGGATGAGATAGTGTTCTGAAGCATCAGGATGCAGTGGAATAGGAGTTGACATGTTTTTACAGAGTAGATATTCTGTATTTAAAGAGAGTGAAGAATATTTTTAAATTCCTCATAATTCACTTTGTGATTCTCCTAAGTTATCTTGTGGTTTGTGGTATTTGGTTGGTCGGAAATATCTGCAAACTCAATAAAAAATTGATCAAAAGAATCCATGTTCTAACCTTACTGACATGTGCTTCACTTAATGCATTTGGCTTGCTTACTGCTTTTGCCATTTTGCATTTTCCCCTCTGTTCCTCCTTTGCAAAACTTCAGTTATGGAGAAGAAGCATAGAATAATAGAATAAATGTGTTTTTATTCAACAATACATAATCTTATATATAATACATTTAGTATACTGATGATGTAAGTGAAGTGTAGTAGTATATACACATGCTATTTTCTGTTGTATTCCTGTAAGTATTTGTAAATATTTAGGTCTAACTATTATTCCTGAAATTATTAAGGGCTTGATCTGCATAATTTGACTCTGTTGTGAGTTGGACACTTTAGTTAGTAGAATAGTATGACTGATGATGAATTTTGAAATTAAATAAAATGTCATCGGCATGCAAGCCAGGTTGGAGTATGGCTAGGTTTAAGCTCTTTTTTATACCAGAGGGCAGAAGGTAATAAATATGTTACTTTCAGAAAATGGTAAAAGAAAAACCCTAATAGATGCTTTGTGTGGGCTGAGGCCAGATTTCATTGTAGGTGCCCTCCAGTATTACATGCTATCTGCTACATGTCTATCTGACTTATGTATGTTCCAATTTTTGTGGAATGGATTGAAGAAATGCACCTAGAAATACCCAAATGTAAGTATAATTATATGCAATGCAGGACGCAGTTTGGCCTCAAGTTGTGCCAGGAGGTTTAGGTTGGATATTAGGAAAAATTTCTTCACTGAAAGGGTTGTGAAGTATCAGAACAGGCTGTCCAGCAAAGTGGTTGAGTCACTGTCCCTGGAGGTATTCAGAAGACATGTAGGTGTGGTGCTGAGGCACATGGTTTAGTGGTAGACTTGGCAATGCTAGGTTAACAGTTGGATATGGTGATACGGTCTTTTTTTTTGGTGATATGGTGATATAGTCTTTTCCAACCTAAATGATTCTATGATTTAAATTATCAACAATTCAAAACAATTTTAATATTCAAAATATTTAGATCATTAATGCTGAACATTTACTCAGTAGACAAAAAGAGCCGAGATTGTAGGATGCATTTTTATAGTCCCTCTTTTCCTCCAGTAATAGAGTTTATATGCATAAGTACACATACAGACTATTACAGAAACCAAGCTATTTTGTCTCACATATGTAACAGGCAAGAGCAGCCCCTTTCCTGTCACAGAAATTCAAAGCCAGCTTCAAAATACACGGTATAACAACAGGTTTGTGAGAATTAATATCCCAAGCTCTTTAGTGGAGAGATTTTTCATGAAAAGTTCTGTTTTAATAAGCCATACAAAATACAATTTCACATTTCCGGTTGCATAATTAACTATCTGGCTTGTAAATGCAGTCTGTATTGATAAGTTTCAGGATTAGATCTTCTGCTTCTTGTACCTATAGCAATTGAAAAGTGAAAGTTGTGTTTTCCTTAAAATTGTAAGGCTATATCATCCTACCTTTCAAGATAAATTAAAATTTACAGTTGTCAGCTATAGGAATATGTGTAAATTTTAAATAATTATTGCAAAAACATCTGATTTGCTTAGTAATTCACCTACGTGACTTGGTCCTAAACAGTTAATTTTTTTCATTTTTTAAAAGAAAGGGGGAGGGGTAGATGCCTGTTAGACTAGCAATGAGAGATTGTTTGGGGAGAAATGAAGCAAAACTGAAATAAAACAGTGCAAGCTTGTTTCTGTATTTGGAGGCCACACACAGAGAGGGGCACCGGACACATTTTCAGGTCTTTTAAAGAGCAAGAGGAATGGCTTTGTTTAAATCTCCTGTAATTTATCGTATATATATATATTTACTTTGTATATTATATTTCAAACGAACTTTTCACATGATGAATAAGTAGGAGAAGAATGACTATTGATCTGGTTACCTTACTTTTAGGATTTAGCCTCTCAAAAGGACTCCCAGCAGTTCCAATGTCATTAGATGCAACATCATTTTACAGGATGGTTTGACACAGGATTATAAGGCACCGCTTAAAAGCAGTGCATATACTGTGTACAAGCAGAATGCTTCCTGAGAAAATCATGAAGATTTCTTGAGGGTCTAGATAATTGCAGTTTAATTATTTGAATTTCTTCCAACTTAAATTGTGTAGTCTGGGTGCATCTAGAAGGACATTCTGCAATTTTGGTTAGCTGTCTTTGTTCTATAGCTGCAAGTTCATTTAGTCTGGAATACCGTAAAGTGGAAGGAAGTGTTGAAAAAGCTTTTTTTCTGCTATGAAAATTTAGCTTGTGTTAATTTAAAATTCTCCTGCTACTTTTGGCACAACTGTTATTCTTAAGCACTCTTTTCATGCTATGCCCTGTCACTTAGTCAGCGCTTACTGGTGAGCTGCATTATTCACTAGGGGCTTCTTAGTGGTTGTTCTGCATTTTGACTGTTCAGCTATGCATTTATTAAAAGTCATGTATTTGGCACCAAAACCTCCTAGAAATTTACTGCAAAAAGCAATCCATATTTCATTTCTTTTCCTCTCCTTGCTTGTTCCCAGTTACAACTCTAACCCATATAGTAGCCACATGCAATTGAGGGAAACCTTATGAACTCCTACAATGTGTTGGAGCTTCAGTCTTCCTAGTGACTTGTTTAGTTTAAATTATGTCAGCTACAAGTTTGGCATAGAAAACTTGATGTAATAAAGTCCATTGTTACTTGGGGGAGCGGGTGAATGGGATACTTGATGCCTGAGGTGCCATTAAGGAATGCATGACCGATTGCCAAAGTAGTTATTAATTATTCAGGGCACTCAGAACAAAGCAGCTCCAGTTAAAGTTGAAGCTGGGGGTGACTATATTCCCCTTTCTTTTTTGGCATATGGTAGCATGTCATTTGTCATGAAAAATCTTGCCAAAGATCTTTGCTAAGAACAGACTTAACCCTCTTCTATGCAAGTGAAGATGAAGAGCAAAATCTGAGAAGGGTCTTAAATGGCTGACGTGGTTTAAAAGTGATTTGGCAGGTGTTTTGTGATTTTGGTGCAGTACCTGTATGGCTACCTGGATTTCAATCCAAGAGAGGTTTTGTTTTTTTTTTTCTTTTTCCTTTGATGGAGAGATGATGTTAGTAGTGCTCTTGCTATTAACAGTAATACTTAAGATTAATATTATGCAGATAATCTGTTTAAGGCCATCTAATAATTGTTCCTCTATTTCATCCGAATCAGCTAAGCTTTGATTTTTTTCGATGTTGAGCATGTTAGTTTTCTTTGTGGAATCTTTTTAAGTTGAGCTTATTTAATGAAAAAATGCAAATAAAATTCAAATACTGATAGAAAAAAGTGCACACTAAGAAGAGAGAATGAAAGCTCTTACCTAGCATTCCCTTCCTTTGAAAAGCCCACAGATTCCGGAGATATCAGATGTGTATCTCACATGTCAGGACCAAAGCCCAAGAGAGGCCTAACTTTGGCTGCAATAACTGAAAATCCATCCAGAAACATCACAAAGGACATTGCTGATCTCCTAAACAAAGGTGAAGGAAGGGCTTTAGCTGCACTTTCTCAAGAAGAAATCAAAAGTATCTGGAAGAGAAATAACATGATTTCAGGGTTGTTTAAACCAAGGTTGCACGAAGTAGCAGGAGAGTATACAAGTGTTATTTAGCACATTGGAATGCCACATGAAGCGAAAGAGGACTGAAAATCCTTCGTACATTGGGAAGAACTCTTAAACAAAAATTCTGTGTTCAGAGTTTCCACTGATTACGTACAGTGAAACTTAAGCCCAGATAAATTGATAAACTCCTAAAATGCTCAGGTTTGCAAATTCGATCATTTAATTTTTGTGTGTGGCAAAGAATGATGAATGATGCATTGCCATTCAGAGAGATTTTTGTACTAATTCTTTCCTTGAGGATTTCATTTTACATTAGGTTTGTGCTGAGGACTAAAGAATTCCCTTTACCTTTTTTTTTTTTTTTTTTTTTTTTTTTTTTTTTAATGTGGGATATTAAAGATTACCCACAAATACATAGATAGAGATATACTTCAGGTTCAGTTCATGTAAATCAAAAAACTACAAAGAGTACACAAATGAAGATGGCTATTATCCATGCGGCTACAATGAAAGGAAAAGAAAACTTTGAAGTAGAAAGAACCTTTGAAGGGTATTTTCTAATAAAATAATAATGTCATGTTTCCTTGTGACTATATCTCATTTTGTCACATGGACACCATAAAAAAAAAATTAAAGTAGTTACTAGGACAGCTCAGTGCAAACACTCTTTAACCTCCTTAAATGCCCTAAGATGTGAAAAAATGTTGGAAATAGATTGGAAAAGTATTTCAATTCATGATGCTATCTTTTGTCTTTCATGTCTATAAGCTGCTAAGGGCTTTTTTTAGGCTTGCATTTAGTAATAAATATTTATTATTGTCAGTGATTATTTTCATTAATTGCAAACTTTTGGAAACTTTTTTGGGGTTTCTCTTAGTATTTCAATCAAGTTCATGCATCCACAATTAATTAATTTGAAAATACATATTTTACATGGTTTATCATTTAGTTTATTGTAGTATTCTACAAGTAATCTTGCACATATGTTCTGCGTTTGTGTGCTTTTTTTTCTTCTTGTTTTATATCAAAAAGTCTGAAAGACAAGTTAAAGGTAGAAAGAGGAGTGTTTGTGTCTTTTCAAAAGAGACAATTCAAAAATCTCCTAGAATGTAATGACTCTGGGAGTGGTCTGACTAGTGTTTGTGGGATCTTAAGTAATATTATTTCTGTTTGGGAGTGATCTGAAAGAATTATATTTTGCCAACTGATGAGAAAGAAGAAATAATAATTTATATATTAATCTAGGAAAGATACTAATATGGAAAATCTAGTCTGCATTAATGATGCAAGAAACAAAATATATGAACATGGAGAAGATGGGCTTGGGGGAGATACCAGCCTTGTGGATTACCATAGCAGTTACCTTTGGTGTTACTCGTACCACTCAACTTGACTTAACAGACAATGAAGTCTACACCTGCTAATAAACAAGGAACACATCAATAATAAAAATAATTTTCAACCATTGTAGTCCTGAGTATATTCTGGGTATGAGATTATGTACTTAGGGTAAAACACAGTTCAACATCAAAACTGAAAATTTAAAAATAAATAAATGGTTGTCATTCATCTCATTTTGCCATTTCAGGTAGAGTTCTTAATGAGAAAAATGGCTCCATTATACTCACTGATAAAAACAAACAAAAAAAACCCTCTCACGTTTTTCATTAGTATTTGGGTGTTTCTTTTTTCTTTTTTTTTTTTTTTTTTTTACCCTCCTGGGGTACTTTTATCTGTATTTATATATACATATATATATATATATGTATTTATGTTTCAAGCATTATGTAATTGTCTAGTTGACTATCCCTTTTCCAATTTCCAAGACCAACATGTTATACACAGCTTTTGGAAAAAGCATGCTGATGGCTTCTCTACAAATCCCAAACCAAAGTGATTCTGTCCTATTCTCAAGGTAATCCCCCGTGTAACTAGCACAGTCCTAGATTTTTTTATGGTTTCAAATATTGAGATGTTGTGTCTGACATGCTTGGTATTGGAAAAAAGGTGAGCAAATGTACACTTGGTACTAGGTTTCAGGAAGCACCATCATTTTCAGTTTTGCTATTTTAGGTACGTTCAATGACATGTCCCTATCCATTTTACCGTCTTTAGTTTAGGCATGCCACAGTGCTATCCCAACAAAATAGGGGCTTGGTAACTCTTGTGTGTACTGTGCTGTTTTTTCTTAACATAGTTTTGGTAGGGAAAGATGAAAACGGAAATGAAAGGAGAATTTTTGGGACAGGACAAAGAAAAGAGTTACTTAGTGTAGTTTATCTGTCCATCTTTTTACATATGGTACAGCTCTGAAAGGACCCTTACTAATTGCAGAATTGCAAGCTAAAAAATGGAATAATGGAGGTGCTTTTGTAGATGACTGCACAGGTTAATACCATGGACTGGCAGAAGCACCTCTTTAAATTCAGGAGAAAAATTCTTGACAGGGTAATAACACTGAGTAGTAGCTTCAGGGTGGGGGTTTGCTTGAGGAAAGATTAATGTGGGGTATTGGTGGTGGTGTTAAGAGAAATCATTTCTTTTCTAAGAAGGAATAGATAATAAGCACTATGGGAATACCAAAATTTGCACCTGTCTTGTCTTCGCAGTACCTGGCCTTTGGTGTTACAGATGGGGATTATGAGCTGTCATTTGTTAGCTTCTCATCAGTGCTCAAAACTTTTTTTAATGATGATGATGAAAGGCTTGGCTGAAGAAGCCAGAATATTTGTTGAAAAGTTTTTGGTTTTGTTTTCATGGGAAAGTCTAGATAATCACAAAGCTGTTGAATCTATTCTTTCAATGATCTCTGACTAGGTTGGTGGAGAAAGAATTCAGGAGGGTTGTTTCCATGTTGACTGCTGATAGCTGGTATACATTGACGAAGAACTTTAATTGCTTAAAAAATGGAAACAAGCAAAAACCTTGCATGTGAGAACAGTGGAATTTCTGTTTGGCAAGACATTTCCGGGGGCTCAGGCTGCTTGGGTATTCATTTCACTCTAGTTTTGAACTAGGCAATAAACTAGGAAGAAAAATGCTAAGAATCATTTACGAGGAGAACTAAACTGCTAGGCTTCAAATTGAAGGGAGCAATTTAGTGCATGAAAGACCTGGCTTAATGGCACTTGAAAAATGGATGTATGAAAGCAGATGGCACACCCTTTGGAAGAAATTTTGCATATAACCCTATAGACAGTGCCAAGTTGGTATTTCCTAATAGCCCTTCCCTCTCATCTGCGAAAGGATACCTAGGGGAAATTCCATAACTCTGATCTGACACCACGTGCAACAGTTCTCAGGTCTCACTAGAGTTGTTTGTTAAGTGATCAGGGGAATTTCAGTGTAGCGATGTGTACATTTAAATCAGCCTGATACTTTATTGTCTAGTATGTAGCCAAGGTGTCTTCTGGAAGCACTTAGCTTGAAAGTTTCTCAGGGGAGCTCTGTTGTTCAGTGTGCTCTTCTAGTGGCACGGCAAATAGCTCTTGAACAACCTGACAGTCTTTAGCAAGGCAGATGCTATGCTATGGTAATTTTGTTAGAAGTCCATATTTTCATGGTTTGGTGAATAGTTGGTGTAGTGAATACGGTTGAAGAATTGAATTCTCAGATGTTTTGTTTTCGGTAGGTCTATTTAAACTATTTTTGTGTCAAAAGAAACAGTCTAAATCTGTCAGTGGGACATTTCCAATACCTTGCAGTTTGGATTTTTACTGAGAAGATCATTTACGTATCATGTATGTGTGTGAATGTAAAAGAAATATTAAAAAAAAAATAATCAAAACTTCAAAATCTCTAATATTGTTTTGGATACAAATTCTGCTAATTCTGTGCAACTGACTCCAGAATCCCCTGCTGGGTGACAAGACTGAACTGAGTAGGTAGCCAAGGAGAGTAAGATGACTGAGTTTACCTGAGTTATCAAGGTCATTCAGTCATCTGTATTTCTTTGGGAAGAAAGGGCCAACCTTAAAATGTGCTAGCTGTCAGGACAGTTAGCCACATATATGTAGGATTTTGATACGTAAGCTATTAATTTGGTTGCCCTTGCTTGTCTTTTAAAAATCACTCTGATCTACTGAGCTCTTCTGAACATGGTTGCCTTCAGGTTTTTCAGCTTGAGGTGTTCTGGGTAATCAAAGGTTAATAATAAAATACAGTTCTCGAGTCATCTGCGTAATGATTTTATGGATGATTTCTTCTAATGATTTCTTCTTGTTCGCAGTCTGTCCATATATGTAACTTTAAATACTGTACTTACTTTTTTTAATTGCCTTTCTGCTTAAGAAAGTCATAGGCAACTTTCATGTGGAAAAAAAAAAAAAAGTAAACTAGCAATTAGGTGCTCTAAAATAGAAGTATGTCTCTTGATGCAATATAAAGGAACTACTACATAACTTTGAAACCAACACTTTGCTGCTATAAAAGACTTCAGAATACAGCCCAGCTTTTCACCAGGAACTAAAGACAGATGGAGAAATCAGCAGGACAAAGAAAAAAGGAAAAATAGTCAAATGCTTTTTTTCAATTATATTCCCAATTGTCATTAAGAATAAAAAGTTGAGTTACTTTTAGAACTAAATATTTAGATGGATGAAAAATGATAAACAATTTGAAAGTAACTTACTGCTTTTCTAACAAAATGCATCTAAAAGTACTAGAGCTTAAGGGCCACACCTGCACATCTGTGATGTGGTAGAGGGGATCACAAGGTGAAGCTGAGCCTTGTGTAAAGCCCGCTGTATGGAGGCAAAGCACTCTTTAGGCAGCCTTCTGCTCTGCTGTAGTAAACCAAACTGTTCTGATCATCTTCTGCAGAGCAGTATTATACCCCCACTTAAATTGCAGTTTAAGAACACTTTTGAGGCAATGTTGTCAAGTAAATTCACTTTTTAATTTTGCAAGTTACATGCATGTGCCCACATGTAATTAAGGATTTATTTATACATTTGCTTAGAATTAAGATTAAACAAAAATGAGTAAAGAAAACCCTAATATTTGTTTGTAACAGTGCTAGTAAATGAGTACAATGGGTAGAATTGCAGGTTCTTTTGTGATGAATTTGAGATTGTGGTTGTTGACCATTGTGTTAAGCAGAAACTTTTTTTTTTTTTTTTTTTCTTTTCCTGACTCCATTTCTATGAACTATTAATCTCTTACTGGTGCACCTAGTGTTTTTAAAAACTGTATTAGGAAGGTGTTTCTTTAATTTGGAAAAAAGAGTTGTCATTGCTGTTTAATAATAATAAAAATATTTCCATAATAATGTTTGTTACTTTGTTACCTGCAGATGCTTAAAAATTATAGGGAATTCAGGAGATCAATAAATTAAAATTTGTCTGAGTGTGAACAGAAACACCACCTTGGCTCTTCAGGCTGTTTACAAAAAAAAAAAAAAAAAAAAAAAAAAAGATAATTTTAAAAACAATCATGCCAGTCTGTGGAGCATTATGAATTAAGCTGTACAAAGTGATGCTGTACAAAACTAGAGTTATACAGAAATACCAGTGGATAATTTGTAGGTAGGGTCTGGTCTAAATTTCATTGTTAATGCTTGGAGGAGTGGCAAAATAATAAGGGGATGTCATCATAAAAATCTGAAAACAGAGGCAAATCATTTAAAGAATATAGTGTTAAGAAAAAATACCGTATTCCATTCTTAATTTCTCTTTAAATCCATTCCATAATAGTGTGAGAGTATATTTTCTTAAGAAATGCTTCTTATGAAGACGTTTGTTCCTTTAATCAAACACAAATATCACTGCGCTAATCTAGCAACCAGAGATCTTGCAAAGAGAAGCAGGGAAGGACCATGACTTTTACAAGTGCAACGTGTGAACTTTTCATTATGGACATTTTATATTCTCTTCTGAATCTGTTGCAGGCAGTTACTGGACAAAGAACACCACGTGTAATAGGCCACTGCTTCATTGCACCTTCCACTGATATTTTCTGTTTCAGGAAAGGATGGCAGATTTTTTGGCTGCTAGGTATTGTGGTTTCAAGGAGAAAGTGAAAATTATGGTCAAGTTACATAAAGAGGGAAAACTGGCCAGATTGTCATTGTTGAATCATTCAGTACAAATGATATTCCTCTAGTTTTTGTCAGGGAGAAAAAAAAAATTACTTGGCATTATTATAACATTATATATATATATATATATAATTATATATAAACCTTCGGTTTTATTTTTGCATGTAAATTTAATGTTCCTTATTTCTATTCATCTAGTGATAAGCACACAGTTCAAATTGCAATAATAGATAATGTTACCCTTTTCAATCTATAGGCTTTTGAAATCTGTGGATGTTTTGATTAGCTCTTTTCTGTTGTACAGATAGCGTGAGTGCTGACAGACAGATTTTCAAACAAACAGATCCCATTGCCCTCAACAGGAAATATTAGGTATTGGACTCAGAAAAATAGTGACCACATCATCAAAGCAATGGCCATGCTATCTAAGTATAAATAGATAATTTTGTAAATATATATTGATTAATTCAATGGCAAATACTTGTGTCTCTGTATGTGTTTATTAAAATGAGAATAATGTTCAGTCCACAGAGATCTAATTTCACTGTTTTTACCTATTCTAGGTAGCTACCTATTCTACTAAATTTCTGAGTGAGTGAATTATATGCATATGCATCATGGAGTGGTTTCAGCAGTGAAGTAAAGATTGCCAGCTCAAATTTAACTTTGATGGAAATTGTGTTAAGGATAGCATTGATATTACAATGCTAAGATCACAATTAGTATTTATCTCAAATTTCATACTGGTTTAGTTTTCTGTGAGAATACTGATATAGTACTTTCTATAGGAAAAAAAAAAGAAAAAAAAGAAAAAAAAAAGATGTCAATATGTAATTTTGTTGCTTACTAAAACATCTTTGTTTTTGTCAGAATTCTTTTATAACACAATTTTTGTTAAGGTAATCCACATCCTTATTGTTTGAGCAGACAGTATAAATAGCAAAATGTTATCTTCTGACTTTTAAATTCGAGTATAACTTTAGAGAGGGAATTTTTTGTTCATATGAATTCAGACAAATTATATTAAGTTTATAGTGATGTACTTGAAATGACAATTCTCTCATTCGCCAAGTGGATTATACTGACATATCCTATTACTAATTTTCATTCATGCAAATCATGTTTGTCCAGTAGGACTGCACAGATAAAGATACAAAACTGCATTAAATTAAGTTGTATATTTGGATAATATTTAGATTAGATGTTGGGAAGAAATTCTTCACTCAGAGGGTGGTGAGGTACTGGCACAGGTTGCCCAGAGAAGCTGTGAATGCCCCATCCCTGGCAGTGTTCAAGTCTGGGCTGGATGGGGCTTTGGGCAACCTGTCTGGTGGGAGGTGTCCCTGCCCATGGCAGGGGTTGGAGCTGGATGGTCTTTAAGGTCCCTTTGAACTCAAGCCATTCTATGGTTCTATGAGTATATAATGGAGAAAGCTAAGAACATGATGATAACAGCAACTCAGCAAACAGGTGTCTTACCTATATGACTGTTTACAGAGGAAAGATTTTCTCCAAGTAGTAGATTGACTCTTTCTTCAGCAAAGCATAGTAGTCATTGTAGTCAATTTGGCTGACTTGTTTAACATCGCTTCTTAAGTATAATTTTTGCAGTACCTCACAATTACAAGTCATTTTTGGTATTAACAACCTTCAGAATTGGTTTCTGTTACCTAAACAAACAGATCATTTAATGGGGCTTCAATTTGCAGGTCACGTGGAAGGAATCCCACCTGCAGTACTTTTAAAACATGCCTTTTTACTATCACTTAAATTTATATTCTTATTTGTCTTATGTCTGAAACTGTTTTGTCAAGCATTCAAGTGATATGTATAGATAAAAGGTTTGGTCTCGACCTTTGTGATCATATGGCTTTGAGGCACACTTTCTGTCTGGATCAGCAGGTACCTCGTGGTTAGAAAGATCTCACCAGATCTTTCAGTCTGGTACACTAATACAATAAATGATGTTATGTAATGTTGGATTCAACAGAATATAAAAAATGTCTGCAGTTCACAGAAACCCATGTTTTTTATGAGCTGGAAAATTCAGGTGGAATCAATGCTTCACACTTTGACTATTTAAACTGATAATAAACCCCACATTGAACCACTTCCTAGGTTGTGATGAATAGCAGCCCATGAAACCACAGTTAATTAAAGCTTAGAAAACCGCAGTTTTTGATGTCTGTGTTCTGTAATTAGTTCCATATATTCTCCATGAAATCATCAGAAACAACCAGTATTCCTGATTCAGTGAACAGGAAAATAGGAGACTGAGGAAGAAAATATTGTAAGTATTTTAACAAACTATATTATAATTATAAAATTATAAACAAACTCTAGCAAAAAAAAATGAAAGCAGAAAAGTATGCTTAAGTGTATAAATATTAATTTTCAAATGGATGTTAACAACAATTTTTAAGAAGGTCCATGAGAAATTAAACGAACAGTGACCTTGCAGAAGGCTTTGCAACTTTTGCTAAAATTACTCCTTTGGAAAAAAACAACTAACTGTGCTTAGATGATAGGACAGTACTCTGCTAAAGGATTAGGATTAGTGCAGTGTTGTGTTAGAGTGTGGCACTTCCTTTGTTGTGCAGATAACTGGTTTGGGGTTTGTAGCTTTACATCAGGTTGAGTGTGCAGGAATGGAGAACTAACCTGAAAGAAGATGCAACCACCTGACAGACAAGATCACATGAGGTCAGCATGACAGTACTAGCAATTCTGCTTGTAGGATTGGGGCCATAATCGATAACCTGAATAGTTTCTCCTAAAACTTGATGAGGAAAATTAATGGCCTGGTTGACAAGATAACATGATTTTTCAAACATTTTTGTTACAGGGTGCCATTTTTACTCATATTACGTTAGAAAGACCTAGTTAAAAAATAATTAAGACTTGGTCTTGTTGACCAGGAAACTTGGAGATAATTTGACCACACCTGTGGACAGTGACAGTGTTATAACCAAACCTCTGTCAGACTTAAATGAAAATTGATTGATTTATTAGCAGTCTTCAGGAGAATCAGACTTTGCTCTACAACACACTGGATTTGTTAATACTATGGGTTTATTACTTGGCAGATTTACCTTCCATCTTTGCTTACATGTCTAACAGAAAGGGCTGAGAAGGAATTGCATGTGCAAAAGAAAACATTGTATATTTATGCATTATAATAAAAGCAATTAGGCTATTTATTTTAATAATTTATTTATTATTATTATATAATATTATATAGTAGATATAATATTATATAATATTTTTATTATTTATTATAATACCAAGAAGCAGGCTGAAGCAGTTACTTGCAGTGGTGCCTTAAAATTCAAGCTATTCTAATTTAATGGATTTGTTCATGCTGTAAGCAGCACAAAACTTCATGAGAGAGTACTGGAAATAGAATGAAGCAGTCTGCTTTCAAACCATCTTTAGATAGAGCATGGAAGAAACGTGTCTACTTTTATTATATGGCTGATGCTAAAATCATCATCTTAAGTGGGTTATATTGCATACTATTTTGAGGTTTCAAAAAAATTGTAAATGATACTGCCAAAGGAACTTCTGCTGCTCCCAACCAACCAACTTTTATTAAAAACCTGTTCCTCTGAAGTCCTGGTTATAACCTGTGACTCTCTCGTTTTCTTCAAGAGACAGTAGCCAAATTAAAGTTTAAAATTTGAAGTAGTTTTATTAATTTCCATATTCTCATGTGAATAAAGGTTTGTGAGCTGACATGCAAGCAAAAAAAATATTTTTTCCCACCAGATATTCTATATTTAAGTATATAGGCATACAGTTACTGCTTTTTATTACAGCATTAATATAATAATTTTTAAGGGTTAAAATAGGTCAAAATGTACAAAAGGAGAAATAATCACTGAAAGGAAAAAAGTGTAGTATGGTTTGATTGTGTATACAGAAGAATTGGGATTATATCTAGTCAATGGAGTAAATATAAAAATTATTTAGCATTAGTTTGTTTCTAGAATTCAGGATTTTCCTCAGCATAATCTTACATGTTTTCTTGAAACTACAAGGTTACCAGATAAACTCTGTGTAATACAATCACAGAAAGGCAAGGCTAGAAGGGAATTTGGTGATCTTTTCTGAGCCATTCTCCCACTCTTAGAAGGGATTAGATAGACAGTTTATTATTGCTATATATTTATACTGTTCCCGAAATTCAAGTGTAAGGATTTTACAGATCTGCTCAATCATCTGTTGCACTGCTTTACATATTATGATATATATATATTTTTTTTCCCAACATAAATCTTATTTCCTGTCATTGATGGACTAGGGAACAGCTGATCATCTGATGCTCTATTACATGTTTGTTATCGCATCTCCTGTCAGTCTAGATTAAAGAAACTTGTATCACTCAATCTTATCATATTTCATGTTTTCTTTTCCTTCTTGCTTTTTTCCTCTGAGTGTTTTCTGTCTGCCTGTGTCTTAAAAGCGCTGTAGATAAAACTGAATGTTGTATTTCAGCTGAGACACCTCTGGCAGCTCAATAGTCTAGCATTATGATGCTGTGCTGAATACATCTGAATGAGATTTGCCTTTTTCATTACAGGATCACATTGTCTCCGATTTCTTGTAAAAATATCTGGTCTCCTGTACCTCTGTTTATATTACACATTGTGTAATTAGGTTTGTGTGCATAATTTATAAAATATATATATGAAAGTATATTGAAGTCACATGAGATGGGAATTAAGAGATATAGTAGAAAATATGTAGTTAAGAGCAATAGAGCTGGGCATTACGAGTATGTCAGAACACCATTATGGCTAGCTATATAGGACTTCAAAAGCTATCTCGCAGATCTGAAGTCTGGCTTGTTCAAAAAGTGTGAGAGTCTCTACATGGGCAGTGCAGTCATAGCTTCTGCCTTTGGGTTAGAGGGTCACTGGGTTATGATGTATATGTTACATATAAGGCAAATTTATAGAAATTACTTTTCTTCACAAATCTTAATATGGTAAATCTCTAGCATGTTTGATGACACTAAGGAATGATACATGAGGACAGAGCTGAGATTCCTTCCTTGCAAAGTAATTTTTTTGTTCAAGGATTTTTTACCTTCAAGGCAGGACAAGCTCTGATTTGCAGTATCTGCTGTGCAGGAATGTTGGGTGTGTTCCTTTTATTGTGATACGAAATGAACAGAAACCTGTTGTGGAATGCAATTTAGTATGTATACTGAAGGATCACCTTAAAATTGCATATAATGTAGAAGTCATTTTCATTGCCCTTGCCAAATACTCTTTCCAGTTGTAATAAACAGTCATTCCTAGTGTTTAATGTTTGATGAACCTCCTACAAACTTACTGGGAAAAGTGAACATTTTCATAAAAACAACTACCCATTTCTAATACCTAGGGGGGAACTTAGAGAAAGAAGTTCATACCTTGACTCCAAACACTTTCTGTTGTTCCATTTGGTTAAGCTTTTTATAAGTATTCACATATTTTGACTTAAATGAGTAATTAAAAAAAAAAATACATCCGCAAACATGATGTCCTTTAATTATGGCTGACCACATCCTCTATTCAGTACAACTGCACTTGTGTTGACTGTTTAGTTCTTGTAAACAACTGTCTGTCAAGCAAGAACTAGAGCTTTGTGTACAGAGCAACAACAAAACCCTTCTATAAATCATAAATGTAACAGATGCAAGTGCGTTTCCTGTATGAATTTTGGGTGTGTATATAAATGAGGTGATTAATAATCAGAGGAACCCAATTTGCAATAAGATTTGAGCTAGTATTCCTTCTGCTGTGTCTAAATGCTCACTGGAGTCTTGTGGTTGTAGGAATTCTTTTGCATTGGCTTGTTTGTGCAATGAGACTTTTACATTACTGCTTGTCCAACAATGGTATTCCTCCATTTATATGATAATTTCATACATAAAGCATAATTTGGATTGTTCTGTTGCAAATCTTCCCTTAACTGAAGTGTAAATTTTTCCCCATTTCAGCCAACAGCAGATATGTATATACAGGACTTGCATACTTTCAAAGCTTCAATTAAATAAGTTCCATTGGGATTATTTTAGTTCTGCCTTTCCACTAAAATTTAACTAAATATTGGGGCCAAGGATTTCTGTGCATTAAATTTGAGTTTTGGTCTGAACTGTAAAAAAAAAGAATTTATTTATAATGAGATCCTAATACTCAGAAAAGCTTTTTTTTTTTTTTTTTTTTTTTTTTTTTGTCTTTCAGTATCTGATATATAACATAATTTATAAGACCTCCCTTGTAGGAAGGAATTACAGATGTAAGACAGCATTCATCAAAACTGGACATTCCAGAGAATAACATGATAACATGTAATGAATAAAAATATACCAAGGATTATTATAAGGGTTTATTATAAGGCTATCAAGGGTTTACAAAGGGTTTCTTTATTCAGGTGTTAAAAAAACACTTCTTATTCAGCTTTCTAGTCTTTCATTCAAGTATCTTTGTATGCCCATGAAATAATATTTTAGTGCAAAGTGTTGCTATGGACAGTCACAAAGTACACTACTGTCTTAATCATTATTTGAGCACAAGAGAAACATAGAGGTTCTTTTTCTTATGGCTCTTCTCACACTGAGTGAAGAGCGCTCACTGTAAATTTCCTTTAAAGTCTTGTTTAGAAGAGAGGGATTTATAAACAAGCTTGTGCTTACATAGGATTAAGGTTTTGGGAGTAGTTATGGTTTAGATATTACTCTTTCACAAATATACTTTATAGGAACCAAAACCTAAGGATTATATACCTTAAATTCGTTTGCATATCTGTAGCAATCTGAAAACAACAACAACAAAAAGACAAATTACTTGATGGAAGGACTGCAGATGAAAACTGACATAAAGATTTGACTGAAACTTTCTATGTCATGGAGATAGTTTGTGCCATAACTTGTTCTGTCCTACTAGGCCTGATTCATTGCAGCACTGTGTTTGCTTTTAGATGCTCTTTGTTCAACTCAGTATGTCAGGACACACATTCAATATAAGTCTTGAGTGTTTGGTTACTGAGTCAAAAGACATCTGAGTCATAAGAGGTCTTGCATTTCTTTGAGTCTTCTGTCTAGAATCTTTTATCATTCAGTACTATGGCCACAAACTCCTAATGTAAGCAGATATGGTAAAAACCCACGGTGAAGGTGGAAAGGTATCAAAGTAATTGACTCCTCTTGCAACTGCTGAGTCTGCAAGCTTTATGGATTCTAGGGCTAGTAGTTGCCAGAGATGCTGGCAACATAGCTTTCAAGTAGAATAGCCTCTCTCTTCTCCTATCCTTAATTGAAAGAAAGAATAAATTGGTAAATTAAAGTTCTTGCCCAAAAGAATACAGGAGTCACTGGGTTATTTTGTAGTAATACTGTTAGAGGGCAAGGCAGAGAGAAATTTGGTAATTTTATACTGGTTATAAATTCCTGATGAAGTACCGTGTGCTGCTTCCCTGAGACTTATCCAGATATACTGAAAAATTCAGTAACTCCATGCAGCCACATCCAAGAAGGATACTTCTCTGTGTAGGCACTTCATAGGAGTAAGACACTGCAGTTACCACAATGAAGTGCACTGTGTGAAAGGCCTTATCGTGAATACAATATTGTGAGCTTTAATTTCCTTCTTTTGGCCACCTTCTAATTTTCTAAATGAGTTAGTGTGGATTATTGCTGATACATGTGGTCACAGGAAAAAGCAAAATGTGTTTTTGTACATATATACACACACACGTATGTATATACATATGTGATTACAGATAGTTAACTTAGGAAGAGAATAAAGTAAATCAGTAATTTTTTCTTGAAAATTGCTTCCAGAAATTATTGCTATTGATGTCATCCTCTGAGAGTTCACAAACCTGCTCTATATAGGTGTCAGTTTTGGCTTCAGATGAGTGATTCTCTCTCCTATGCTGTGTATTTCAAAGGGTGTGAAGGTGCACAGGCTTCAGGCAAAAAGCTGTGATTTGCAGGAAGAAAGGTGATGATTAGTGACATCCTGTGCAATATTCATGCAGCCAATTTCCTGGAGAGCACGTCCCAGTTGTTTCAAGCACCATTACAGTTCTGTGAACGGCACAGAAACTATTTTGGGGGAGCATGTGGTAGGACTTTTCCAAATATATTTTATCTCAACACTGTCAGCTAACCTGAGGAAATGTTAGGCTGCTCCCAAGACTACTTTTATATGTCTTTATTCCTTTATTCACACTTGTGACAGGAAAAGACAGACAGGAAGCAATCCTTTCACTTTACCTTGTGACCTTTCTCCTGTTGGGGGTTATGGAGACAAGAGCAGAAATGGTGTACAACCTGAAGACCATTAAAAAAAAACTACTGATGTAGAATTTGGAAAGCCATCTCTGGCTTTAAGATGTAAACTGCTGCAAGGACATGGATACTCAGAAAGTAAGGTTCTTACTGTGATAAAAGGAAACTCCTGGATGCATAATGAAGGGAGGCTTACACAAGAATAATTAGGGAGCCTGTGGAAGGCAGAGAGCGGGAGGCTCCATAAGGCAGGAGGAGGATGTCGTCCTGTGTCCAGGGTCCCAGGGGCAGTAGCTGATTGAGTTGAGGAGGGTTGTTTCCCCTACCTGTATCCTTGAAATGAGGATAGCTGAACGAGATGGGTGTTTATTTCAGTGCCACTGGAACCTGTTTCGTCATCCTCACTGCTGTGACAGCAACTTTGGCCAAAGCGGCAAGTGCTGCAATGGATAGGAACTGTCCTGGCCTTCCTGGCTTACCTCTCTCACATCCAAGTTAACGCACTTGCCTTATTCCATGGCTTTGGCAGCCTAAATAGGTTACTTGCCTTACCTCCTCCTTTTTCTTTGCTGGAGGCATGAGGGACAGATGCTGGAACCTGCCTTCTCTGCTTTGGTGGTTGCCCACTGGCCCAGCCACAAAGCATCCTTGCTCGAGAGACTTTCACAAAAGGATTAGCTTTTTTGTACTATTTACATGAGCACAAGTTAGTTTATTCTTTTCAGATAGGCAATGATTTGTAGAGGGTTTTCAGGATCATTGCTGCATCTATTTATGGGAGAAGAGAAAAGAAAGAGTTAGTTATGCCAAGCAGCTTCTGTGTCCTCAGGGCAAACTCTTTCTGAGCTGGGTATCTGCTCTCCCTCTAGCTTATAATGATGGTAATATGAGGGCTACCTGTGATTATAAAGGAAGAAAATACCCTTTCTTTGTTGTGTTACAAGAATGTGCAAGTACTTGTAGTTTCAATAGCATACTTCTAAATCTGTTCTCGTATAATAATAATAAGAGCTGTAAGGATATTTCATTAGAAGAAATATGTTATTTCCTTCAAAGTACTGATCATTGTTGATTTGGGGAGGAAGGGAGATTCCTTAGAATTCTATTTTGTTGTTACAGAGTGCCTTCTAGCCTGATGAAACCATACTGATATTTAATGGTTTCTCCAAAGTGTGCCAACTGATGAATGAGTTTTCACTCAGGAACTTCTTGACAATGTGTTCTTCAAGAAAAGAAGTGAAAAAAGGGATTTCTTCTGCAGAGAGGGAATTTTCTGTAGACACATTATTCACTACTTGTAAATGTCCTGTCCTGCCAAGTATTTGACTCACTTGTTTTTGTTGTTCCAGTCTTAACTCAGTGGTTGAATTGTTAAACATGAAATTCATCACTCTTGGCAGCAGCAACCTAACAAAATTACTTATTTCTTCTCCTCTAACTGGAGGGGGGGAGTACCAACACCTTGACAGTCAGTACCTATGAGACAGGACCAAAAGGAAGGCTTTGCTTAGATTGCAGGTGGTACTTAAGAGCTTAGCTGGTGTAGTGGTAGGTGAGTACTGTTTTTTCTGAATGATTGATCCCTGGAGCAGGTTCTGTGCAAGGGAATAGCACACGGATAGCAGCAGCAGGTGAAAGGCTATAACATACTGTTTAATGTCCAAAGTTTTGCTCTTCATCTATCTAAAATACTTCTGGATTCTTCAGATAAACTGCTGAGTATCTAATAAATGTTTATTGTATCCATTCTCTCATGGAGCTTGTGTGATATCAAGGAATTGCCATTACGCTTGCTTTACAGATTTGACAAGGTTGTGAGGCAGCTTCCATGGTAATGAAATTCCTGGGGCCAGAGTGAATCTAATAATGTTTGTGTTAGTGGCCACTGTGCTTTTGGTTGTGATGGCTTAGCTGTTGGAGGTCTGTGCTGTGAATAAGCTTGCGGTTAAAGAAAAATGGAAAGGAGAAATGTTCTTCTTTAGAAAGATTAGTCCTTGTTTATGATGCAGCCACATACACGGTCATGCTGACATAACAAGGAGCTGCTGCTGCCAGATGCTTTCTGCCATGAAGCTGTGGCCTAAATTATATGCTCAGGAAATACGTGTCAGAACAAGAAACGGATCACAGGTATTGAAGTTAGGCTGCAGGCTACATCATCCTGTAGGTCCTAGCTTCAACTGGGTAATTTCAAATTCATGTGTTGCAGCATTTTATTCAGATTTGCTACTTCACTGATGGGTGCTACCTTGTATGTTCCATGTATGAGCATCATACCCTTTTCCCTTTGGGAAAGAGGTAGATTGAATAGCTTTGATTCCTTCAGCAGGGCATAACTTGCATTCTGAGTGCACTAACATGAATTTTACTCCCTAGGTTTCTTCCAGAGGCCTATTGTTGTGTATAATCTTCAGGGCCGGATACTTCTGTGAAGACTTCATATTCTTTCCTACTTTTTTTTTTTTTCCTGTGATGGTTTTACTTGGGTGGGCAGCCGAGCTCCACCACAACCGCTCTCTCACTCCCCCTCCTCAAAGAGGAGTGAGGAGAAAATACGATGAAAGGGGCTCAAGGGTTGAGATAAGGACTAGGAGATCGCGCAATAATTATCGTGACGGGCAAAACAGACTCAGCATAGAGAGAAAGTAAGATTTATTGCTTATACAAACAAGCTAGAGAAGTGAGAAACAAAGAAAAGAAACGAAAAGCACCTCCCCCCCCCATCCACCCTCTTCCACCTCCTCCCCCCTGAGCGGCGCAGGGGAACCGGGGAATGGGGGTTATGGTCAGTCTACAGCACTTCTTCTCTGCCGCTCCTTCTCGGTCACTCTTGTCCCCTGTGCTGTGGGGTCCCACCCACAGGATGCAGTCCTTGCTGAACTGATCCAGCGTGGGCTGTCCACAGGCAGCAGCTCTTCAAGAACTGCTCCATATATGGGTCTGTACCACGGGGTCCATCCCTTTGGAGCAAACTGCTCCAACCTGGGTCCCCCATGGGCAGCAGCTCCTGCCGGGTCACCTGCTCCTGCATGGTCTCCTCTCCACGGGCTGCAGGTCCAGCCCGGAATCTGCTCCGGCAGGGGTCTTCCACAGGCCGCAGTCTCCTTCGGGGCACAGGCTCCACCGTGGTCTCCTCCACGGGCTGCAGCATGGAACCCTGCTCCACCGTGGTACTCCATGGGCTGCAGGGGGACATCCTGCTTCACCATGGTCCTCACCACAGGCCGCAGGGGACTTCTGCTCCGGCGCCTGGAGCACCTCTCCCCCTCCTTCTTCACTGACCTTGGCGCCTGCAAGGCTGTTTCTCACTCCTCTCACCCTCCCAGCTGCTGAGTGGCACAGCGGTTTTTTCCGTCTTAAATATGCTCTCACAGAGGCGCAAAACAACATCGCTTATTGGCTCAGCTCTGGTCAGCAGTGGGGCCCTTACCAAACATGGGGCAGCTTCTAGATCCTTCTCACAGAATCCACCCCTATGGCCCCCCCTGTTACCAAAACCTTGCCATGTAAACCCACTACAAGCCAATATCTTAAACTGTTGCCTAAATTTGGTCTATTTGCCTGTCTTTTACACTTGTAAACACCTTAGGGAATTTCTATAAGGTGTTTGTTTTGATAGAGTCAAGTACACACACAGAAATATAATATAAACAGACCTACTGAAAATTGTTTGATCCAACACTAATCGTCATCCTTGGCTGTTCTACAGGGTAGCAGAAATCCTAAGTTTTCTGCTCTGGTTTTCATTCTGAATCATTTTTAGTAACAGTAAAGACACAATTCTTTGGTGCTACCTTGTTTTTAAGCATCTTTATTCTTATTAAAGTAAATTGAAATTGTTTCCTGGGCACAGAAACAAAACCTATGGAGTGTTTTGTTTACAAGAGGAATCATGTTGAAATAAGAACCTTGTTGAGGTAATTTTCAAAATCTGTCTTCAGGGAAATTATGCATCCTCAGGCATAAAAATAAAAAGGTGGTCTTAAGCCTAAAATAGTGTTATTAGTCAAGGATGCATGGGACAGAAAAAAAAAACTTTGAGAAAATTGAGTGAAAGTGTAAATTGTATAAAATTCCAACAGACTATGTTAGTCAAAGGAAGGAGCACCATTTTTGCTGTCCTTTTCTGTCCAAAAGATTTAAGTAACAAATGTAATACTTATTAGCAAGTAAAAGCAATATAGAGTATGATTTTAATTAACATTTATATTTAAGTTTATCGATTGAAGTTTCATAAAGGTTATTATGTCATAAATTACAGCTGTAGCTTTATGATATTGATTATCTATGATACATTTTAACTATTTGATTTAAATTGACTACAATTATTGGGAAATACATCATTAATCCTTGATCTTTATTCAAAAAAGCTTTGCGATTTTGCTCTTTCAGTTAATTTTTCTTCATGTTTGGTTTGCTATGAAAATTATGGAAAAGTGATGACAACTTTAATTGTGCTATTAAGCATGATGATTCACCATTTCCTCATAATACTTTAACTCTGACAAATGCCTACTGAATCCAGAATAACGTAAATCGATGGATTAGTTTCTGTATGTATTGCTAAGTGTGCATTTTTGAGGTTGTGAAACATGAAAATAGATTCTAGATCAACAGATTTTCATCCGCAATTCATCTATTTGATTTGAAAACAAAAGTTGTCAGTATAGGTGAGACACTGAAGTAGATTATTAATCTGGAAACAAAATAGAAGATTTTTTTCTTCAGGTACTAGTTTTACTATTTGTGCCTTATTTTATTTTTCCCCCTAGCAAAACCCTGCACCTTCAAACCAGGAAATGTGACTGCTAACAAATACATCATTGTGGAGAAAAACAGGAAGAAAAAATGTAATTTTTTTTTTGGACCATCTGAATTATAGTGTCACAGCACTATTTTGAAACTTGCTGAGTAGCATGTTTTGCCAAGAGCAAATATTTAAATTATAGACCAGAATCTGTTGCTTTATTATCATAACCTAATAGAGGTATCAACGTTATTTTTTTTTTAATATGGGCACTGGATAGAAGAGGGAAAGAAAAACTTTGGAGTTTTGAACTCCACGTTCATCCAGAATGGGAAACAACTACTTCAGTCACACTATTGAAAATATGATTAGAAAAACAAGATGAAACTACACTAAAGTTAGTAATACTAGTACATTAGGTTTATGTTTTGTGTTATCTTTACAAGACTCCCCGTTAAAAAACAGAACAGATCATTCTAATCTCTGTAGTTCTTGAAGACAGAAGACCTTGAAGCAAAAAATAGGAAGGGCATGGTGGTTTACTTCCATTTGCTGCCCTTTCAACCTCAGATTTAGCCAAAAGCAAAAATGTATGTATAATAAAACTGAGAGCACAGAAGGGAAAAAATATTTATTGGTATGAAATATAGCTATGGTAGGCATACGTGAT
This sequence comes from Nettapus auritus, assembly GCA_011076525.1. Taxonomy (NCBI): domain Eukaryota; kingdom Metazoa; phylum Chordata; class Aves; order Anseriformes; family Anatidae; genus Nettapus; species Nettapus auritus. The sequence goes on along the minus strand of CM021768.1, from coordinate 36,824,365 downwards.
TTAGAAAACTGCTATGTAGTATGTAGCGCTGCAAGGTTTATTTTATTAAATATTTCTTCTTGCCTAGCTGGAAATTCCTCGTCAGTCTATTTCTGTGATCATTTTGAAAAGCTAAAGAAACACAACTGCTCTTACAAACTGTGTTTACACTTCACATTGGAGTACCAAGAGTGCCATTTTGACACTAAGTCTGCTGAGGAATTATATATGCATATTTACATTTAATATTTAAAATCAATATAGAAAAAATTAAATAATTTAGTTTAAGATTTTAAAATATTTTAAGTATTAAATATTATGATTATATATTTGTATATATTTGTTGACCACAAGGCATGTTAGTTCACATATTGGAGGAACATCCAGTTCATCTTTCTTAACATGATATTCTGGGAAAATTCAGAAGGAGACCTCAGGAGGTCCCTAGTTTAACCTCCTGCTCATAGTAGGGTCATCTCTGAGGTCAGACCATGGCTCAGGGCTTCATCCCTGAGTCAGGCAGTGAAAACCTCTGGCACTGGGTACTGTGTGGCCTCTCTGGGCAGCCTCCTCCAAAGCTTGACTGTGCTTATAGTGAATAAATTTTCCCTAAATCTTGCATGCACCACAGTTGAGGGTGGCAATGCACGTAACATTATGCATTTAACTTGAAGATACTTTGTCCTTCCTTTCCCCTAAATCAGCAGTAGGTTCAAATCTTTCTTCCTCCTCATGCGGTCCTTAGATAAATTGCCTTAGAATGTAACGTTTGTAGAGCTTTCTGCCTAGGTCTCCCTTTCTGCCTCTTTCTATTCTTTTGAAAATACAGATCAGTAAATAGTTTTTAAATGGATAGTAGAGTGAACAAAATCAGAAATCTCACTTTGCTCAAATTGCCTGCTGCTGAGTGCCCTTGAACCAGCAAGTGTAAGTTTGTCAGTAAGTTTTGTGCTGTGGGAAAGTACAGAGATTTTTATAGTACTGAGTTACAGCATCTAAGTAACTTTGATATCTTTGGGAATATTTTTTTTTTTTTTTTTTTTCCCTTAGGAGAGAAATACTTAGTAATGTCAGATGTTATTACTGTTAATTATTGTTTAACCAGAAATGTAATTCGTAGCACTGTATGAAACATAATTGGTGCTTAATGGAGCCATATTTTCACAGTCACTCTGTTCTATTTCTAAAATCTTGTCCATCACTTAGTGAACCTCTTCAAAGAACAGGTATAGCAGCGTGCTATCTTTAAGGCTAGGAATGTAAGAAGTGGGAAAGCTGTCTCATGGAAGGTTGTTTACACTTATTGCTGAAGAATAATTAGGCACTTTTTGACTCTCGTCATTTGTCTTATTAGGTAAACTGTGCGTTGAAAACAAACTAGCCACTTATAAACTTTCCCAGCTATGTAACTTCATAAAATACAATACTTTATCAAAGCAAATCCATTAAACCTCTGACTGGTACTCTTCTCTTGGCTTTGATTGCAGCACCACACAGAAGCACCTAGCCCATCATTGCTACCCCCGTCAGCTTTACCATTAGATGTATTAAACAATGCCGTTGCTGGATTTAGTACTGTGGAAGAACTTATCCGGTACCTCGAGCCAGATCGGTGGCAGCTGGATTTGGAAGACTTGTACAGGCCAACGTGGCAACTTCTTGGAAAGGCATATATTCATGGAAGAAAATCAAGAGGTAAATTACTTTTCTGTTTGGCCTTGCAGTTTTCTACAGATGTGTTTTCTTGATGAAGAAACAGTAGTTAAGAGCATTCTTCACCTCAAACGTTTGATTCCATGAAAGGAATACATTAGAGATCATTGTTGTTAGCTATTCTTATGATCATGGTATCTGAGAAAAGACAATAACTAAACTTAGAGCTTAAAAGAACTTAGCAGTATAAAGTAACAGAGTGAAAAAAATATAAGCAGAAAGGGTACCTTTCTGTAGGGAGTTGAGAGCTCTTTCTTTTCCACAGAGTGGCAGGGCATCCTGGCTGAGTAATGTAATGTAGCTTTGCGGGTTTCTTTTTTTATGGAGGATAACGTTTTTGCTTTGATATGTTTACTGTATTGTATGAACAATTGGTTTATTTTGTTAGAATTGTTCCAGTCCCTATACCACATGAACTCAATATTTATCTTTGGTGATATTTCATGAAATCACTGTATCCATGTCCAGTTTGACCATGGAGATTTCAACTTCATTAATCAGATGTAAAATAGATTATGTATTTTGAGAGTTGTGGAGCTGTTTCTTGTTCAGCAACTCATTTTCTTCCATCTACATTTGACATTTTTGCATTTTCCACAACATGTGATCCAGATGCTGCCCACTATTTCATCTTTATGGATTCCATGTGGATGGATAGTACACAGACAATACCTCCTTCCTTGCCCACCACACAGCAAGAAAATAATGACATACGGGTGTAACTGAATAGAGTCCTCTGTTGGCAAATGTAAACTAGATTATCATCTGATCAGAAAGAAAAGGGAGGAGATGAAACCTTTCGTAACTCAAATTTAATTTTCTGACAGCTGATTCTTGGATCAGAGCCTAAAAATAAATCCTTTATCCCTACCTCTGTTGCTACAGCTATGCATACAACAGATCAAGAGTCAAAGACGAGGAAGTCTCTTTAAGAGCTTCCAGCAGTGGACTGTCTTTCAGATAGTCATTTAACGCTTTCCTAATTAAAGGGTTTCCGTATTTGCCAAATGTATGCCATGAGCATACAGTAAGTGGGAGAAAAACAAAATGTAATTTGTGAAACCTTACATAAACTAAAATGCAGGTGTTGGATAACATCTATATAGACAAAAATGACTCCCTGCAACACTTATCTTTGAAAGAAACTATCAGAGTAAATCTTTTAAAGACTTCTAATTAGATGCTGAAATAGTTTTTTTCCACTGAATAAACATATCACGGTATTGCCACATTCATCTTGAAGAGACCACCCTCAGACTGCATTACTGTGTAATTTAATAGCTTGGGGCAGAAAATATGTCCAGTTGAGATGACACAGTATTAACTGCTAGGTCTATTCAATAGATAGGGAAAGCAAACTACTTGTGTCTTGTGTTGTTTTGTTTTGTTTGTTATTCCTTTCAGTTTGCTGTATTTAAAAACTTTCTTAAGAAATGTCTGGGAGAAGTGCATGACCTATTTTTTTTTTTTTTCCATTGTTCCAAGTTATAGGAAATTACTTTCCTATAGTTAAATAGAAGTGTTTTTTGTGCTTATTTTTTTTTCAATATTTTAGTGTAAAAAAACAAATTATTGGTTAACTGATAAATATCAGTTTACATCTAGATAAAATGTAAGTCTAATTGAAAGTGTGTGTTATTTTATGCAGTGAAGAGTATTGTCCTCTATTCCTACATAATAATTTGTATGAAAAACTATATTCAGATAACCTAAATTCCACAGAACTTCTACGTCTGATGTTTTCTCTGGATAAAATGTTGCCAAAAACTTATAGCCAGGAAAGAAGAAGCACTGAGTTCAGAGGCTTTGATATCTAAATATAGTCCTGAATTCTTTTATAATATTAAACATACTTTAAAATAAAATACATATTACAGTGCAAAAAATGATCGCATCACTTCCCACAGAAATCTTTGCATAGTCATCAGGCCATATTCTGCAGTTCTTTTAAAAGAACAGAGACATAGCACAACCATAGTACTTAGTAGATACTTTTCTAGCATAAACATTAAGTGATTTTTTTTATATACTCCTTGTTTGCAGTCCAAAAATTGCATGGGAACCAATTTTGTAAAAGCCCTTTGCTATTGTAGGAGCCAGTAAGAAGGTACACTCCCAAGAACATCTCCAATGTGCTTCAGAACTCAAACCATTCTGTTGCTATCTGTTGGGACACACACAATTGTCCCAGCCACAATTTGTACCTGGAAAATATAAAAATAAAAACCTGGGAGCAGAAGGGTTCACTGTGGTACTAGATACAATTCCGAGAAGATGCTAGACAGTTGCACTTATGTTTTTCACTGCTCCCTCCTACTTGCTCCCCTTATTTTTAAGTTAGTGTTTTCCATTCATGTGCTACTTCAGAACCTTCCATTCCTCCTGAGCTAGTGCTAAACAAAAGAACTTTGGCTATTCTGTCAAATGTGATACATGAGTGGAAGCCAAGTTGAAAGAGTGTTTAAATGTTCACATTATAACAGGTACTGTAACTCAGTGCGCTTGGGAAATCCACATAACCTTTTATTGTGGTTAAGTAAACACTTTTAAGGGAATATATACATTCTCTCATCTAGCTTCATGCCCACAGTGTGTTAAAATAAATTTTGGACAGACAGATACTCTTTGAAAAAATAACAGCTTCATTCACACACTTCAAAGAAGTGATTATATAAGCACTAGATAAATTTGCCACAGACCTTTTAATAAAATTGAATTACATAAGGTAGGGCAAGGGTTCATTGTAAGGTACAATAGCAGTATACCTTTATACACTGTAAAGCATGGCAACAAAATATGACATTTTTCATCTCTCCTGAAGCCCATCGTTACAACAACAGATGCTAAAAGTTAGTGGCCAAGAGTTGAAAGAGTTCTTGCACAGAACCTTTTTAAAATTTGAGCCTGCAGCTCTGAGGGTGTTCCATTCAAATTCATTCCAATTCTGGGGCAAAATCTGCAATACACTTACTGCTTATTTTAGCACATTGCCCTTTTCTCTATTATGTAACTGTACCAGGGAATGGATGCATTCTTTTGCTGTTGTGAAAAGGCAGGAGTTACCAGGGAAGCTGAATGCCACACAGGCATCCCTCTCCTGTGGATCAGCTGCCTTGCTGGAAAAAAGGCAGCAGTGCCCAACTTCTGCTTTCATCTTCTCATGGTGAAGGGCCAACCAGACGTTGTGTTAGGATACATAAGCCTAGCCTCTTGAAGTTCACTGTACCAAGAAGCAACTTCAGTCTCTGTAGAAATCTACCAATAGAAAGCATAACAGAATTAGCGTTTCTCTCATGTTTGAGGCATTTTATCCTCATTCAGACAGTTCACTTCCTACATGTTTGAAAATGTCACAGGAGAAAGTTCTCCATTCCACAGTCCTTGATTAATGGAGGTAGGCATGTCCACCCTCTAAATGACTCAGCCTGGAGCTATTGGCTGATCAGAAGAGCTTAAATCATTTTTAATTTCTCACAGCAGATCTCTCCCCAGTAAGTTTTGTCTCTCTTTTTCTCTGCTCCCTTCTCAGCTTTCTCCAAGGAATGCTCTTGAAGTGTGGGAGGCAGAGTGGTGTCCTATCAGTAACTTTTTTGGAGTTTTTACACACTCCTCACTTTTAAAAATCAGATTGTTTATTTAGGAACCTATGTTAACCTGATAGTGATGGAATGAAGTGCACCAGCTTAGCATTCACTGCAAATGTCAGCAGAGAAAAGGCTTCAGTGTGTTTAACTTACCCTTCACCACAGTAAACCCTGACTTATGGGTGCCAGTATATGGACATGGTCTGCGAAGAAAATATTTGAAGAAGCGTGGTATGAAATTGCAGCCAAAAGATCTGCTCCTGAGACAGTACCTGTGAGCATGTCTACTTGGGAAGTACATCTTCCAAATTCTATTCCCTACATATTTAAATAGAACTGATAGTTCTCTTTGGTGATCTATAGGCTCTTTACGTGGTTAGCACAGGGGAAAAAAAGGTATTTCTCCAAAGGGCCATTCAGATCAGGACCATATTTCAGCTTTATTTGACAGCTTTTTATTTATGAACTACTAGCAATAACTACAAAGGATTTCTGAAATAATGTTACTGGTTAATAACACGATTTTTAAACTGCACAGTTACTTGTATTCCTAGTTTATTCTTGAGCTAGCTCAGAAGCAGTTGGCTTCAAACTCTCTGCTCTTTTCAGACGTATATTTCAACAATCTCAAAAGCCGTATTACTATAGGGTTTTAGTTTTTTTTTTCTTTTTGTTCAGGAAGATAAAATCATACTAACCAGTTGGAATACACTTGTGAACTGGACACTAATTCTGTTCCTTAATGGTGGTAGGTTTGGAGAGAAGCAGTTCAGATGAAATATCCCAGATCATGATAATTTTAGTCTGTCTTTTCTGAAAGAAATTAAGATGCACTGAATTTCTCCAAGCTAAAAACTGTGTTTTTGTTGTTGTTGTTGTTGTTGTTTTGTTTTGTTTTTGTTTTTCACTAAACCAATCCCAGGTTTTTCAGTCTTAATTGCCTCTTTCAAGGTCTGTTATTTCTAGGCTATGCAGCTAAGGGGAACCTAAAGTAGTGTGCCCTGTTTCTGATCTTTTCATGAACTAGCAGTGTGGCATAGTGAAACTCTAGCATGATACAGTGGAACCAGAGTATAGGGAAACTGGTGTCATATATTAATAACTTTATCTTGTATTTCAAGGGAGGTGCCTAGAAAGAGGAGCAATATTTTATTTAAGACACATGAAATGAAAACAAAGCCTAAAAAGCAACAGAAGTTCATATATACACTACTATGAAGAAGAGGTCCTCTGAAAAATGGAGTATACGAAGATTAAAAACGCGTACAATTATTTGTTGTCTATACAGTATCCACTGGTGATGATATAACTTCTTAAATTTCTTTGTCCATAGAAGTGAGAAAGTATTTATATCCAAAAGGAACTTAATTATACTTATACCACCCTTGAAAAAAAAAACTTTAACATTTTTTTGGTGGGGAAGAGGTTGGAATGCTTTATGCAAACTAACTCAAAAATGTGTTTGGAGGTTTGTAGTGTTCTTACATGTCGTGTGTGTTTCTTCAATCCATAATTAATACAGAATAGTGACACTCAAAATCAAGCAACACTCAAAGCAACCAAAGCTTATTTTATTTAACTTGAAACAACCCCTCCAGAGTTATAAAATAATTGTTGAGTGCTCCTAAATGAGGATCTTTCAATTTAGGTTTCATATTACTCATATAACTGCAGTATTACACCTGTGTGCTTAACTTGTATGGCCTGCACAAAATTGAGTTTTCCTCAAGGGTTTTGCAGTGTTCAAGTTGGTTAACCACCAGTGAAATTGTATTATGAATCAGAAAAGCACCATTTTGTTTGTCTCTTTGCAGTGGTTGATCTCAACCTCCTAAAGGAGGAGGTACGACTGTATAGTTGTACCCCTCGGAACTTCTCAGTGTCACTGAGGGAGGAGCTGAAGCGAACTGACACCATTTTCTGGCCACTGTGTCTTCTGGTTAAACGTTGTGGTGGAAACTGTGCCTGTTGTCATCAGAGTTGCAATGAGTGCCAATGTGTACCAACAAAAGTCACCAAAAAATATCATGAGGTATGCACCTTTTTTTTTTTTTTTTTTTTTTTTTTTTTTTTTTTTCCATTTGCATGTTTGGAAATACTAAAAGCAAATTAAATTTTTTTATTTTATTTTTTTTTACTACTGGAATGTGCCAATATATATCTTAACATTGTATGTGCTACACTTATAGTAAATATCTCTCTTTTAAACCACTGTTAACAAGGTGTTACTTTTTTTTTTTAAAAAAAAAAAAAAAAGTATCTGTTAAAATACTTTTCTGTGGAACTGTTAAGTCATTTCTGAGGTATTTGTTAACTTGTGCAGTTTGGATACATAACAACCACACCTCCTTGTTCAACTTTCTCTAGTGGTAGATCTAAATTCCATGAAGGAAGAGGTCTCTGTCCCATTTCCATTGTTATAAAGTTATAACTAAAATTATTTACAACTGAATTACCTAATAATTCAATTGGTTTAACTGTATTATTAGCCCTTAAAGTTAATGAAGTAGAAATATGAAACTGTAAGACTCTCTTCTTTGATACAAGCAAGTATCTGTTCAACAAGTTTTAATCACTTTTGTGAAGGAATTGACGTAAAAGCAAAAATAAAAATTAGTGGGTGGAATAAATGTAGAAATTCAGCTGAGGAAAGCCAATTTCTTTTAATAGGCTTCCTGTCATCCAGTGTTTTTCCAGCGCAGTCTAACTCATAGTCTAGGTGTGTGATAAAGCACTTTGCTGTTCTCTTGATGCTTTACTTCTTTTCCTTCAGGTTCTTCAGCTGAAGCCAAGGACTGGTGTTCGGGGATTGCATAAATCATTGACAGATGTACCCTTGGAACACCATGAGGAGTGTGACTGTGTGTGCAAAGGGAATACTGAAGGATAAACATGATTTAATTGTGCTGTTTTCTTTTGAAGCACATTCAATCAATGGCTGATTCTATTATGGGGCTTGTGCATTATCTCCTTCTGTAATCTCAGTTGTTTGCTTTGGGGATCTTCCATCTTCAAGATTTACAGTGAGCTCTAAAAAGAGGAGAAGCCAAACTGGGATTATATGTTGTGTGACAGCTCTGTTTGGAGGCCCAGTGAAAGGATGGGAGAAAGGCATCAATGAGGGATTTAAAATATGTGTATTGTTTTTGTCCCCCACAGTTTTTTTTGACAATACATGGATTTATAATTTAGGAGAAAAAATAAAGTTAGAAGGCTCACATCATGGAGACTTGATCCTGCTGGCTGGCTCATTTCTACAGCTCCAGTACATCTGGCCTCTGGCTGAAAACATCTGAAATCTTTCTTTGTGTTCAACAACTCCTATGTACTCAAAGCATTCTCTGTTTTATAAACTTGGTTTATAACAGACTGTCTTGTACCGAATTAAACTTAATTTGTCTAATGCTGGTAGGAAAGACTGGATTTTTCCATATGCTCTAGCAAAGCTCCTGCCTTTTAGAAAGAAGACTGGACAATAACATGAGCTAAGGAAGCAAATGTTGAAAAGAACAGCGCCTTTATTCTTACTACTATGGCTGATGATCTCTTGTTTGTTTGTTATTTTTTATCGTGTACATTTTTATACTCTCCTTTTGACAATATAACTATTTGCTTTTCTAAACTTGTTAAATATATCTATTTTTACCAAAGGTATTTAATATTCTTTTTTATTACAACCTAGATCAACTATTTTTTAGTTTTGTGAAACTTTAAAGCCAGATTTGTACAGTTGGAGGAACAGAGATGTGGTTACAATGGGATAGGAGCACTATATTTTTACAGTTTGTTGCTACACAGTGAAAAAATACATAATTATTTTTTTTAACCTGGAAGCACAGTAATAATAAACAGAGATGTATGGATGAAGCTCAAAGCTTTGTTGGCTTCATGATACTGAATATACAAGAGAAAGACATTACCGTAAGTGGTTTCAGAAGCTGATGTTAAAAATTCCCTCTCTCCATTCTGGCCTTTGTTCCAGTAGAAAAGAAATAAGCATAGATAGATGCATTCTGGCTTGTTTAACTGTTTAATTTCTTTTAAGTAGGACGATCTACAACATAAGAAGCTCAGTGACTCACAGCCTTCGTGATGCATCATGGTCATGGGAAGGCAGCCTTGTTAATGTTGAAGTGTATGGTTTTCCATTGACATTTATAGCTGTTTAAATTCTGTTCACTCACAGGATCATAACACTTTGGTACAGTTTGATGAAATACAGTTTTATTTCTTCTGTACTTTGTATCCTTTAACCAATACACTTATCCCACCCTATGGAAATCGAAAAGAAAACAGTGAAGTATTTTGCTTGTAAAATGCTTTAACATTATGCCTAGTTTATTTTTTTGACTATTGGATTTGCAGATTGTAATGAATCACCAAATAAAGTAATAATGCTAATTTTGGGAGAATATGTTTCTGTGTGATTACATATTTGTATCTGGTCGATACACAAAAATAGAAAAATGTGAAGAGGATGATTCTCTACTTATTTTGAAAGTCAATTAAAAAAATGAAAGTCTTCTGTTACCAAGATTTTCACTTGTTTTATTGTTTCTGCTTAGCTCTGAGACAAAAAATAAATAGAAATAAAAATAAGGGGAGTGGAGGAATGTGGTGGTATTTGTATAAACGTTTAAAATGTTAGAAATTGAGTGGATGTGAAGCCATCAACTAGAAATAACATCTTCTGTTATTGTTTCTATTATGCAAATAAGTTCTGATGGTGGTCTTGCATGTTGGTATGACTTTTTGATATCAGTTCTGGAAAATTCTCAGGTGAAATCTGATTCTGTCTTACCTGGCCTATTTTACTGCACCCTCAGTCTCTTACTGAGTAAGACAAATATCTGGTGTAAATGCAGCATATAATTGCCAGTCTGAACATTAACCCTATTTCAGCATGCAGAATTGTGGACACAGGAAATGTGGTTTACTTGAATTTTGAGTCCCTGACCAGAATAAAGTGTATTGAAGGGATGTTTTTTATTATTAATATTGTGATTTCTTTGTGATGTCAAAAGCTTTTTTAAAAAGCAAATTAGGATAAAAGCAGAAATTATAGCCTCTGGTACCATAATTCATTAGAAGAACTGAAAAATTTAATTCCCCAAACAAAATTTCTGCTGTAGGAAATGCAGGAGGTCTCATCCAGTCGGTAGGCTTGCTAGTGGAAGAAGGCATGGCATGAATTTTGGAGTAGGTATTTAGTGGCAGCAGAGGAATGGGCAGCTCCTGGAAGCATAGGGTGGTATCCAGAGGGTGATGTTTTCCAAAAGTGACAAGTATTTCTTTTATTGCCTCCTGACTTTGGCTCACTTCCTTCCTTGCCCATACTTCTTTTGGCAGTTTCCTTCCCAGCTGCTTGCTGTAGACCCAACAATGCTGCATCTGAACTTGTTATCCCCATGCTCTTTATATCCTCATTCCCAGCACTCTCTCTAATGTGACCCAAAATCACGATCACTCCTATTTGCTGTCCTTGTGCCCATCCCTACTGAGCTCTTTCCATCCTCAGCTCCATGTTGAAGCTGTGTCTTCTCACTGCCACTGCCTTGACCATGTTTTTTTTGGCCTCCCCTTGCTGTCTAGTGCATGGAGGACTATGGCAAGTCAGGTGTGAGAGATAAGTGCCAGCTATAGGTTTTAGGACCTGCTGCCACCCCTGGAAAGGGATTATGGGCATGGAAGGAAGGCCTGACCCTGCCCGCGCAGCACATCTGCCATGTGCTGGGGCACACTCTCATTTTCCAGGACAGCCAGGACATACAGTGGATGCAGTTGTTTTAAAGGAAAAATTTGGGAAAGCTGCTAACAAGCTAAGCAATGAAGGGTGAAGCTTTCCTGCTTTTCCTTGCATCCTCTCTCCTGTTTAACAGAGCAGCTGCCCCCTGAGCATGGATAATTCACCCTGGGGGCCTGATGGCGTGGGGCCTTGCTGCACTCTGCCCGTGCTTAGCCAGCCAGCCAGCCAGGCTTGCCACGGCATACACCTAGAAAAGCCTCAAGAAGTTCTGAAAACACCCTTCTGACAGTACAGGAATGCTGGTGTGGAAAAAATAAAATCGGTAATTTCCAATAGTAGGCGGGAAGAAGTAGGACTGAGGTAAAATCCAAGGGGTGATGGGGGTATGGGCAGCAGGGCTGCACTGCCACTGCTGTAGGCCTGGGTGGGCCAGGATGAGCCAGGCCAGTGGCACTGGGCTAAATGCAGCAGAAGAGCAAGAGCAATGTTGCTGATGACTACAGTCTCCTAATGTGCTTTAAATTCCCATTAGAATAATTTAGTTTCTTCCTTTTAAGATTTCCTTGCCTGAGGATGAAATTTTTCAGTCAGGTTTTCCTGAGGAGTATAACTCCTCACAGCCTCAAGGTGAGCCAAGGTTTCTACATCCCCAGGTCCACACAACATTCAGGAAGTGATCCTCTCAGGGTGTTTTTTTTTTTTTTTTTTTTTTTAATTGTAATTATTTACGTCCTATTGTTTCTAAGCAAAAATACAGTGTGGTAAAAACTAACTGAAGTTATTAATCACGAGTTATGAACAAGCAAATAGTGGTGCCTCTTCAACAGCTTTCCTCACAGCTAAGCACAAAGGATGACATTCATGTAAGAAAAGATTGGCAAATGTGGATCAAAATTAAATGATTTTCAGTGTGAAATAGAAGTTGTTGGCTTCAATTCTACCTCTTTGTGGGCATTTTTTAAACTATTACTGTCTATTTTAGTGTATGAGTTACTGAACTGTATTAATGAAAGCATCAGTGTTTGGGAGTAAAGAGGGAAATGACCATTTCCAGTAGGCCTAAGCAGTGAAAACAACAGAGTGGAATAAAGTGGATCCTGTAAATAGACAAAATCCAAATAATGTAGTCTGTGTTTGTAGGCTGTATCATATTCCCAATAAATGGCTTAGGCTAAAAGTAATTAATCCCCCCACAGGAATAGGTGGGGAGTTGCCGACCGATGCTAAGCCTTGTTTTTATGGATTTTGTAGATATTTACATTCCTGGAACCTTTCTGTCAGCCTTTGTCAGGATGGGACTGATGGGAAGCAGCACAAAAACTTTAGTCACCAAGGGCGTTTACTGCAGATCTGTTGGCTCTTAAACTCTTTTAAGTTTCCTTGTTCTTTGCCTGGTTGCACGGGCTCGCAACTCCTTCTCAGCTTAAGAGGGGAAAAAATTATTTGTGGCTCATACCACAGAGTTCATGGAGGGGAAAGAAAGACAGAAGCACAAAGCTACCATATTTAGCAGATATTGCATCGGCTACTGTAAGCTATTACCTTATTTCCTTTCTAATGGAGGACTGTTTGAAGCTCTTAAATTTGCAATTCGGATACTGCTGCTGCTCAGATATTTGCTGCTCAAATAGTCTCATGTCAATTGCAGCAAACTCTGGACATAAAAATTGGAAACATTTACTTTCTATTTGACTTCTAAAGATACTGTAGTAATGCTACTGTTCAAAGCTCCCTCATAAGACCATGCAGAAATTCTCAAATGGTAATTGCAATATTCACATTCAAACCAGGCTGTGAAGCTAAGTAATCTAACCTACTTTTCTGGTGCTGCTTGGGACAATTTGATATTTAAATTAGCTTGAGTAAGTTTGCTCTTCATTATTATTATTATTATTTTTCCCATGGGATGTTTCATCAGGCAGCTTGTCTTTCAAACTCCTTTTATGCACCTTTTAAACCCAGTGGCAGTGTTTTTGTTTCTTTGTTATCTGCCAAAATCACAAAGGAAAAATATGATTACTTTTTCAGCATAAATTGGACAAAGCTGTTCAGAGAAGACATAGTTTGCCTATTGCTTCACTGTAACTCACCTAGACTGTTAAAAGAAAAATAAGCGTATAGCTAAGTTCTGCAAGAAAGGTGACAGGTTCTTGGAAAGTGTGATTCAGAGCACGTAAGATAGATTCCTTCTCTGAATCATGCTCTGTGTCACTCTTTATTGAGCTCGTCTGTCTTCATTAAGTAGAGTCAAAGTCTGGCCCTCCCACTTGAGGCAGCTGTTACATGTATGAAGTTAATCAAGGTGAACACCCCGTCTACAGGCCTTTATTCTGAAGGGGGAGGGGGACACCAACAAACAAAAACAACGACACCTCTGTTTCTCAAAGAGTCTCAAGATGTTTTGCAGCTTGGAGTGGTTTTTCATATAGCTGATTTGGCAAGATTTTATTTTGTCTAGTGAACAAAAGTCAGAAGTGACAGTTCAATGCAACATGCCCATTCTGCCTTCCTGAGATTCTGCTGCTCTGAAGATGGTTCGCAGTATATCTTGTTTATCTGTCTCACTTAGTCCTGCTTCAGTCATATCCATGTGGTATGCTTCAGAACCTCAGATAGCACCTACATCAGACTCATTTAAGAGAGGGGCCAGTGAAGGCCGTGATGTTTAATGAATATTGTTTTGAAGAACGGCAGTGATTAGCATTTTTGTGAACTATCGTCTGCATGAAGAACTAACAACACTGTTTTGGTTTAAAGGCTTCAGTTAGAGACTGACCAGAAGAAAATAATTTTTAAGCTTTGACTTCATTCTTTTCAAGGTTTTCCACGATTTCAGAAAAGGAGGGACAGTTCTTCCTCTGAACTAATTACTTTTTATTTTGTATCTTTGTGTCATAAACCGAGCATTTTCACTTCAAAATAGTGAAATAAACACATCTCTCTCTGTCCTCAGGTGTTCAAAGGCTGGATCCTCTGAATTCGTTCAGCCTTCAGGGAGTTCTGTCTTTTGTTGTGACTATACTTTTCAACGAAGAAAACAGGTGATCTGCCTACCATATATCTTTATGCTTGTGTAGTTTGTGTAGGTCCTTAAAGATGTTAAGCAGTTTTTTTGTTGTTTGTTTGATTGTTTGTTTGTATTTGATATAGCTATGCTGAGGAGGTACTAGGCAGAAACTGGCTTTTTTAGAGACTTCACATAGTTGTGAAGCCATAGCAGACTTTATACAGCTGAAAGGCATACGGAATCCAAATTATAAATTTTCACCACTGTTCTTCAGAAGGGATGGATATGCCCCATAAGCCTCAAATAAGTCTGTTTTCCTGTGACCCGCTTCTTATGTTGAAGGTATGTGTTGAAAGACAACAGTGTATCTGAGCTGTAAAAAAAGCTTTTTCATCCAGAGGCTTAAGCAACCAGAGCTCTGATTCACTCAGTAAGCCATAACAACAGTCTCATGCAATGTTATGCTGCATAGTTAAATCTCAGAGCTTAAGCACACATTTTTGATATAAGCAGAAACAACAAGAATCAGAGGCAAAATAAACCTGCAAGTTCTCTTAGTTTTACAATAAAATCACATCTTGGTTGTGGGTGTGGGGTTGGAGGGGATCCTTTCTTGGCTGTTTTATGCCATCTGACTCTTTGGGGAACAGTGTGTATGTGTTGCTGAGAGATACGAACTGTGTATGGTCCTTGGTCACAGGCTGTCTTCTACTTTAAAAATGGTTCTGGATTATGGAGAATTAGGAGTCTGAGTGTGAAAACAAGCAAAAGGTCTGTGTTGCTTTAGACCACTCGTTCATCTACTTCAGCGTTGTTGTCTCCTAATGTGTTCAAAGAGGGCAGATTAGTTAATTTGCTACCAAAAAGGCAAGAAAATAGTGGAGAACAGATGATTTACACAGGAAAAACAAGAAACTTGCAGGTACCATGAAAATAAAAATATTCAATAAAAGCAGTAGTGTCATACAGGCTATTTATTTGGTGGAAGGATTAAAAACAAACAAATAAAAACTACTAATCATTATTTTACAAAGTGTTGTTAATATGCCATATATCCTTTCTTTCTATAAATGTTATTATCCCTAAGGCATTGATCAGGTCAGACAATCCTTTCTCATACATTTGGCATGGTCGCTTTTTCTTTCATCAGCTCCAGATACATTATGATTTTAGCAGTTTTCAAAGCTAAGTTTTTATCACTGGTAACCATGATTCAACCAGAAAGTATTAAAGACAAACTTTAAAGTATAACCATTATCTGAACGGGGATGAGTTGTTAACACCTCAAATAAAAGAGAGAAAATTATGGCCTAAACCACAGTGGAAATCTGTGGCTGTGAGGAATTATTTTCAGACTCTTTAGCAATTTTACATTTCCAGCAGTTTAGCAATGTGGCATGTTAATGCCAGAGTAATATATCTCCTTTTCTATGTGTAAAATTAATAATTTATTCCATGCAGTTTGTGAAACTAAGCTAGAGGGCTCCATTAGAGAAGCTGATGAAGTGTGAACTGGCTGAGCAGGCAGCAAAGTGGACTGAAAAGTGGCTGAAATGGCAGCCCCTGAAGGTGGCGGTCAGTGGTAGGAATCCAGGTGGAGGCCAGTAACTGGCAGGGTGCCCCGGCCTCAGTGCTAGGTGCAGCCCCGTTTGACACCTGCATTAACGATGGGGCACAGCAAACCCTTAGAAAGTGGGCAGATGATGCAGAGCTGGGAGTGGTTGATGGTGCTGCCATCCTGGGTGGATGGGACTAGCAAAGAAACCTCATGCAGCTCAGCCAGGGGAAGTGCAAAGTCCTGCGTCTGGGCAGGAACCAGGCACCAGCACATGCTGGGGGATGCTCAGCTGGAGAGCAGCGGGGGGAAATGATCTGAGGGTCCTGCTGGACAAAGAAAACAGAGCCAGGCTCTTTTCAGTTGTGCTCAGCTATAGAACAAGAGGCACTGGGCACAAACTGGAACAAAAGAGGCTCCTTCTACATTCCAGGCAGCACATCTGTACTGAGCAGGTGATGGAGCACTGGCACAGGCTGCCCAGAGGTGGTGGTCTCCTCCTTGGAGATCTTCAAAAGCCACCTGGATGTGGTCCTGGGCACCCTGCTCTAGGTGGCCCTGCGTGAGCTGGGGTTGGACCAAATGGGCTCTGGAGGTCTCTCCCTACCTGCAGATTCTGTGTTTAGCACACAATTTATCACGTAACACTGAGATATTAAAATCATCATAAGACTAAGAATTAATAAGCACAGAGTCGAGTATTTCCTTATGTCACGAAGGATATACCTAAGTGTCAAATTGCCCTGTAATGTTTATGGTCTGATAAATGTCAAATTCCTGTACTTCAGTTTTTCCTGAAATAGGCTTCTAAGGGTTCATATCTTTTTTGTTAATCATTACTTTCAAGTTAAAATCTCAAGATAAGGGTGTGAAATAATCTAATCCTACGTTATGTGATAGGAAAAGGCCTATATCTAGGCCAATATCCTGTGTGAAATCACACCTGTATTTTTCAAGTAAGATCAAGTTTCTTGTATAAGTGATAGCCTTTGAACTCTTACCAAATAGCTTACCTAATAGTCCTTCTGCATTTGTTTTGCTTCACATTGTGCATAAGAATGTAGTTATTTTCCTCTCAAGCTTGTTAACTGGAGTTTGCCCTGACAAAAGGTACCTCATAAGCACAAACAGGGATCCGGAGTTGCTAGTCCTTTAGGAAGTGATATCGCAGCAATTTTGTGGCATGTTTTCCGGGGGCAGCAATGCCAGGAACGGTGCCACACAGGATGACAATAACCACCATCTCACAAATAGGCCAGTAAGTAAATACCCACAGGATGCAGGGCTGGGGACCAGTACCCTTGGGAGTCCACTGTTGAAAGGAGCCACTTCTTTGAAGATGGATTTGTCCTCATTAGTCTGTTTGAGAGAATATGTAAAGGCAAGTGACATCATCTCAGTCTCTTATTGGAAAAAAAAGGAATGAAGATCTAGTTAAAATATCCTGATACTTAAAAATTCTTTTTGCCCTGTGGGAATATGAAAGAACAAGTATTTATTTATTTAAGCAACACTGCATTTCCCCTAACTCATGCTCCAGGGTGGCATTTAAGTCGGTAAGAGCAACATTCTTTCCAGCTTGAAAGCAGTGAGCAAGATCCTCTACATAAATAATTTACTCTATAAAGTACCTGCATTAACATATCACCACTATACTAACAACACTCGATCTTGTTGAGCCACTTTGTGTGAGGAGTAAAATCATTGCCTGAGATATGGTAGCTTAGTTTTCAACTATTTTAAGCAGTTTTAAAGGATTTTAGAATTTTGGCTGCCCTCGTAGTCTCCCTGAAGGTCACTCTGAGTGATGGCTGCAGTAAAAAATTTCTTCTCTGTGACCTATGGGACAGTTTTAACCACTGAGGTCATGAAATCACTCTTATATAAATGCAAGAGAAGAGGCCAGGCAAAGATTTATTTTTAAGTTTCAGGAAAATGGCTAAAAAAATGATTCCCAACTGGGATAAAGGGGACTTCCATTCCTTGGTTAGGATTATTTTGCCTCTTAAAACTTAAATTTCCTTGCTTCTCATAGGAAAATGTAAGAGGATTAAAATAAAGATTCTATAATCTAATGTTTACCTTTATTCACTTTCATATATTCTTTTCTTACATGTTCTTCTGCTGTGCAAGCAGTGAATCCAGACTGCCTGAGCCTATGCATTTTCTCCCTGCCCTCAAGCTCTGCTAAGAGGACCCAGAAAGTAGCAACACTCAGGCTTTGGGGAGTTTCTGATCAGTGTCAGTGTAGTTAAGCAGTAGAGTTGGTAAGCAGAGAAGAGCAGTTAGTCAATTCAAATTAAAAAAGCTCGGGATCTCTACAGACAACAAAGGAAAGAGGCAGAGGAACTCTTCACAGACACAAGTAACAGGCTGGCACCTCCTGGGAGCCAAGGGCAGTAGGCTGGCTTTATTATTGTCTTTGAAAATCTCCCCTTTGAGCTAAAAGAAAATGAGGGCAGGAACATTTCTTTGAAAAATAACCTGGGCGTGGGAAGGCTGAAGGAACTACAGGCAAGGCTAAGGGCAGTGTTTACAAAGGAGATAGCTGTGTTTGGGAACTGATGGCCTTCACATCTTAGGAACTCTAAA
Source organism: Nettapus auritus (assembly GCA_011076525.1). Taxonomy (NCBI): domain Eukaryota; kingdom Metazoa; phylum Chordata; class Aves; order Anseriformes; family Anatidae; genus Nettapus; species Nettapus auritus. Next base: position 36,806,189 of record CM021768.1, on the reverse strand, counting down.
GGGCTAGGTTATATCTCTCAATTGCAGCCAGGTGAGCTGAGTTTTATGCTGCTGCGAGCCTGCCCTGCAGCGTAAGGTCTCTGCAAAATGTGCCAGAGACCTGCCTGAAAGTGGGCACCTCGCCTCTGGGAGCTGAATGTGGAAGCCTTGCCAGTGGCGTGTGCTGGACCGGTATGCCAGCACGCCCGGGGCAGAGGGCATACCATGCTCAGCAGATCTGATGTGCCTTCCCTCTGGTGGGTACCAAGCGTGCATGGGTGACCGTGCGCTGTGGCGTAAGGCTCCCCTCGGGCTGCAGAAGGAAACCCAGCTCCCACAATTCCCTCTAGCTGCTGTTATTCTGTCAAGTCATAAAAGAAGTAGAAGGTTTTGTCAAAATGTTTTCCTTTTTCTTGCCTTCCTTGTGTGTTTTTCTGTCCACCATCCTGCCGTTAGAAAAAGTATGAGCTGCAGTTCCTGACGGTTTGCCTTGGCTGGAAGGGGGGTCAGGCTGGTGGATTTTGGTTTGCATTGGTGCTAGCTCCAAGTGCATCCAGGGTCTCTGATAAGCCAGTTGATAGATATTAATTTGAAAGAAAGAGAAGAAAGCTCTCTTTGGAGTCGGATGGCAAAGTTTGCAGCTCAGAGACATCAGTGAGTGAATTTGGACTGTGGAGAAGGAGTGTGGAAGGGAAGGCTGCTCCCTGGAAGTGCCACCACATAGATGAAGCAGTGGATGGTTACTTCCATCTTGAAGAAATGCAGTAGTGGGAAACACTACCTCCTGGATGCTTGAAAACATTAATTTTGTCATGTTGCTCAAGCTTCTAACTCTGTGCAGGTATTAGGCTGTGGTGGGATTACAGACAACATTTATTGTTTGATTCTGATGACTACACCTGGCTTTTGAGCAAGTACATTGAAACTTGAACTCTTCTATAGTTGTAGCAAGGGCATTTGATCCATGGGTCGCACTGCCAATACTGCAGAGCAGAAGGAGGAGGAGGCAGAGAGGGCTCGTGCTCTCTGTCAGCACAAAGCTTTCACAGCCTGTGAGCTGAGCCATTTTGTCCTGTGTGACCTGATCTGCTTTGGAGAGGTTGAGCTGTAATTCCTGGAGGCCTGGCCGAAGTATTTTTTCTGTTTTCTGAAACACCATTCCTGAGAACTCATTGTGGTTATATGTGGTTGAGGAAGACTTCATGAGACTGAGCATTTGTTTAAAAGATACAATACACATTAAAACTTAGGAACAAGCCTCAGATATATATCTACCATGACTGGAGAAACTGAATAATAGGTAGCTTAAAAAAAAAAAAAAAAAGTATATTGAGTATATTGGCCATTTCCTAATTCCTGTAGCGAGTCTTCTCACATCTCCAGTCTCTTACCATCTAATTCAACAAATCTTAAATCTCTACAGTTGGAGAGAACTGCAGCAATTGCCATTTATGTGACATGAGTACTTAAGTTTAGCACATGGGAAATTAATTTCAAAAAATAGCTTGGGTACATCTCATAGCAATCTTCTCCCACTATGCAATCAAGAATATCTTTACTTTGAAAGTTTAGTCTCCTATTTGCTGTGTTGTTTCTTGGTGTTCCCTGAGGCTATTGTGCCTGATTTCATTTTTACTGTGGGTGTAGTATTTTCAGTAATCAGAGGCATTATGTTTAATTTTCTAGTGTTTTAAACTTTCCTTTTTCATCTGAGCTCCAGCGAAGTTGTTTACCAGAGGTACATACTGTGAAGTGCATTTTTATGAGGAAACATAGATGAAGCCCACAGCTGAAATAAATTGTTTTGTGTGGGAAGAACAGGAAAAAAATGTGATTCATTCATTCTGCAAGAGATCTTAAAAATATTTATTTGGGAGTAATCAGCTTTTTACCTAAATTGGAGAGCTTTTTGACATTTTGTTTGTTTGTTTCTTTATTTGTTTGTTTTTGCCCAATACTTTGTCTTTTTAGGAGACACTAAAAAGAAGGTCAGTCCATTTTCAGGTATGTTGGCAGTGAATTTAGGTGTATCTGCCATAGGAAGAAGGACTCATACAGCCAGCAGGAAGAACAAAGAGGTGCTCGTCATTGTTGGGTAGGCACAAAAGCGAACTGAGGAAGCACAGAGGGAAGGGCCGTGTGTTGCGCAATGCTGCCTGACCCAAGTACCTCTTCTTCTCTGGCTCTTCTCTTTGCTGAGGCAAAGAGAAATTCTGGCACTGTTACCGTCTTCTCCTTCAGGCTAGGGGAAATGGGTTCAGAGACCACTTATCTCCATTTTTATGCTTTGTTGCCCCTTTGTATTGACATTTTCCCTACCATACAGATCTCTAGAGCATCTTGTTTTCTTCTACTCATAAGAACTGGATGGTGTCCCATCAAGTAGTTTGTTGGCTGCTCAATTTCCCACATGATCTTCTATGGATGTGCCTGCACAACCTTTAGAGGAGGAGTGCACTTTCGAAGCATGAATGAATGTGAATACCTAAACGTACAGATTGTGTACAGCAGATCACAGTATTTATATCCTGCTGCACCTGTGTAGCTCCTTCACAAATGAATGTGCACTAAAGATGGAAGACTACCAGTATGATTATTTGTTAGGAAGAGCTTGTCATCTTCTCTTAATGGTAATTCTCCTTGAGGAAGAATTGTGCGACTTAGTACTGATCTTTTCTTAATGTACCCTGCCATGTTTGCAGTTAGATTATTATGTGCTCCGAGTACACTGTTGATTTTAAATTTGACTTTACTTAGATGATGGATGCATAATCAAAACAGAAATGTCTGGATATTTTGTAGTTTTGTGATATTCCAGAGGCATCTTCAGTTCACAGATGAGTAGATTATGTGGATTCTTCCCTTCCCTTCCCTTCCCTTCCCTTCCCTTCCCTTCCCTTCCCTTTGTAGCACATCTTCACTAGTGCACATCATTGTTAGGGCAGCTTCCTTGCCAAATCAACAGGGCTAGTGTAGCACCATTTAAAGGTTACAATGGATTCCATATTTTGCATTTTTGTCTGTCTCCACTAGTTCTGAGCCAAGACAACCTAATACAGATCATATTTTTACAGCTTGAATTACCTGAAATGCCAGCGCTTCAGGATTGTTTTTCTTTCAGTGTCTGTCTTCCTTGCAGTTGTGTGTTGCAACCTGTGGTTGGAAGGTTAATAAGGAAATAATTGTACTGTCTATGGATTACTTGGACATGTGGAGATTAATGGGGTAGAAACACGTTTTTCTTTTCTCATCTGGTACTTAGTACCCCGGAAGAAGATCAGATATCTTTCCTCCACTACCATGTGTTTTCCAATATTAGAAATCCATGTTCAGTATTTCACTAGCAGCCATTTTGAGCTGAAATTAAATGGCCTTAATTTCTGTTTTTAAGGACTGTTTCTGAAATAATAAGGATAATTTTATTCTTTTTAGTTTTTCTTGTAGACATGACAAGTGATTCATTCTAACCTAAAAAATCTTGCAGTATCCAGTATCTGAATACCTTTCTGAATATCTTTTTTTTTTCTTTCCTCTTTCTTACTCCTCATATTGTAAGCAGTCCCAATTTATACTCCTTTTGGTAGCTACACATATAAAAACTTAATAACAAGAGGATTAAATTTGAGGCTGTTTATCCAAAGTGGTGTAATTCAAAAAGGGCCTAGAACTACACTGAGTGTAAATATAAAATGAAATTAGTAATGTAACTCCAGACTGACACTGAGTTAGCTAGCTTTGGTATTAAAGCTTCAAAATGGGAATTGGTGTTTCTTTAGATGTATATGAGTGGTTTTTGTTGTTGTTGTTGCTGCTGTTGTTGTTGTTGTTGTTTTCATTTAATGGAAGAACATCCCTGGTTGTTTGTGTGTCTTTTAGCTGTCGCCTTTTATGTGAAATTAGCCTTGTCTTCCTATCATACATTCATGAAAGTTACATATATTGTACATTCAATGCTTTCCTTAATTCACTATGCTGTTATTCCTATTGTATTAGTAGTTTCATGAAAAGAAAGAGCACATAAATATTAACAAAGAAATGAGTAGTAAAAAGTCCAAATTACATGGAAAGTAATCTCTCAAACATAGAAGCCTTCAGTGCTGTATATTTTACACTTATGCTCAGAGACAACAGGAAAGGTGCTCCCTCCCCACCCCCAGTCTAATTACCATGGGCTCTTCCAACACCTGGTTTCTTCTCTCCTTTCAGAGTTTTCTGAAGTAAATCCATAAATCCAGCAAGTATTAACTCACAAGCTTTGAACATTGCTTTGTTCCTGTGCAACATCAGCTTTGCTGTTGTCACAGTGAATACAAGTCACATAAGGTAGAACAGGGGAAGGATGGCACATCCGCTCCTGCACCCTTTATACGATTGAATCTGCTTCTGCAAATGTGTGAGGACTGTTTTCTCCTTCATCCCCCACACTAATTGTAAGGTCTCATTTTTCAAACAGGACCTAAAATGTAAATTTTGTAACAGACATCATTTGGGGGAAAAATAAATAAATAAATAAATAAAAATCCCTAGTATTCCTCCACAGAAAGAATCGGAGCAGTGGCATGTTAAATTATAAAAGGAAACAAAAACAGTGTTATGTGCTTTAAAATTCAAACACACTGCTGGAAAAGAATGAGCAGTTTAATGATAAAGCAATTAGGTTATTTTCTGTCTTTCATCTTTGTTAATCAAGACCTTTGTCCATTTAAAATCAGTAATATCACTGTGACAATGTACATGGTGAGACAATAATATTTTGACTTATTCAGAAATAAAGTGAGACATGCAGTATTTATAGAGACAAGTTACAAATTCTTAAAAACAAGATTTTATAATGGAAGTGTTGACACAAGCTTAATTCTGCTGGCATAATAAATGCCATTATAGTATTCATTATGGGAATTTCCAGTCCTTTTATAGACTATGCAGTCTCTGGAAAGCAAATGAAATAAAGAGTAACAAGACTATCACACAAACTCTTCACAGTAATTGCTCTTTACAAGTGGCATACGTTTAGAGAGTTATTTTTGTTTCCAGGAACTTTCCCCTTTTCTTAAGACGCTTTCTCTTTTGTTTCCCCTTCCCTGTTTTGCTTTGAATTCATTGTTATATGGATGTATAAATTTCTAGGCGATTTCACTAAGTCACAGGAGAAGTGGAAATTGGGAAGAACATTCAACTGAGTTTGCTAAGTTAATACGGTGCCAGTCATATATTTTTATCCTTTGTTTGATGGATGAGGCTCCCATTTGTGCTAGGAAGCTGGTGAAAGGTAAACTCCAAAGACTGAAGCGAACCAGACCACTTTCAGAAATTGAGAATTCTCACAAATATTAGCAGAAAGGTCAGAGTGGACGTGTTTTATTGATCTTTTACAAGTATATGGTCCTATATGATTTATTTATTTTTTTTAAGAAACTGTACTTATAAAATGTTTACTTCATAAGAAAGCTCTAGTTCCAACTTTTCATCTGTAAGCATTAGGTACTCTTGAAGAAACCTGAGCATCCACTTGAGATCAGGGTGGATCAGGTGGACAAGGCAAGAGATACTGTATGCTCTTTAATGGACATAAATGTATGTTGTGCCTGTGGTGACAACCCCAGCAGAAGACACAGGGAGAGGACTGATGTTAAATGCAACACTAGGTGACAGTGCAACTAGTCGTTGTCCTAAGGAGGTCCATGGCAGGTTTCTCTCTTCAGTGGGAATTCTGATTTTTATGGCTGTTAAATGAGTGGGAGGGTTAAGTTCATACAAAGAAGGGAGATGGGTGAATTGCCTTTTCCCGCTGCTTTTAATTCCCAGAGTTCCTTTTTTAGCAGTTATTCCAAGAAATGACTCAGGGAGTACTGGGCTATAAATAGCTTTATTTTAGATTTAGGATGTGAGAAGAGGGAAGAGGGACTAGACATTTAGATGATTGGCCTGATACTGGAGCTGTTCAAGCCTTCATTTCCAAGCTGTGAGCTGAATTTAATTAGGGACAGGCAGCTGACAATTTCTGAGCTGTACATGCAGACCGTCTTCAGCTCACTGACTAGCACTCGTACTTGTTCAGTTTGGCAAATACAATATTCCTTTCACCATTCCATAACACACATCACTTGCCCATTTACGTGTGCAGACACACATTGACTGAACAACAAAAGTACAACATAAGTAATACGCATGATATGACTGCACTGCAAAGAAATAATAGCTAGCAGAACATCCAGCAAGCCTTCCGTCTTACTCTATACTTTTATCAGCTGCTAACACTAGGGTTCTGAAATTTCAGGAAACAGTAATTAAATATGTAGATTCTTGGTTTAACGTGTGCTAAGGTCACCTAATATTTTTAACTAATGTAGTAATTTTATTAACAAATACAGGGATAGTATACCCATATCTCTCAAGATACCGAGGATGAGGCATCTCTGGAGAATCAGTCCTCATTATGTCATGTCACTGTTGTGTCTGAGTGGTTTGCAGTCATACTTCTTCAGATTGATTGCTCATTTGCCTATATTTTAGGAAATGTGTAGGTAATCAGACTAAAAAGCATGAAAAAATCTAGAAATGTTAACTATTTCAAGTGAAGAAAGGTCTTGGTGGAAATTTAGGGAAAGAAATAGTAGCTCTTAGCAAATGAATTTTGTTAGACTAGGTGCTATGACCTTCATAGGCACTGTGGTAAACCACTTAAAGGAAAACAACACAGGCAGCTGACTGAGTAACACATATGTCAGATTCTCTTTCTGTTTACCTATTTGCCTTTTTTTTTTTTTTTTTCAACTAGAAAATCATGAGTTTAGGACAACAAAGGAGGTTTATTGATCTTAAGGTACCAGAGAAAGGTTAAATCACTCTAGAATGTATAGGACATTTTGCACATTGCTGTGATATATTGAAAAAATCTGTATAATCATTGAACACCTAGGAACTTTTAGGAAATATTCAGGAAGCTAATTGCTGAATAGATTATTTAGGTAAGCATGCATTTGAATGTGGTTTGCAGAAATTTATATCATTCATACATTTATGTCCAAAAAAAAGGGTCATTCACTTTGAAAAGAATCTGAATAGGCCAGTACCGAAAATCATGCCCAGAATTCTATATGTTTTAATTGTGATCATGAAATAGAGCTTTTATTATTTATCTTTGATTAATCTACATTTAGTTTAAATTCTAATATATATTCTATTTAAGATAGAAAAAGCTATTCAGAAATAAGATATGGGACAAGTCTTAAAAGAAATTGAAGAAATTCTATTTTTTTTTCTAAAATGAGTCTAGGCTCATTCAATTATGTTGTGATGAGATTGGAATTATTATAGACTTTGAGCTGAAATCTCTATTTGCAAGCAAGAATTTAATAAGAATTGATGACAGATTTTTTCCTTTCCTCTCACACTTATTTTTATCGCTCCTTAGGAGAAATTATGTTTAGAGAAGAGAGAAACCTAATTATAGGAGCTTCTAGCTTCAGAAGTGAAAAATGCTTTAACTGCTCTGAGTTATGATTAGATTCTGCTGCACCTACATAATACATCAGTGCGATGCCAACGCCTTTTTCCTGTCAAAGTGATTATGCCAGACACAACTGATTTCTTCTGACTGCAGTATTTCAATATGCAATTCAGAGACTGAAAATCCCACCTACACCAAGGGCTTAATAGAATATCTGACTCATTCGTAGCAGCAAACAGCAGGTGGTTGATGTGAATACTTCCTCCACAGCTCTCTTTACAGATTTACATGGGTCTGAGGAAATTGGATGGAAAGCACAGGGTCTGTACTGCAGTTTCTTGAATTTCTGTTCTAGAAAACATCAATATGTGATATAAGTTGTTAGTGCCACACAGTAATTATCATGTTTGTGCTTGTGTGCCATTTCCTGCCCCACAATAGCATTGAATGAAGATTAAATGCTTGATTGTTGTAGTAATAGTTATTCACCCCCCTTTAAGATGTGATGTGTCATCAGGTGATTCATAAGTCTTTCCCTGATAAATATCCTTGTATTTTTATGTCTATTTTCTGGCTTGGAGAAAATTATTGGAATTATTTGTGTCAGGGAAGCATTGGCATTATTTTTCTGTAGGTCACAGGAGTGAAGTTTATCTGTGACTCCTTGGTGAGCTTTTTACTGTAGCTCATCTCTGTAATGCCTCAGCATTTTACATGAGAAATTAATAGGATACTCTTATGTAGACCTTAAAACAATTCAAATCCTCTTGACAGTTCCAGAAAGTTACTTGTTATTTTTTGACTTGTTTCCATAGGGCAGGGAGACAGTGTTGTCACATGCTGGTAATAGATGTAGTACTTGACTCGTGAGTGTCACTGATGTTGGCAAGGCTTGTTCAAAGAAGACAGCTGTGCAATGTTTTCTAAAGATGGTCAGGTCTAGATCTGCCTGCTGTCCTCTGACAGAGGCTTTGCCTGTCCTCTTTGCACAAGAGTATTGATAATGGAGTTAACAACGACAAACCCACCTTGGTTTGGTTTACAGTTTCCCAAAGATCACAGTTCCAGTTCTTTACTAAGATATTTACTGGCTTTCTTCAAAGATATATCTGCTTATCCTGAGGTGGACTTGATTCAAGGTAGCCACCGACTTCAAGCTTCCCAGGTTAGTTTTGATTTCTTTGTAAGGGCTGTGTATGGGTTTTGGTGAACCTTTTTGTGTTGCAGAACTCTTGCAGCTCGGGCAGCCCTACAAAGCCATGATTAATGGAAAATACATTTTCAAGGTTGTCTACTCTGTGTCTTTTTCTTCTGATATTTCATTCTGCATGTCAAGTGATTGATACTAGAGCAGTAGCTGCCAAATACCTGTCTTTTGTATTGAGTGTTGGCTTTTTCTATGTCTGCTAGTTACCACCAAATTGTGAGGGAATGGAAGAAGCCATCTCTTAAGAGGCCATATGCAAAGGATCATAACAACTTCCCCTGTAGTGTTCCTTCCTTGTTTTTGCTACCTGTGTCCCCTTTCCTTCCCCCAGCTCCCCTGGTGGCACCGCCAAAGCTGCTCCATGTGCGAGGCCTGCCACCCACCTGTTGGTAGCAGCCATGGAGCTGTGGTACTTGAGCGCCAGTCCTTTCCTTGGTGAGTCTCTCATGCTCAGTTCTGTTCTCAGTTTCTTAAAGAACCTCACTGTCAGCAGCTCGTTGTCACTGGCACAATTCATGTGTCTGCCAAGAGCTTTCAGATGGGCTTAACTTAACATACATGAGTAGTCCTACTGCACTCGATGAGACCTCTTATGTACATTGAAGTGCTTGTGTAAGCCTTTGTAGAAGGTTACTTCAAAAATTATCTGAATATACTTGCTTTTGTGCACAGCCTTATTCTTTGTAGGGGCTGCTGCTGTGAGGGAGCTTGTCTGGCTCATGTTACTTACTGGAGGACAGCCTGAGCCCTGTGCTGACTGCTCGCTCTGTCACACAGATCCTTGTCTTGTCCACTGTGCACATACCTGAGGTGTGCCCCCTTGCTGCTGAGGTATTTCAGTGAACTCTGCCTGGTGGATGGACATCGTTAAGAATTATTCTCAGGCCACACACACAATGGATTTCCATGCTCACAGGATTGGGGGAATTCAGGGAATTGCACCTACCCACCCACTGTAAAAAAAAATGGCATTCTCTTCAATAGCACTGTCCAACTTCGTGCCTGGTGTCTCCAGACAGCTTGCAAAGGAGGCACAAGAGGGTAAATGTGAGTACACCAGTGTGTTTCTGTTCCGATTTATATATTTTCAAATTCTCTCCCCTACAAAGGTTTTGCAAACCTGAATTTAAAGATAGTCTGGCCCTTCCTCTGGTCAGTTGCTCAATTGTTCCTTTTGCTTTGGAAACAAGTGTTAATGTCACCTAGGCAAGGCCAAATAAAATTATTGTCTGCTCAGACTCTCAGCGGGATGGATTGGATAAGCGTGTCCCATTTACCATTTGTGGAGCAGAGTATTCTTTCCAGTCCAGACATAACAGCAAACAAATCACTTTGTGATGAAAATGTGGCCAAGGCCTGGTGACCCTTAGTTCTCCCTTTGGGTTAGTAAGCTTTTCAGGGGAGCCCCCGTGGTTTATTTTGTCCTATTATTGCAGATCGTGCTGTTAATGCATAAAAAACACCTATTAATAGGAATGATGTAGAGCAAGAGTGTAACTGTCCTCCAGTGCTTTCAAATATTTATCAGACTCTTACACATCTGCTGAACCACATTCCCAGAAGCCTTTAATTTTAACACATTACTGGCAGAAATCCATTTGTTGTTTCCTTCTGGTGCCTCTAACTTTAGTCCTTTAGTGCTTTTTATGCATTTGTTCTTTACGTCTTGCTAGTAAGTGCCCAGGAAGATTTTCAGACCTAAACTGACTGCTAAATACACCTAAAAGGTACAGGTAGCAAATTAGGAAAATAAAGAGGAAAGAGGGGAGGAACGAACAGTAAGCCTGTGTTACAGATGGAGAAACTGAAGCTGCTGTGCCAGGCAGCATAACCACTTAGAGCAGTTGCCATTCATGTTTGTCTCTGCTCGCACACCAACAATCCTCTCCTCTTTGAACAAGCTCTGATGTTTACCCAGCCTTGCTTTGGGCTGCATCAGTGTCTTACAGCAATAGAAAAGTAAGCTGAAAAGGAGGGAGGGGAGAACAAAACCCTTTCATATGGCTTTTCATACTGAAATAGCTTAGCCACTGTCAGAGCTGAGGAAGGGAGGGAGAGGGGAGGATGGCAGGACTGAGGCAGCCAGCAGGCAGATCAGCTTTAGGAACTACAGCCTCAGGCAGAAAAAGATTAGATATAGCCTGTCCCTTATCACATCTGCAGCAGAGCCAAGAATGAATCAAAATCTGAGTCCAAGCTCAGTGCCTAGCACATGGAAATAACTCACCTCTTGATTTTTCCATGTAGTGATCTTTCTTTCTCACTAACCAGTTTGGTATTTGAATACATGACTATCCAAGAAAAGTTCTTCTTTCTTTCTCTCTTTAATTTATAGGCAGCTTCACATGCTTTGCTTTTATTTCTGTACATACATCTTGCAAACCTAGAATTAAAGAAAAGAAAAGAAACACAAGAATATGTGTTCAGATGAAAAATGCAATGTGTCAGTTTTCAAACACACAAAGAATAATCTGGCTTTAAAGATATTTTTAAAATGTTAGAAAAATAAGGTGAAAATATGTAGTTAAAAACTAGATGTGTTTCAGTTTAAAAGGACTGTTTTATAGATAGGAAGAGTTTATGTTCAAACATGCATAGAGTTTTGTGTGGCCAAAAAAAAAAAAAAAAAAAAAAAAAAACATTAAAATATACTTGTGCAAAAGAAAACACTGAAACACTGTCACTAGAAAGCTGATAGTAAATGGCTGTTTGGAGTGTTTTAAAAATGGCGAAGTCTAGACTTCCCAAATATGTTAATTGAACCAAGTCGTTTTTTTGTTGTTGTTGTTTGGTTTTTGTTTGTTTGTTTGTTTTTTTAATACAGACAGAGGTGTTGGCATTTTCTTGCAAAACAATGCTAAAATATTCTAAGTTAAGTGATTAAGCAGAAATGTCTCTGGCTTATGTGGCTATCAGAGTCATAAAAGGAGAATACTAATTAGCATGCCAAATCTGTAATACCATACCAATCCAATTATCTCCTTTGGTAATTCTTTATTGTAGCCATAGTAACAAAAGGAAACTTAAGTCATCCAGGCATTTGCAGTTCTTTTTATTTTTCTTAAATAAGTCTTAATTTCTCTAAGACGCTCTGTCTCTAAGACTTGTAATTACACTTTTCTACATTTAAATATGATGGAATATCCCTAGGCATTAATTCATTCCTACATAACTCATCTAAATTTCATTATAAAAGGTGTGCTTTTGCTTACATTATTGTATGAAGAGGCCTTCAGTACTCAGAATTTAAATATATACATATATCATGATAGTATTTACCTAAACTAGAACAGTTATTTTCAGAGATGTACTTTTAAACATTAGTTTAAAAGGTTTTCATGCTAAAGCAAAAGAAGGTTAAAAAGGTAATGATTAGAAAGCTCCTCAGAAAAGAAACAATCTGTTTTCTGTAATCCAGGAGGAGTCTTAAGGCATCTAGCGAGTCAGACTAATTCAGGTTAGAAATGGCCCCAGGAAATCTCTAGTCCAATCTGCAGCTCAAAGCAGGGTCAGCCCAGGCTGCTCAAGGCTTGATCCAGTTGGGTCTTGAAAATCTCCATAGGTACTGCTGCTGGGTCCTCCTGAAGCCATCCCTTCTCCCAGCTCAGCAGGCCCAGGGCCCTCAGGCGCTCTTCACAGGACAACTGCTGCAGTCTTGGAGCATCTTGGTGGCCCTTCACTCAACCTGATCCAGTTCATCAATGTCTTCCTTTCCTCTTCAGGGGTTCCTGTACCAGTGCAGGGGATTCATCCACTTAAGGCTCACAACTTTGCATTTGTCCTTCATTTTTCATGTCAGCCCATCCTTTTGGCCTACCTACGTCCTTCTGGATGGTGGCTCCACCTTCAAGCAGGATGAGGACATCCCCCAGTTTGGTGTCATCTGAAAGGACAGTGAAGGAAAACTCTGGGCTCTCCACCAGGTCGTTAAAAATGGTGTAAGACAGGGGAGGTCCTAGGGTAAACCCCTGGAGAACACATAACTGGCCTCCAGGTAGAGCTTGTGCCATTAACCACCCACCCATTGGGCCTGAGGGCCTAGGCAGGTTTTCACCCACCTGGTAGACCACCCATCCAGGCCATAATGTTCCAACTTGTGTACCTGGATGCTGTGAGAATGAAAAGAGTACTTCTGGATATTTATTAATTTATTTATTTTTGACCAAAGCCCATATTTCTAAACTAAAGAAAAAAACTCTTAAATAAATGATACTGCAATATTTTTAAGCCACACAGCTAAGAAATATTTACTCAGACAAAAGTAATTTCAGCTTTTTGCACTTTGTGCATAATGCAGTTTATTGATTTTATACAGCAAATTGCATATTGTTTCTTCTATTTCTATCTAGAATAGCAACAAGTGGGAAATACTGAGCAGAATGGTCCTCAAAGAATGTCATTAACATACTTCAAAGCTGCCACAGAAAATGTATTGTCCTCTCATTGATCATAGTTATTTTGAGAATTATTCCTATTCAAATATATTTATTTTGTTCCTATCATAGTCTATGAAACTTTGTAGGCACATAGAATTGAAGAGGTTGGGGAACAGAAGTTTAGGAGTGGAAGATAACCTGAGTGGTTTTGAGGTGGGAGCCCTCAAGTGTGTGACTGCATCCTGAGTCCCTTGTGCAATGTGCTTGTTTTGGAGCAGGTGACTGGAAACTTGGGAAATGTCCTCTCTTCCCCAACCTTTATCTCCCCAGGAAAGCTGGTACTCACATAGCTCCATTTTCTGTAGGTTCAGCAGCATCCCACACATAATTTGAAGGCCTCAGGAAGCGATGCTGCCCCCTCTTCGTTGGCTCGAGCTCACCAGTTTCAAATTCTGATCACCACAAGTGCTTGGCCACAGCAGGGCACTGTGGAATCCCTGGAAGAATCTGAGAGCACAGCCCAGAATTTCCTACTTATTTACTTTCTAGACAAAATTACTCACTTTCTAGACAAATTACTCACTGTCAACTTAAGAATTGTATTGTACCAAAAAGAAAACTCTCAGTCTACCTCTGACGTACCACACAAATATTTAGGTGGGTGTTTGTTTCTTTTTTAATGTAGAGAATTTCTTTATTCTTCTTCTTGTACACCACTATCAGTGATCTTATCTTTTACTTTCTTAAAAAGCATTCTGTATTTTGGGGCTGACCCTTTCCACGGCGAAGTCAGCAGATATACTTTCCCTGAGCCTTCTGTAGTGTTTCAGGCCTTCTCCTCTAAATCATTAGACTGAGTCTGTTTAGACTTCAGACTGACTCTCCATTGCAGAAGCACGTACTTCTCCTTTTCCATCCTCTTCTAACTGCAGACAGGTTGTTCTTTTCCATGCCACCACCTTTTTGCAGCGTAATGGTGTGATTCTTCCCTCAGAGTCACCTGGAGTCATGTGAAATTTTCCTCCCTAAAATTTTGGATTATTTTAACTGGGGTTTTCTAACATGTCAATAATCTGAAGAAAGTCCAAAGAGGACAAATCTGAAAGAACAAAGGTCCCTAACACTCAGTTTGAGGCTTTCTGTCCCGTACTGCAGCCTTTATACCTCCCTTAAGGAGCACCATAACTTTGGGGCCACCTGAATCCTTTATTTGTCTTGCATTTTTCTGAGCCGTCAGCATGTTGCTGCGCTGGCATGGCTGTCCAGCTTCTCAGATGGAGCAGGCTTAGGTGGGGCTGGGTTGGAGGGCACGCAGATTGAACCTGCAGCTGTCTTTAGCCACCCGTCCTTGTAAAAACCCCAGTGTTTTCTGAGGCTTTAAATTCTTTTTTTCCTGGGCATCCCAGAACTAGCAGAGAGTGGAGTGGCCTGACCATCATTTACTTTTAAGCCTAATTTAAATTCATAAGCAAGGCATTCCTCAGACTGGTTCACCTGAGGGGCTTTATCCAGTTGGCACACTCTTAGCAAGACTAATGGTGCAGACTGCGGGTGAAGTACAGCAGGAGGAGGAGGTGGTTGTCCTCATTCATTGCTCCAGGAGTACCAGCAGGCAATGTGGGCACCTTTCTAGCTGCCCACCTTTCACCCCAATCTTCAACTTGACAGCTATTCAATACGGCTTTCCTCTATGAATCGGCTCTGCAGTTTAAAGCAAGATCTACTTGTAAGTAAATGGAAGCAGGTGGGAAGAAGCGTGGGCAGAAATTGTGCCAGGACAGTCATGTTATCATGGTGTCCTGGGGCAGTCAGAACTCTTGCCTGGGAAAAGGAGAGGGATGAGTTCTAGTCCTTGCTAGCGGTTGTTTTAAAAGTTATAGCTGATGACTGATTAACAAAAAATTCACGAACGTTAGCCTCCTGGCTGTTTAAGTCCCAACTGGCTGCATAATGCTACTCACAGCTCAGAGAGGAAAGGAAGCTACCTGCCTCAGTAGGAAGTGTGCTTGCCTGCATGCCTGCCTGTTCCTCCTCCCAGCCCTTCCTCCCTCTAACAGGTCATTTATATCTTTTTCTAGTTTTAAACCCTGAATATAGTCTTCAGTCCTTGCATTCCCAAACTATACTGATACCAAAGAACATAAAATGAGTTTTGCCCTAAGGCACAGAACCCAGCACATGCATTTAAAAAGCTTTGTGTGCACACAACTGGCTATTAGAGTGGTATTCGAAAATGAGCAAAAATGGGAGTCATTATGCACATTTGACAGCAGAGCGTACAAAGCATGCAAAGAAGAACAGGTCTTGTGGTTTGTGTCTAATTCAGCATGCAAAGAAGTGAATAAGAAAGGTTAAGTCAAGATAATTTGGACACTTCAGAATCTTTTCATACCGTTTGGTAGAACCACTTTTTTAAAGGCTTTTTAATATAAGTGTTCTTGGAAGGCAAAAATGTGATATGTGTATATATGTATATTTTTGGTTAACAGAATGAGTGTGCTTATTTAATAATATTTAATAAATATTCTTACTAGAGATGTACATTCAGTACTTGGAAGATTAAAGAAGAGGCTAATCTTTATACCATTCCCAGTATAAAACTTGAACAAGTAAGCTATTATTGTGGAGTAGCTACATCTGAATGAGGAGCTGGAGTAGCTCTCTGAATAAAGGTTAGGTCAAGTTATTCTTTTATCTGCTCAGCACATTATCTGTTCTCTGTAGCACTGACCTCAGGCGTGGTTGGGATGGGCGTTGGGCAGCTGGCGGGCTCCATAACACAGCAGCAAGGTAAGGGCAGATTTCCGTGCTGTGTGGGCTTGGCAGTCAGCATATGGCCTTGAATTGTAGTGCTGTGATGGGACAACCAACAGGGACAGAGAAAATGCTTTTCAAAGTCTCTTTCCAGATTAATGTGGGACTGTACGTGTGAATAACTCCAACATGCAGGGTATCTCTAGGTTATAGCTGGGTGCCTTAGCCAACAGGTTGTTTCTAATCAGGTTAAAGCAGAAAAGCTGTCAATTGTGAGGCGACTGAGGGGAGGATCAAGATGTTGAGAGATTAAGATTTATCACTGAAGTATATTTTCCCAGATTTGAAAGAAACAGAGAGGTCTTTTTTCCCTTGTAACACCACTGTAAAAGTATCTAAGACAGACCATTTACTAGATTATCTTGAAACTTCAGAAACTTGAAAGCGTGTTATATGGGAAGTGTAGAACTGCATAAACCCTCAGACTTCAGCCAGCAAAATAAAAGGGAAATTTAATACCCCAATAGTATTAACATTGTATTTACAGCTGCTGCTGCTGCCCACATGAAAAAATGTTTCCCAGGGGCTGAGATCAAAGGTACTGCCACAGTGTGACGTACTGTGGGACTACACCATAATAATTTTACAGATTTAACAGATTGTTTCCAATGAAAATGTGTGTGATATAAACTGCAGGTGTTCATAAACAGAGAATCAAGGATCAAAACTTTTTTTAAACGCAGGTTACATTTTAAATTAGCTACTAGCTTCAGCTGTGCAAGTGCCCCATGTTTGATCCTAGAAAAGTACCTCCTTTATCTCCATTTTTGATGGAACACGTATAATTGAAGTGCACTAGAATTTTGGTAGGACCAAGAGTCCTGTGTAACTCCTAACCTACTCGTTCATATTATGTGTTGCTAATGGTTTGTTGTCTGCTTACTGTTTTTGGTTTGTTCATTTTTTGAAATTAGTTTTTGCAATGCTGTTAGATATCTTATGTTTAAGGAAGTTTATATGGAAGTGGAAGGTTCTCTGTAAAAAAAAGCAAAACCCCCAAAGCTACTGTGCTTTGCAGAATTTCTTGGCTGGAGGAAACTATGCTGCTCCTCTCCATTTTGTTTTGCCCCCCCGCTTTACATCGCATCCAGAAGGACCAAGGGATGGCAGCAGGCTCCTTGCCAGGCACTGCAGGTACATCAGCAAAGCAGTGCTCGGGCCATTAGCTTCCTGCCTCCCTTAACACCAGTGGGAATCAGGCAGTTCAATCTCCACATACCATGCTCCAAGTCTGGCAAACAAGCCCTGAGGCTTCCTTGTAAAAGTCTTTGAAATTGCTGCTCTTCTCCTGTAAGATTTGTGATGAAAAACAAGCCAGAAAGCTGCCCAGTATACACAGATTTCCATGCAGAAACTATGCCTAAATATAGATAAGTCTGATGTTCTGGCATACAAAAAAAAAAAAAATCAAGGCTGGTGATGTGAAAGGTGCCTGCTTCCCATGAGCTCTGAACAGTCTGGCATCTCCAGACAGGCATTTTCTTTGCACGTGATATCAAGAGCTGCTGAAAAACACCTGAACCAGGCACTGCTGTTCACACCCCAAGCCCTTACAAAGCCCTGCTGATCAAAACTGTTGTTCTGGTCCGGTGCAAAACAGCCATGCAGCCAGTTTTCCTCTGTTCCAGGAGTGTGAAGGAAGTTCACACACTGCAGAAGGCTGACCACCACAAACCCCTGTTCAGCTCCTCTCCCAGTTGGTGTCTGACTGTGTCCCCAGTGCCCTGGCCACGCAGGGAGCAGCAAGTGGTGGAGCTGCCCTGGTGGCAGCTGATCAGCTGCTTCCATGCGAGAGGAGCCAGCTCAGCCCCATTTGGGAGCAGGGCCCCAGGGAGCTCGCTCTGTGCCTACTGCCATGTGTGGTCTTATCTGTGATAAAGTCTGAGCATAAGATTTATTCCCATTTAGATACTGCAACAGGATCACAGCCAGTGCAAAAATAGTCTCTGGAATGCAAATAGGAAGGGGCAAGGAGCCAGCCCCCATTGCTTCCTTGCTTGCACCACTGCAAGTTTGTAATAATATTACTCCCATCATCAGAGCTACTCGCTGAGAAGCTCCTGGGAGAAGAGTCAAGTTCTTTCTTATTTCCAAAGATGTCTTGAGTTCCTCAACTCTTCAAATGGATAAGTGAAGACGGATGGGTCCAGGTTATGCCAGCTTTCAGTATGCCATGCATACCCAGAATCACCAAGCTTTTCACAGTGGCCTATTTTCTCACTTCCTGTCTTCCTGCAGCTGTGTGGTCCCCTGCAGACTGGGCAGCCTTCCACAAGCCATAAAACAACTTGAGGAGTGCCCTAATTTAGGCTTTGTTTAAAATTTGCCTTGACTGCAGCCATTGGCCAGAAGCGCAGCAGTGCGCTTCTTTACCATGACAGGTAATGACTTACTGTTTGGACAACTTTTTGTTTGTTTGTTTTTGTTTTTGTTTTTGTGGCAGCACAGAAGGATATTTCACTGCTTACTTCTTCATCCTCATTAACGCAGAGAAGTCTGCTGAGAAAATACATGGCTGTGTGAGGGAAACAACGTCATGCTTCAGGGTAGGATGTGATGTGATCCCTGCAGAGGAAGCTATCACTCTCCTCACACGCTGCCTGTGCCATTGCATGAGCCACCGTGGGCAGCTTTGTGCAATGGGGCAGGAGACAGTAAGAGCGTGTCAGCTCCTCCCTTTGCATCCTTCCCTGACTGATACAGGGGTGTGTGGCAGATGAGGGTGAGTGTGTAAGGCTCAGCATGGCACATGGTCTTCCTTACTGCCATAGCAAGCCACGTTCCTAGCTCTGTTGCCCAAATCTGCTGAGTCTGTTTGTCTGTCAGCTGCTCAAAATGGGCATTATTTGCTTCACCAGCAATTTTGCTCTCTGAAGAAATACTGTCCACTGCCACTTGCTGGCTCTGGAAGGAAAGTACCACGACTCTTGCACAAGTAAATAGTCATTCTGGTTTCATTTTTTCTTGAATCAGGTTATATATCCTGGTTTATATTTTTCTTTTTCTTCATGCCCTTTTTCTGGGTCCCAGAAGAAATGTGGTAAACTAATATTTCAGTGAATAATATTTTTAATTCTCCAGAAAACCAATTAAGCAATTTCAGAAGCCTCTAAGCTTTATAACTGGCTTTCAAGTATGATGCATAACATGCTATGCTTGTGGCTCACAAACAGGTATGATGACAGAGATTTTTAAATCATGCTTTGCTCAAAATGTGGCACCTCCTAGCAGATGACATGTTGTTCTCAGCATTTTTCCTTGGTAAAGCTTGACACTGCCATCACCTTGCCTTACAGGCTACTCAGATTTGCTATTTGGTTCTGCAATAGTTTGTACTGTTTCCAGAAGTCTGTCTTTTTTGATTTGGTTATTGGCATATTGAAAAGGTGAAGGAATTTCCACTGGCTCAATGAACCCAGACTCTTTTCACATCATCTTTGAAAACAGGTACTCTGCTGGATGGGTACGTTCCACTTGATTATGGGGGAAGTGTTTCAGAAATGAAAGAAGTGATCTACACATGATTTTCCGTATGTCTAGTTTTGCTTATTGAATAAGAGATTAGAAACAGCTATGACCTTGAGATCAAAATGAAATCTTGCTACTTATTTCTGCTAAGCAGAAATTCATTGCTAGAGTAAGAAAAAACAGTAAAGGGTGTAAGATTTCCATGTTCTTAAAAATCAAAGCCACAATCGTAAGAAAAAACACCACCACCACTGTCTGCTTGTTCTTTCTGGCAATGCACAGTAACAATATGTAATACAGTTACAGCATGCAACAGGAGGTCTGATTTTTAATTTTGTTTCTTGCAGCATTTCTATTTTAGGTCATTGCAACTGATGCTTTTACAAATTGATTTTTTTTTTTTTCTTGAAAATCAGCTTGATTGTTTTGTTTTACTGTTTCATCCTGATGAAGCACAAATTTCCTGTATTTGATTTTTCACTTTGCAAAATTGCATGACTTTACAGCTTTCATAAAAATAACAAAGTAGGTTAATTTACCAGAGTTGGAGGATGCAGAATAATGTCATTTCAACTATATTTCAACAGCTATGTCTTTCAAATGGAAAACTGAACCATCAGTCAGTGCCAGGAATTTTTACAAAAATATGCATCTTCTGCATTTCCTGGCACCTATGAAACTAATAGTTATAAATTCCACTGCTTCTAAACTGGAAAGGCAACTATTTGCATCGCAAATCCTATTTAATATATGGTGTAAATAATAATGGATTCAAATCACATCTCTTTTCAGTACTGGAGCATTAGGCCATAGTTACACGAATTTCTTGAAAAGCTGGTAGCCAGGCATTGGGATTTTCTACTATATAGATAGCATTTGGCTCAAGACTGTGATAAACTCTCAAAACAGAAATATCTAGCAGTCATACAGAAAGATGAGGAACCCTTAAATAAACAGCAGACAGAGGAGGTTTATAGTTATACTGTTTTTCAAAATGTTTTACAAAACGCAAGGTTACAGAACTTTACAAAACATTTGCCTTTCTGTCAGTAACTTTTGAAACAAAAAAATTGAGTCACTCCAAACTTTGACTGGCAAGAGAAGGCCAAAAATTCTCAATATTTTCTAACTGGGGCTGACTCCAGGGGAGGCCTTAGAAGGGTTTAAGACCTTCCAAGTTTTTATCAGAAAGTAAGAAATCCCCTTTGAGTGGCACCTCAGGCTAGACTTGCCACACCGGCCTGCCATCCCAGGTGTCCCTCCAGGCCATTGTCCTTGCTGGGGGACATGAGCAGGCAGCGCCTTTGGCTTCTCTGGAGCCTGGGCACTCACTACCACAGTTCCTGGCAGTCCTGTTGGCCTGCTGCATGCATAGACAAGATCTCAGTGGGACAAAATCTCTTATGAAATGATCCATGTTGCTCCACGTGTGTCATTTTTATTGTTTTAAACAAAGTTGGTGCCAGAACCGGTACCTACCTGATAAAATAGTACTGAACATGCTAACCCAGAAATTAACCCAGAAATCAAAAGCATTTAAACTCACTCCCTCTGTTATTGCCTACCCCCCTCCCCTTCTTCACAGTAGAGTGTTTTTTGGAGTCCTGATCTTTTAAAGGCAGCCAGACTGAGGCAGGTGGGAGTCTGAAGTAATTATTCCGCAGTTGGGTGCAATTACATTTTGCTGCTGCTCTCCAGCTGACAACTATTGCAAACACCTGTTGGGTTTTCTGTTCGTGCAATTTCTGCAAACTGACCCCTTAGCATGCAGTTTAGTGTGCTTGCATGAGCACAGAGATTTTTCAGCATACACACAGTTGTGAACTTCATCCTTCTCCTTGGTGTTCCTGTGGCAGTAGCGTTGTCTTGTTTTGAGAAGCAGGTTGTTCGACTGTAATCCTCATCATCGTGAAGGTAAGTGTTTACTTTAAAATCAGAAAATCTTAAGCGTGTAGAAGGCTGGGAAAAAACACAGTACGCTGTGAATGCTTTATGAGTTATGTTGTCTGAGAAGGTTAAGAGATGGTTTCCTGTTTCTATGGCTTTTATATCTAATGAGGTTCAGGAAGAGGAAGAATATTAGTGCTAGACCTGTGGACAGTCCTTTTGTGATGTGTGGCTGACAACTGCTTGTGTGCAGCTATGGTTTTATTTTTTTGGTGTTTTGTTTATGTCTCTTTGTGTCCCATATCTGAGTGATCTGTGTCTATGGCAATTTGAAAAGAATGTTCTGTGGCCAAGTTCCAGAAAGTGTTGAAATGGCAGTTTTGAAAGTGTAGCAGCCTCCAGTTGCCCTTAAGGAAGAAACACTGTAAGACATAAAAAGATACTGTTTGCTGGCACTCCTTTTCCAATCCCCTTTGTTTGGTTTCATCCAATTTAATAAATCCAATGTCAGTGAATGTAGTAATGTGGAGAGCACTGTTAATCAGACACTTAATGGCATCCCGAGCTGTGTTTTAATTCAGTTCTGTTCCCAAGATGCAAAACACAGATGCTTGGTTTAGAAGTGCGAACCAGTAGTTCCCACAGGACGTGGCTGCACTGCAGCCATCCCATCATGTTGTACCCTTCTTAAGTCTCTCAAAAAGAAAACCTTGTTGGACCAGTAACCTCTTACGAGGAAAATAAAAATGTAATTAGAGGTGTGAATAGTGGCCCAGGTTTTAAAAGACAGAGCTGAAATCCCTTCTCTAACTGAAGTTTTGAACCACATTTAACTATTTCTAATGGGAATTCTTAAAGCCAGGGAGTTGAGAAGCAGTCAGATGGAGCGCTCTTGGTTTTGCTTGTAGAAATACTCAGTTTTTCACTAAATGATGGCATGCTTGATGTCAAATGCAAAGCCCAGTTGGCCTATACTGAATGAGTGCTCTAACTCTGAAGTTACGCAGTTATGTTTGCATTTTTCTGTACCCAATTTTCTAACATTTACTATAAGATGGAGTACAAGTTAGCCTATGATCTCTATATCTCTCACTCTCAGAGGCCTGTGGAGTAATTTTTCCACATATGTGGAGTCACTTCTGTGGAGAAAGATGCTAGAGAGCCCTGTAACTAAGCCTTTAAAGCCCCATGTTGTACCCTGGGCCAGGTGCTCCAGTAAGGGTACTGCTGGGCTAGAGAAGACCCCCAGCTTATCTCCCAGATAGATAGGGCTGGGGGATGGACAATGTCGTGGTGGTGGTAGGGGAGCTCTTGTTATTTTGATGCTGCTGCTTGAAAAAAGGCATTAAGAATGATAAGGACGCAAGAATGCTTCCCAGGCTGAGAAAGCCTGGCAAGGAAGGATCTGCTTTGTAGATCTTGGCAGGGCTCGTGCCAGCACTCTTGCCTAGCTCTGCCAAGGTTATGGGCAAGCCCAGAAGTGAATCCCTGCCTTTGTGCAGAATGAGGCCCAGCCACCTGCTTAACCCCTTCAAAAATCTGGGCACCTCTGAGGAGAGGCGGGAAACGAGTTTTCTGGGAATGTAACTATTAGACTGGCAAGTTCAAAATGCCTAAACACCATCGTGTTAACTCTAAATTGTCATTGCAAGCTGTGGTTTTCTAAAATGAGGCAAATAATAACAGTAGATGTGTAAAACACTGTTTCTGCAAATAATTATTCCTTTACTATTGCCAGGAGCTTCTCCTGACAGCAGTGAATCCCTACAGCTCAGTAGGGAATTTTCTTGTTAGTTGCTGGTTATTCATAGGAACAAGTGTTTAGTGAATTGGAGCCCATAAATACAGGGCTATTTCTAAGCTGGTCCTGTTGTACGCGTAAAACATTTCTATCTCCATGGCTGTTGTGTGCCATGCTCTGCACAGCACTGGATGTGCTCAGGGTGATGTGCCCGACTACTTCAGGTGAAAGTACTCCATCACCAGCTACAGCTGCAAATGGGTGCTTGTTCAAGGTCAGTCATCTCAATCCCTTGTCTTCAGATTTATCCAGAGCCATATCCTGTATTAGGCATAATATACCCCCATCCTTTTAAATGTGCAACATGTCATTACATTTTGTTCACCGTGTTAGGAGGATTCCAGGAAAAGCTATTTATAAGCCGTACTTTACTACTATTTGAATGAGACAAAGTAACTTGGTATAATCTTGTTTCAAAAGAAGAAAATGTTTCCATTCTCTAATATCAAAATCTGGAAAAATACTTCATTTTAGATTTCAAGTGCTGTCTTTAGATATTTAATAACCACATGAATAAATAAATTCATAAGGCATTTTTAATGGAGGATAATTAAGATAATACATGTTTCTGAGTAAATGGAAAGAAAAATGAGTTTTGCTGAATTACTACTTCTAGAAATCATTTCAACCCACCTGTACATTAGTCTGATTGTAATTGCCTGAGATATTATTACCTTTTAATATGTTCAAATTAGGTGCAAAGCTATTTTTTTTCTTTTACCTCGGCTGCAAAGTAGGTGCACGTCTGTATTTTACTAAGACCATAAGGACAATTTTTGTTCAATCTCATTCCTAAGCAAGCATCTTTCCTCTGATATGTAAATGTTTTTATATTTGTCTTCTATCCCTTTTGTGAGCAAAAGGGGTTTGAAAAAAATTATTCTGATTCCTGAAACAGTCATCAAGGAGATGACATGGGGAGTGATTTGCCCTCCACCTCCATGCCCATGTTGCTCAAGTATACGGTAGTGATAGGGTTATGTATCATTTGGAGCCAACACTATAATAATATGTATGAAAAGTTGTCTGTGATCTTAGTGGTGATGTCACTATTTTATTAAGATGAAAAAGTGGAAAAAAAAATATATATTTGTTCCTGACTTATTTCACTTTCTTATTGGAGGCAGATGAAAAATAGTAAACTGTATTTCCTTTGTTAATTGAATACTCGCTTTTGAAAAATAAATTGGATTATTCAGTCCTCGATAGTTGACTACTTAACATTACCACGTTTTCCCTGGAGTATGAAATAGATAATCCCTGTTCTTTACTTGGGTGAGTGAGGGGAGGAAAAAATCCCGTGTTTCAGCAAAAAGCTGCCAGTGTGGGAGAGCAGGCAAGGAGCACGGTGTTGCATGTGGGACTGCTGCTTCTGTGGTCCCCTGTTCCAGGACGGTGTGCCATGTATAGCATCAGATCCAGTACGTTGCTTCAAGCAGCCAAAATGCCATGCCAATATGCTCATCAAAGCCAGGTGTGAGTGGAAATGGAGGACCACTCTGGCTTTTACACCAAGTATAATTTTGTGGTCTGTTGTGAACTTCTACTCTGGCTATATTCGGTAATTGCGGCATTTGTAATGAAGGGCTAGGGCGGTGGTTTCCATGCTGTGAGGCAGGGGTACGTGGCCTTCACAACTACACCAAACAAGCAGCAGCTATGGATTCACAAGGACTGAACTGAGTGTGACCAAGTGGTTCCCTTGTCTCACTCGTCCATAGGAGATGCTGAGACATTGGGCTAGACAAGGAAAATGTGGTTAGTCCTGTGGTAGCATTACAGACATGACACAAAAGAGTAATGATCCAGGTCATTTTCTGTCCTGTTGAAGTGAAAGCAGAACTTGTTGTATCGTGTTGTTTCTATACAGCCTAACGCCATTTATTGTCTTTTCTGGGCTTCTCTTTCTTCCTGCTAAAATGCACAGACCCTATATAACTGGTCAGGATGAGGAATTTGTGTGATGATTTCCACAAAAACACAATGAGATGTCTTCGCTTTGGCACAAAATAAGGTTCTTTCTCTTCCCTCCCTGCCTGCCCAGGCTGTTGCAAAGCTAAACATATATGAAAACTTATCTTCACTTGCGTAAATATTCACGGTGGGAATTTCATTAACTTAAGCGTATGTTTTAACTTCTCTCATTCCAGAGAAGATTTTATACGTTGAAACAAATGGAATTGCTATTTTGCAACACACAGTCCTCTAGACTGTCAGATAACCTTTACGGCACAGTAATCGGAGGTTATTACTGATGTGTTAACAGGGGAGGAAAGAAGAGGAGAGAGTATGTTTTCTGGGAAGCTGCAATGTGCTCTGAGCAAAAACAGAATGCACTTCTACTCTGCTTCTCGAGCTATTTTTTGTTTTGTTTTGTTTTCCTCCCCACTTCTGCAGTGAAAAATGGAATATAAAATGTTTGTGGTGGCACTAAAATTCCTTGTATGCATGTTTAGAAAAAAATAATAATAATCCTGCAATGATAATGGTGTGATTCTTGCACCTAAATGCCGAAATTGCATCAACCCTAGAGGCTTTGACTGGAACTGGGCATGAGAATTTCCCGATGTAGATGCCTGCCCCATAGCTGCTCCTCAAGTTCCTTTAAAAATCTTAGGAGGGAAGGAGGCAACTTCAGGATGCAATCTTTCCATCTATTTCAAATGCCTTCTTCATTGTGGAATGAGTGGTATAAATATTTCTTCCTATACCAGGAGATTAGTATTTTAAATTTAACAAGTATCATTTAACAAAAAAAAAAAAAAAAAAAAAAAAAAAAGTTGATTAAACCACAGTTGCTGAGTGACTGTGCTAATGGATTACCATGCAGTCAAAGCAAAGGTGTCAATGGGATCTCTTAGCTGCAGATAGAGACCTTAGATGCAGAAATATTAAGACAAAATCTTTTGCTTATTTTTAGGTGTTTGTGTCTGTAACTCTATTTGGTGACTCTTTAATTCAAATATTAAGGACTTCTGAAAGAAATTAGGTTTCTGTTTTCAAGTCAATCCTAAACATGCTACTCATGAGTATTATTGGTAATATTATGAGTCTAGTAAGTGTGTTGCTTACACAACCAATGAAGATTTAAAAAAAAAAAAAAAAAAAAAAAAGTTTTTCTTGAAATGTTTGCTGCTGCTGGAAGTAGGGTGATTGCATAAATAGTTTAATTAGAAATTTCAGTCTTCCAGCCAACTGGAGGCAGGTGGTGGTGGTGTTTCCTCACTCCACTTTCATAAAAATGTTAGAAATGGTTAGAATGATCTGGATAATTACGTACTTTATTTAATAATTCTAGATGTGTAGTTTTTCTTGTTGGCTGGTTGTTTTTTTTTATTCTCATTCTTTATTTTATACATGGGCTATTTTAGACTGGACTTATTTATTTTTAATGAGAATAACAGGAGGTTTAACCCAACACTTTGTTCACCTACAAAGCTCTGAGGAAATCATTACTCAATAAAACACTTTAACACATTCTTGAAACCCTTACAGATGAATAGGATTTTGCTGAAGTTTGTGTTAGTGTTTTCCTTATGGAATTTTATTCAAGAGGTCCCAGCCATTCAGCAGAGGATGTCTTTGTTGCAACATCATCATGAGCACTCTGGCTTGAATTTCATCTGTGCTTTAGCTACTTTTCCTGAAATGTCCTGTGTCTTAGCTAAGGCATGAACCTCCAGCCACCTTCATAAACCTGGTGCCCATATTTTTCATTAGTTCCTACCCTGTCAACCACCAGTGTGGCATCACAGCCACTCTGACGGTCAATGTCTGTCTACCTAGAAGAGCTCCTTTCATAGGATATTCACAAAGCTGGTGGGTGATAGAGATAAAAGCCTCGCTGGAGTTTATAGTTTGCTGATCACCTCAGGGAAGTTTCACTAAGAGCTGTTCCAGAGGCTTTCAGGTTTTGTGCCATATATCTGGATTCCTCTGTAAAGAGGTAGTGCAGATTTCAGGCTTTGCAGCAACATGCGATTAATTCCGATACCACGAGTTGGATGTGGGCAAACACTGTCGCAGCTTGTGTAGATCTGCAGTGTTTGGCAGTCAAAATACACTTTGTAAAGTACATCCCCATTTGCAAGCTTGTTCACTTCAGCAGTATCAGAAGACCAGCATTTTTGACTAATCTATTTATGGTGCATAATGTGGACGTATGAGGAAGCAAACGGTGTTTGTCTATAAGGATTCAGTTAGCTGGAGCCATAAGTTGCTTCACTGTATGGCTCACCTCTGTTTTCCAGCTGACGGAGTTTTCAAGGTCAGGCATTACCTGGAAGGCTGGCATCAGCCTGGCCCATTGCATCAGTTGCTGTATGCTGGAGTTCAGACTTTCCAGGCGGCACCACAGGTTGCCTGCTGTAAGGATGAGAACTGTGTGGCCTTAGTTACCCGTGAGGCTTTTAATTCATACCTGTGATGTTATGGCAAGGAGGCTGAAGGAAATAGAGGCAAAGCCAGATCATTCCTTGCATGATGCTTTTATTAAATCTGTCTGCATCCTGCAGTTGAATAAACTGTTTTATTCCAAGCTTGCACAAGAGGAAGCAGTCTGAATGATGCAAAAATACTCTATTTTCTATTGCTCTGATTAAAAACTGTTATGCTTGCAATATTACGCTGCTGTTGAATTTGCATAGGTTGTGCAACGTGGCCTGACACAACGTCTTCTGTTACTTATCATTGTGTTTCTTCTTTGTTAGTGAGGGGTAGGGGATCACATCCCTGTATCTGAGGCGAGGGTCAAGGCTCCTTCCATTCAAATCAATTCAGAAGGAGGCTTACCAAGAAGAGTTGTACATAACTGAGGGTCTTCCCCCGACACACACCTATGAGCATGTCCCCTCTGCTGGCCTGCTCTGTGCTTGATGTGAAGCTGGAATGGCAAAAGCCAAAAATGTCAAAACATGAGCATCAGCACAAGATGGGAGTGTTGCTCATTCCCTGCTGGTGTGTTACGATCTCTGAGCATTTCTTGCAAGCAGTTTGCTTTCTGCGCTCCTGAGCATGAGGCCCTAGCTGTGAGGTACCTGCCTGCAATGGCTGGGTTTCCTCTGAGGTTTCCCCTGGGTTTTCTCTCTCCTTGTTCATGATGGTTGTCTGGTGTGTCAGCAAAGTTACAGAAGGGTGCTCACCAGTGAGGAAAGCTGAGGAAAGCCAGTATGTGCTTTCCTTACAGCTGGTATTACTGTAAAATAGATTTGAGACAGAGGATGTGCCATAAATATTTACTGTGCTATTCCACTATAATTTAATGATGAAAGCTTGTATATGAGCTTTTATTTTTAAGAGCAATTTCCTGCTCCTCTCTGTTACGCCGGGATAGCTGCCATTTCGCCTGGTGCTTCTGAGAGCAGCAGTGCTGATGCAGTGCTGTAGTGCACCCGAAGTGTCCGCACCAAGGGCTGGTGTAAACCTCTGACCGCGCTCGGTGTGTTACCGAAGCCTGAGCTGACCTAGAGGAGCGAGGTGCTTTCACAGCTTGCCTCCTTGTGCCAGTGTCACTTTCATTTTTGATGAAAACAAATGCAGAGAGCTTAAAAGGAAAAGTGAAGGTGTTCTAGGTAGTTGTGATGTGCCTTGCATGCAAGACTTCAGGTTCTCCCCTCCCCTTTAAAAGGAAAAGCAGAACCATTCTCATAAAGAACTGAAAATAATTAGAAATAAATTATTCTATATTAAGTGACATCTATTACAAAAAAATGACATTATTTCATATAACTTGGTAGGAAACGTAACTTACCATTTTAATACTTCATTATTTAGTTATATCAGCTCATTGGTTTATGTTTTCTGACTTGTTTATCTAATGGCCAAGATGTGTGACTTCATTTAAAGTATCAAAATGTGAAAAAGTGTTGAACCGTGTCCTCCACCCTGAAGAGTAATGGAAGAAGGCTGCTGTATTTCTGAGTTCTTTACTTCTGGATTAAGTCAATTATTTCAGCACTATAAAGAAAAAGCTTGTGTCTCGGACAATAATTACCAAGTAGACGCTCTTTAACGCCCGGAACATCTGGATCATGTTGACTTTTTTACCATGGCAAAAAGGGTAAATGAAATATAATTCCTGCTTTCTGATGCCATGAGGATTTCCTCAGTCCCACAGCAGCTGGAGCTCCCAATCCCTAAGCATTATATACATGTATGTGTATATATATATATATATATATATATATTTAAGTGTTGCAGATGCTGTGCGTTTTTACAAAGAATTGACACAGCTTCCACCAAAGTGACTTCTGTGTCAAATGGAGTGGATGAATGAATCAGTCTTTAAGTTCAGCTTTCTTTGTTAGTCATTATTTGAAACAAAATACATCAATATTCTCACAGGATATATTAATAGTATCAGAATAAATTAATAATTGCCAGTTGCTTACAAACAGCTTAAGCTATTCTGTTTTCATCTTCTGTTCTGTGGTGGGTTTTCTTTTTTGTTCATAAATTTTTCTTGGCTCTCTGTGTATGTTTGGTTTTCCTAAGTAGCTTTAATGTTCTATTACTTCTAGAATAATATTTTTAATACAATATAATCTTCAGTGATAAACTGTAGTAGGCTGGCTCTGGGTCAGAAGAAAGCTATGCTAAATTTTAGTTTGAATTTTAGGCCTGTTGTTAGGTTTTAAAAAGAAAGAACCTGCATTAAAAATGGTTTGACTCTTTTATGTGGTGGATTAGCCTGGGTTTAGCTGCTTTGAAATCTGGTAATCAGATAAAGTCCTGCACAAAGCAACTGCAGCTCTTTGCACTAGTGCTTATGGTGTGGACCAGCTTGAGGTCAGCAATCAAGATGAAGGTACATTTCAAAGGATTTCCCTTGGGAATGAGTGCTGAGCATTGCTGATGGATCAAAAGCGCTGCTCTGTGGCGATGAAAAGGAGCAGAGAAGCACTTACTGTCATGGAAGTACAAACTGTGTTTGCAATAACATTTGGCATCCTTCGCAAAGTGCATGGCTATCAGGGCAACTGAAAGCATGACAGCCACTCTTACGTTTCCTTTCAAAAGCCTGTGCTACATACTTAATCTTCTGAGCAGAATTATTTAACCAGCTGTGGCATTTCTCTTTCATGTCTGGAAGAGGAGGCCTAAGCACCGGTGTAGGTTTTCTGAGAGAGAAGCCGGTTACTTTTCCCTGGCGGTGGAACTGATTCAGCTTTGCTGAGGCAAATGTCTCCATCAGCAGGGCTGTCGCTGCCCTGCTGTTGGGTGCAGGTGGGATTGAGACAGGTCTGGGCAGAGGGAGGGGGGCCATCCCCTAAAATAGGGCTTCTGCTGCCACTTTAGGGTGAAGGGGGGAGTTTTTCCTACCCACTTCCTACATTTGCCCCAAACTGTGGTCATTTCTGTTGGCTGGACCCTGTAACCTGCAGAGGTCAACATGAATAATGCTGTCTTTGTGATACAGTCATGCATGTTACGGCCCCAGATCCACTGAAACTTGCAGACAGGCACAGAAGGGCAAAAGGCAATAACGCTGTTTAATTTGAGTTTTTCCTTCTTTACAACAGTTTAAAGGAAGGGATGCCTGGCTCACCATTTCTCATGGTTCAAAACAACAGAATGAGCTCACTGGCGTACATATGTCTAGCAAATGTAGTAGGTTGTGTTTGGTGGGATTGATGCAGACTCATAAAACGAGAGGCTCAGGTAGCTTTTGTTATTGCAGCTGCTATTACCAGAAACTTCTGTGGGGAAGCGGCTGCTGGTTTGGGGCATTTTATTGCACAGGAGAGGCAGACATTGTACACGATATAAGTTTGTATTCTCTTTCCACTTGCTGTAGGAGCAGATCCTGGGTACTGAATAATAGGTTTGTATTTTTCCAATCCAAAAATAAAGTTATCTTGTGTTGGTAATGAACTTCTGCTGTTAGCAGAAATTCTTTCTTCACAGGCACCTGGAATTTCTTAACTGGTATGTTAAGTGCTGGTACTGTAACTTGAATTTGTTCAAAACTGCCATGGCAACTTGGTGGTGGCAGCAGACTTGAGTGACCTAGAAATAGCCTGGTGATCTGTCTGTGGGTATAATATTTTTAAAAGATTATTACCAGTACAGGACGAGCAGTAGCCATGCTTAAATGATTAGTGTGACAGAGAATGCATTAAATATAATATGTCACTGAAAGGATCTTGGGAGAAGATGGTTTCAATGTGTTTTGCAAAAAGAGCAGGCGCAGGAGGACAATCAGCAACTAAGAACTGCCTGGAAAGCCTCATATCAGTATGCAGGACGGTGATTTGTACGGTGGGACAGGTAAAACTTGGGGTTTTCCTGGAGTTTCTGTGACTGTACTGCAAGGGAGAATTCCTGCTGTATCAAATATTTTTGCTCCGTTGCCCCTGTATTTGTTCTGACAATTGTGCTTTCCTTATGGCCAACTCTGTGCTCTGGGATTTACCTTGGAGTGCCCAGGGACTGACTTCTCAACAGCCACTTGTAAAGTTACACCAAGATTGGAGTGAATTCATCTGTAAAATTGCAAAAATCCATTTCTGCGTCTGTGGCACTGATGATAGCACTACAAATTACCAATGAGAACATTAGTGGTGTTATGATGTCTCAGTTAGATCAGTTACAGCTGAACTGTTTTCAGCTAACATAGCCAGCTGCTGCTGCTGTTCTCATGTTGATAGCCAGAACCAAACGGAGAAAAAGGGGAGAGAAGCCGAGTGAAGGGCAAGAAGATAATGAGGCGGTGGTAGTGTTCTGACAAAAACAAAAGAACAAACAACTCATTACCTTCATATTTCCACTCTCCTTATGTTGGAAAAGTGATGGCAACAAAAGAAAGAGGGAAAAAATAAAAAGGAGGCAGGAGATGGGCTCTCATAAAAGACAAATGCGGTCTGATGGCTGCTGCTCCCCAGGCAGATGTGCTGCTCTGCTGGAGTTGTTTGCAAGCGTGTCTTACAGCTTCTCTCCAGTCTTTTCGTTAGACTGGAAACTCATTAACCTGGAAAGTAGCCAATGGCTTTGCTTTAGCTCATACTCAGGTATGAAAGTGCCAGAGGTACTTGGCAAAGGGTCACAGAGCAGGCGTGATTACATTTTAAGTGCTGAAATGTTAATAGGGCCTGGGGAAAGTCCTCCCTCATGAACAGGCTGCTGTGCAAGCATCCGGTCTGTGCCTTCCTCAGCCATGTCCTGTGTCCGTCACCAGGAGATAAAAGGCACTGGCCTGGAGCCTGATGATCCCCGACGACAGCATGTACCGAGTGGTGCCTGCACTGATGCTGCCAGGTACTTTCAGAATATGACTATGCAGTTACTGGGGCTGAAATACTATTCAGTAGTCATTTAATGTGCAGCAAAGAAAATATCACCCAATTTCCTTTCAAACGTTAGCCTTAATGCAAAACCTAAAAGAATAAATTAACTAAAAAGTTCGTCTTCTGCTTTTGCTTGTCTTTGTCCTCTGTGGCACTGGAACAAATGACTGTGTGCCAGAGACCTCCTCCCAGCCTTCTGCTGCCAGATGTAACACAGCATTCCTGAAAGGGCAACGCTTTTTCTGCCGGCCTTTGTTTGCTGAGACATTTTAATGTATACCAGTGAATATGCCTGCTCCTGGTTATGCTTTGTGAACATAAATGAACATAAAATTGAACATAAAATGTAAGAACTAGGTAGCAACAGCAGTGACTGTGATTCCTTCAGTGTCTGAGCTGGTTATTTAAGCAGCATAACTCTGCAACCTCTAGCTCCTTTCTGTGCCATCTGATGATCCTGTCTTAAAATGGCTCTGGTGCTGGTGGGGCCTGTTGGGCTGCCCTTACATTGGCCTTTTAGCTCAAGTCAGGGATGTGATTTTGAAGGAAATCTCTGAATCGTTTGGGGAAAACTGGAGGTGATTTCCCTTGTGTGAACCACATTTAGAGTCAGGATCTGCAGCAGAGAGAGAGTCCCAGCAAAGGACTGTGCCTATTCAGGTGCAGTGGTGAACACAGTGTTGTTTTCAGGACAACATTATTGGTTTTGAGACAGCTACTTACAAGGTATTATAGTCCAAATCAATTCTTTTTAAGTGGAAGAGAATATATCTTCTGTGGCATAAGTGCTTTTATATGCTTCAGTAGTTGCGGACGGTCAGTGATAAAGCTTCAGTGAACCTCCTGGGAATTAAGGTTTCCTGGAATGTAATTTGCCCAAAAGTATGTTGCCCTAAATTTTAAAACAGTTTTAGAAGCCTGGACTTAGAGTTGGTTAGCAGAGATGTGTAAGCTGATAGGAAAGAAGAAAAATTGCCAGGATCCTGGTGTCTCACTGGAAAAGGCAAGGTATTGCCTTATTATTTGTTGCCAGGTATCCCACTGCCAGTAGCAAGAGCTCTCTTTCGGTGCTTGAGGAAATGAGGAAAAAG
Organism: Nettapus auritus; assembly: GCA_011076525.1. Lineage (NCBI taxonomy): Eukaryota > Metazoa > Chordata > Aves > Anseriformes > Anatidae > Nettapus > Nettapus auritus. The sequence goes on along the minus strand of CM021768.1, from coordinate 36,772,832 downwards.
GAAAAGCTGGTAATAAATGGGTGTTCAGATGATCCAAATCATTATTGTTCCTTAAAAGCTTCATTTCAGCCAGTTGCTTTTGGCTTGTCAGTTTTGGGGTTTGGAGATGTCCTCCCCTCTCCACACGCAGGCCCGCTCATTGCATTTCCCCCAGTAACACCGCTGTGCCCGAGGGCCAGGGTGCAGCACGTTGCTGGTGGCACCAATTCCAAAAACCCCTGCTGCATTCTCTTAATCTCACACTAGTGCTACCGTTCCGGTTCACTGCTGTGATTCCCTTGTGCTCCTGTTTCAAAATAAGTATGCGGGCTTATTTGATAATGAGCTGATGGCCTCTCAGGATTACTTACTATAACCTTAAGACGTTGGCTTGTTTTTCTTCTCGTACTGCACCTTACAAAATTATTCTATGGGTTAACTTCCCTGCCACTGTAAATAAGAAGGACTGCTGTCGTCGCTTAAGGTAACTGGGAGTGAACTTAAGTTTGCTTGAGGTAACTGGCAGTTTGGGGACAGTCCCCACCCAAGAGATGGTAACCCTGTAGCATCCCTGCAGGTGGCTGCACAACCCATGGCTTTGCGACAAGCCGATCTGATCGGTCCGTGACGTGTTTGAACCAGGTGGGAGTCTGCTAGACTGGATGCATCTGCCAGGAGCGCTTCATGTTGGAAAGAACAATAGTAAATGCTACAAAGTGAGAGGCAAGCTAAGGTTAGCATTAGAGTTATAATGATTGGCTTTCTCAGGATAATTAATGGATTGCAGGGAGGAAACATCCTGAGGTACTTCACAGGTTTTTCATTAGAAACCCCTTTTATGTGTGAAAAGGAAGCAAAAAGGGCAAGATGGGAAGAACTTTGGTTTCAGGGGAAGGTTACCCTGAGAGTTTAACTAGTGGTTTTCCTCCTTTAGAGCTGGGGAACCTTTTGAATAGCCAAATCTGCTGCTACTTTAGTAATCGGTAGCTCTTGGATTTTAAAGGTATGTAGTCACTGCAGGAAGTTATGATGAAACCTTGAAGTAGACAAGTGTTTATACGTTTACTCCTCACTGTTTATCTTAATAGTCTGTTGTCAACTGTTCATTATAGGGAATAAACCAAAGCTGTCCAGGATAGGAAGAATCTTAGGATACAATGATGATCCCTCTCTTATCCCTCTGCCCCCTTTATTTTTCAATCATTTGTATTTTAGAGAAATAATGTCTTTAACAGAGTGGTTCTGTATGCCCAGTCATGTAATACAGTGTCTATCATCTGTATGCTGAGGGATCCATACAAATTACATAAGTGTCTTCAGTACAAAGTCTGTTTCCCTGAAAGGAAAAATGTCATGTAGTTCTCCTGTGAGGAGAGAGCCTAACTGGCTTTGAACTGCTTTTGTAAAAAGGACACAAACTTCTGAATGGTTTTGAAGTTTTGTTTGTTTGTTTGTTTTTCTATATGTTAAAAAATATCTATAGACTGAGAAACCTCCCTTAAAAAACCCATAGACTAAGAATAACTACTTGAGTAAGAACTAGCACATCACATACTGTATTTTGCAGGGACTTGGACATGTCTTGCAGCTTCTGTGGGTAATATCTATTAAAAGCTCAGTATTAAGAACAGAGCCCTAAGAGGCTGACAAGAAGGAAAAGCTGAAAGGGAGAAATATATTGGCTAGGGAACAGGATCGGATAAGCATATTATGCCTGATTATTCTCTTAAAGAGAAACTGATGGTCTCTCAGTGGGAATGCATTGGTGGCTCGCTATTTCTCAAAAATATATATATATTTAAAATATTAAAATATTTAAAATATTTCTGCTGGAAAATTCCTGAATGTTCTAAATGGGAATCAGTAGCTCTGGGATTTTTAGGTGAGATATTAGGTTTTAAAGAGCTTTCTAATTCCTGTGTTTTGTTAGTCATGATCAGTAGTGGCCTAAAAACTGACGTAGACTGCAATATTTCTCTATGGCAATGCAAATAGTTTGCTCACCAAAAGCCGCAACTGCTGCTAACTAAGCTATCTCTGCATAAAACCTTTTAACAGTGATGATTTATTGTGTCCTCTGTGTACTTATAGTGTCGGTAGCGCTCTGTTAGAAAATTTGCACATTGAACCACTTTGATAGAAGAACATAAACAGTCTCTTATGAGGAGTTTAATAATTTAATGCTAGTTCATTGTGCTTACATAAATTTCATTCTTGAAATTATTTTGTGGTTGTGGGAAGTTAGCACGTGCTGTAATCTCAGAACTTCTGAAAAGTTTTTTGAATAAAATGAAGGTGGGAGGAGCAGCAGACGATGGGAGAAGCGAGAGCTGAGAGGAACAGGTTTGGATTTCAGGTGGCCATGTGGATAGGTCCCCCCCCCCCCCCCCCCATGCTTTTTGGCTCTGTTTTAAGAACAAAATGTGACATTATACTGGGTGTAAATGCTGAGGAGGTGAGTTAGTGAGCATTCCACTTCCATACTAATTTGACACCTGAAGCAAGTCTTTATGTTAAATTTGCTTTGAGGTTGGTGGAGAACATTTTAACACACAGCACACTTGATTTCTTCTTTTTTAAACTTGGAATAGCCTGGGAATCATTAAGTGCCAAATGCTTTCATCAAGCCCATAAACAAAAGGAGATTCTATAGTAAATCCATTTACTCTCCTGAGGTTTCAACAAAACACATTTTCACTTTTTCAAAGTGGAGGAATAAATCTGTAGCTCTTTTTAAAGAGACTCACTTCGGGGCCCTAGGAGGCAGACACAGTACTGGATTTAAAACAAAAGCTGTAACAAAGGCATCCTCACCAGGCTCAGTAAATTGTGCTGACATTTTATACATCTGTAATACGTCTGCATGCGAGAGCTATTCAGGCACTACCCAACCTAGCAACACTGATAGCCGCCTATGAGGGGAAAAATATGTGCTATAGAGATGCTGAGTTTTGATTAAATAAAGCGATGTTGAGTGAATCAGCTTCTTGACTGGAAGAAAAATCTGTGCTCCGGCTCTTGAGAGGGAGAAAATTACTTCTACAGCAATGGAAAGCTTAAACAAACAATCTGGTGTTTTACCTCTATTTAATCACTCTGTACTTTTTTTTTGAGATGTCTTTCTCATCGCAGATCATCTTTATATGTAAACACACTGGTAATTAACCTTGCCTGACTTATTTAACAATGACACAGTTGCTGCTCGGTAGAGGTTCTTAGCTCAAACACGGGGCTGACATTACTGAATAAATAGAGCAAAGGGACGTTGGCTGGCTCTGGAGGTTGGCTCCTGCACCAGAAAATAACTCTGGATCACAGCTGGCATCTGTTGTGTTATGTCTTGGAAATATGGACTTTTATATGCATTTGGTGGCAGAGGTTTTCTACCAAGCATCAGGTGGCAGAAACTAGTCAACCACTAGTTTATTTAGTGCAGAATGCACATGTATTTTCTCAAAAGACCAGCTTCTATCAGAAATCAGTTCATTCATATACATTTTATTAGCTGAACTCAGAAGACAGGGATAGAATCCTTTTAATGGGTGTTGCTTCCTTGAAATTCATAGTAATTGACTAGCTTAACAGAAAATGTTGTAGACAGTTGGTAAAACTACATTATTCACTTGATGCCTCCTGTTTCTTTGGATGTTTGGAGGGCATGTTTAGACTTCATGGTCAGACAGAACCTAACAAAGCAGCCCAGTGCAGCAACTTTGAGAACAGGCACTGCATCTTGGGTCATTTCTTGCCCAGAAATTACTGATGTGGCTTCCTCACACAAAACACAGGCACAGCACGTGAGGAACAGGCCTTCAGTAAGAAACCTTGAGTCCACAACCACAAGCTGGGGTGGTTAGATGAGAATGGAAATGAGAAAGAACAGAGACATGAATTGCTTGTGTCAGCACTAAACTGGAGGAGGAAAAAAATAAAAAGGTAGCTTCCGTGATTGTCTTCAAATTAAAAATAATTTTATTCATATTAGTAGTAACGAATTATAAAGTGAATAAATAATTCTCACTTAAGCAACAAAAATGTTTTGGTGTTGACATTCTTTGGGGTGTGAAAGGAAAAAATATGACTTCATTCCAGCAGTGATAAATAACAAATGGAACACAAGTTTTCCAATCGTGTTTACAGAGTATTTTCATATATGTATTTGGTTAAGAACCGTTCTAGGGGAAGTAGATTTTTCCTCATCTTCCTGCTTCTTCTCCTACAGAAACTACCTATCGTATAGATAAGCAGTGCTCAGAACGTTCCCAGTATTACTTTGATTATTGTAGGTAAGCTTCTAGAAGAGGTTAGGCTTTTGTGCTCACCTCCCTGTTCAAAATGAAACTAATGCTTTTCTCCTTGAACGAATAACCTTTCACAGGCACAGGGCTAAGATAGCAGGCACTTCCCAGTTCCTGTGACTTTGCTTACCCCTGTCTAACGAAGTTCAGCATTCATCCCTTCTGAAAATCAGTCCAAGTTGTATACGTAATTCTGCTGTGCTGTCTTGAAAAAGTCATGTGATGTGAATTGAACCTTTCATCTCTTCTTTCCAGTAACTAAATGAAAAATGCAATTACTGCTGGCTTTTAGGCTACTCAGGGGATGTCTTGACTTGAAGTCATGAACTTTGGTTTGCTTGTGTGCAAAGCACAACTGGGGCCAAGCTGTGAAACGTGGGCTGTGTTTAGATGTCATGGAGAGTAGGCAAGGCCAGGTGGTTCAGAGCATCCAGAGGAGACCACGTGGTGTCCTATTTAGACTGATATGGCTTTGTTCTGAATATAGTATATGATTGGTTAAAAGACTGTCTGAAAATAAAGAGAAAATCAATAGCAAAATGTAAGACCAGTGTTGTGACTGACAGTTTTATTAATAAGATGATATGAGAGCAATCTTCAAATTTAGCAATAGACTGCTAGGGCTGCTGCTCCCTGTGGACAAGGAAGACACATAAATCTTGAAAAAGAAATTCTTAACATTCTTGTGACTAAGATGAAAACAGCACTTTATATTCAGGCCTGTTTGGGTTTTTACTGATGAAACAAGAGTTGCATACAGTATCACTTGTACACATAAAATAGTAAGCTTTTCTCGGTCTTAAATATGTCACTGCCAGCAGTCTCCCACAATAACTTTATCAATATTTCTCCCTAATGGCAATCAGATCAGCTGTGTGCAGCAATAAATAAAATATTTAATAACCACCCACAGAAATAGATACGGTAAGCACTATCAATATGATAAATGTGGGCACCATCCATCTTTGTAAACAAGTGCTTCTTGGAAGCGTGATGTAAAATATACTTATGAAAGCTAGTGGTAATACAAATAATGGCAATCAGTTCTAATATTCAGACAGATTCAGAATAATTTCAGATGCATTTGCAACAATAGATTTGCATCAGACTTTCAGCTAAATATTATATATAATATTAAATATTATATTTAAATATTACAATTTTATAGGGGAAATATGCATATGACAACATCACAAGTCAGTTGCTGAAAACCTCTACAACAGATGATGAATAATTTCCAAGAAGAAACTACTGATGTTTGACTAGATATAACGTTATTGTATGTATAACATGCCTAAGACTTAAAATTGGGGTGTTCTTTATCACTGTTTCTTCCTCAATGGACAATTTAAAAAACTTCTACAGCCAAAGGGCATTCTTAAAGAGATATTTTAGCAAAGATTTAGCTAATGATTATCAAGGTTGTGTAGCAATGTTTTTTCAAAGACAACTGTCAATAGAGGCAAAAATAAATAATGATCCAACAAATGGTAGGTAAAATATTTTATTTCTGTGGATATCGTATCCTGTTTGATAACATACCTATCATGCTAAACCTATAAAATAAGGCATATAGGTGGTCAAACCTGTGCTAAACCAGTTTTATATAAAACCTAGCATTATAGTTACTTCTTTTAAACTCTGATTTCTTAGTTTAACTGAGAAGTGCTGTTTCTTACCTCTTCTGGCACAGTATTTATTTATTTTCTCTAGCACTGTGCTCATTTTAGAGGAGCAAGGATTGCCTTCTGCTGTGTAACTATGAGATCTGTTAAATACAACTTCATTACAGAAGTTTTGCAAAGCTGAAAATTATGGGTCTTAGGCTTATTGTGATCAGTGCTTGCACAGCCGGGAAGGAGAGATTTCTTGTTTAATCTGCACACATTCATTATAAACGGCCTGAACAGATAATCAAGAGAAGTCAGTGCTTCAGTTCAAGAATAGGGGAGTTTAAAAAATACTGGGAGGAATATAATGAGTGCTTTCTCCTGCAACTTTGACAGCTTCCTTTCAGCTATGAAGGGCGCTATGAGCTATCCCTTCCTTTCACAGAGTAAGTGGACAATTAAACTCTATCTGAATAATTCAGATGTGCAGCATGGATTCCTGCATAGACTTCTCTGAGCAATTTCAAATCAGAATGAAAGACATTAGTTTCCTTTTCTCACTGTAACTTTGCAACAGAAGAATGTCAATATCAGCAGCAGAAATCAGCTGGCTGTTGCACACTCTAAGCAGTTTCATGGGGTGAACAGAAGTGAGATACCTTAACTTGCTCAACTTTTCTTGTGTTGAGCTGCATTATTGTAAACTGAACTGTTTCATCAGTAACTATATATATATATATATTTAAAAGGATTACAATAATAAACAAATGAAATTATTTTGAAATGTTTCACAAATAAAGGAGAGTGCACAGTACTTAAAAACAAAGCAGAGGAAGATCTGCATGCCATGGTTACCCCAGTACCCCTAAAAGGTAGAGGTTTTGAACGTCCAGGTGGTAACACCTCTGCTGGGTTAGTTCGGTGCAGGAGGACAAGTCTTGCTCAACCAGAGCTGTGCAGCAGGACTGAGAGCTGTCTGTGTGACCAATCTGTGTTAGAGTGGCTGAGGGCTTTAGAGTTTATCACTAGGTCAAGTAAACACTGAGTAATCACCAGAAGAAGCTCATGGAAGGAGGAAAAGATGGCAACTTCCTTTCCAAGTAGGAGGACAGAAGTATATGATGTAGTAATGTATGACTTACACCTTACTAAATGTGGCCTTTGATATTTGAACTCACCGTCCTGCTTCAGTACTTCCTGCCTTCAGGTTTCTCATTGTTTCAGTTTGTTTCTCTTGGGAGGACTGCACCTTTGGATAATGGTGCCACTTGTAATTTAAAACAAAGAAAACCCTTTATATGAGCCTCAAGTTAAAGTTTCTACCCAAAGTGTTAGTGTATGCAGCTGCTGCTATTGTTACTATTTCTTCCCTTGCTGTCGTCATTTAAGGTGAGACAGTCTTCCATCTTCTTCAGTTAATTATTATTCAGCTAATAATTGCTTAGATAAATAGTCCATTACTTCTGGAAATAAATCTGGGACCCTGTAGACTTCTGGCCTTGTTTATATAATCCCATTGCCCAAATAATGCTGGCTGGGTAGCGTGTTTCTTTGTGGGCTCTTTGAGCAGAGTTCCCGGGACCAGAGCACTGACTTCTTTAAAAACTTTTGAGTATAATTGCAGCTTTAGATTCATAGCTCCACATAAGCTTACTGAAAGAAATCATCAAAAGGATCCAGAGCAGAAAATGATGTTGTGGTCAAAGTGTTGTGCTGGGACTCGGGAGTCTTGGCTGCATGGAACTTGTTGGTTCCTTCTTTTGTAAAATGCGAGTGAGAATACTGCTCTGTCACAAGGTTTGGGGGCAAATATTTGAAATACTGGTAAGGAAAAGGGCTCTGTGGTAAATAGCTGAAGGTGGAAGGGAATGCATCTAAATTTCTGATGAGTAGTTTAATTATGCATTTGTCCAATTCTGTCATGTACTTTTACTTTGCCTGTTGCTGTGGTATGGTTTTTGGTTTTTCTTTTGTAAGTAGTAGTGATCCTAATTTGAGTTTTTTATTAGCTGTATACTTTAAAAGGAGAACAAAAAGACAACTACTTTGTATCCCTAGTGAATGCTGTTAATGAGTTTGCAAGAAAAATGCAAATCATAACCGGTCTTAAGCAATGGGAAGTCACTGCTACACTATCTAGAATATGACAGCAATTGTGACAGAAAGATTTCAGATTATCAGGGAAATGAAGACACGAGCACCTCCCAAACAAGCTATGGTCTGTTCTCCTGTTTGGGGTGTTTCATTCAAGTGGGAGAATGTGGTAGTGTAATTAATATAGCAGGTCAGTATAACTGTTAGTTGTTAGTAGCTCATATTCTTCTGAGATGTCAAAGCTGAATATTCTAGACCATCAGAATAATTATTTTAAAATTAGAGGAGAAAATGTACTGCCATTCCAGTGTAAATCCAAAGATTCCAGATGTAAATTGGCAAAACAAGGTAGCTTTGAGAGTCATTAAAAACAAGCAAAACTGAAGACCGGAGGGAGGAGCGAGCTTTCTGGGATGGCTCAGGCACTTGTTGACACTCCAAAGCTGCAGACACACTGCAATCAGGAAACTAACATTAGCGTAGACAGGATGCATGAGTCAAGGATATTGAACTGAGATGAAAAACATGGGATTCGGGCATCTGCCACTCGCCAATTGCTGGGCACTATTTGTGGTTCGTGCTGCTGATCAGAGCATACTGGAAAAGAAACAAAAATAGCTTAAATTGGGTTAACAGCTAACGTCTATCATGTGACTTACTGAAAGAGAGAATTCTTTAGTGGCAAGGACGTGACTGGAAGGGGCAGTAAGGGAAATTCTCATAGCGGTGCGTTGACCTTTTCTTCCACCAGCCCCCATTGCTGGATCTGCTCATCTCAGCTGGTGAGGTTTACCAGCCCAAAATACTGAGTGTGGCCTGACAAGCAAAGCAAGACCCAGGAGCTGCAGCCTACATTTTGCTATTTTCTTTCAAAATGGGTTTTCTTCCAAATTACCACCTAGACCCTGTTGGTATTCAAAACAGACATCATGACACGAACCGTTTATATGGTTTCATTTGGGCTGGATTAAAACCAAAAGATCCAAGTGACCTTGCTCAGGTCTAATAACAGCAATTCCTCTTTCTGAACATGTTTTGCTTTAGTAACAACACTTGCAGGTGTTTGGGTGGATGGATGTAGTCAAACAGTTCAACAGGATGGAGCAGGAACTTTGCATTTAACATGTGCCAGCTATACTGTGAGTCTGCTATGAGCTTTAGATATATTGGTAGCAAAAGACAACTATTTAGACATGAATCTGCTCTGAGCACTCAGTTTGGATAAACACACAGTATGTCTTGCTCTTGCTACCTTCCTGAGCCCCAGAATTTTGTCTGAAATGTAATTCCTACTCTGAGATATGCATGTGAATAGACTTTTGACGTAATTTGACAGCATGTATTTACATACCTTTTTCATCGTATTTCTGGTATCTGTCAGACAAGGAATCTGTCTCTTCCTTTGTAACGTTGTTTCTCCAACAAGCATAAATTCATTGAATTTTTACTTCTGACCTGTATAAGCTGTTTTGGCATCTCTGGCATTTTCTAGGAGCAAGTTGTTCTTAAACTCTACAGAGCTTGTTTATTTCTGAGACATTTTTAACCCACTCGGATATGTTAGTTAATTTTAGACAATGATAAGCTGATGCTCTGAATATGCTGATGCTTGTCTCTTGTTATTGAAAAGATCTATGCAGCTCTGAAAAAGTTTTTTCTTGTGATTGAAATTCCTTCTCTACAGAGAGGACAGATTTCAAAGTTTCCAAAATAGCTTGGAAAAACAGTGAAGAAAAACTACAGAGTAAAACTGTCAGTTATTTTAAGACCCACTGTAGGCATTTGTCTGAAAACAGTCCTTGTGTTTGCTGTCCAGAAATGCTCAGTTCTCTGGTTTGTATTTTCTAAAACCTAAAGCTATTTATAGTTTGGGCTCTGAGTTGTAGCATTTTTGCCTGCTTTACCTTTTTCTCCCGTACCATAGAGTAAGTAGAAGCACAGTTTGCATTTATTTGGCCAACAAAGCTCAAGTCTGAGGGGTGGGACTGGTAGGCTGCATGTACATGGAGAAGATTTGAATCCATTTATACATGTTGTCTCAATTTTATAGGCTCTTGGTGTCCTAAAGCACTTTTGGCCCAGTGTTTATACAAAACGGCTTATCTGACCTCTGTGTTTACGTAGCATAATGGATTTGCCTTTCAAACACTGATCAGCAATGGAGGTTATCTTTGATCTCCCTAAGTGTATCACGTTTTTATCCCATGAATGAATTTGCCAGCTTTATTGATAAATTCCTGACTGGGAATATCCATCCCATTAACACATTCTGGGGATTGTATTAACTGTCCATGTCATTAGGCCAAACAAAACCTCACAGTGTTTAAGAGAATTGCTGAACTTCTAACAGAAACACGTTTGTTATGTTTACTTCATCTCAAAAGCAAAAGCTAATCAAGTATGTTTTTTTGCTTACTGAGTGTCTCAAATCCAAGTATTTTCTTTGCCTTATAAGGTAGATTTTGCTCAATAACTGCCTGACACTTTATTTAACTAGGTTGGTGCAGCCAAAGCATTTTTGCCAAATTACAATTAGGACATCTACTGTCCAGAATATTTATTGTAATGTGGCTCAGTTATGTGAAAAACAACTTCTAAATGATGTGACTGTGACTGTTTTATAGTGCTGTTTTACGTTTGGTAGTAGCAGTATTTCTTTGAAGATTTCTAAGGTTTCCTTTTCATTTCAACTAAAGTGTTTTTTTTTGTTTTTTTTTTTTTACTATTTTTCAAAGAGCCCAAACATCCAACCCTTCAAGTGAATAAACACAGAAAACATAGATTATTCCCTATGGTTCTCTCAATAATGCGGTAATTCATGAGATGCTTTCAAAAGGCTTTCTTGTATGATTTCGAGATATAGACATTTGTTGCAATATGTTGTAATTACTTAGATAAATCTCAGAATATATTTCAGGACGGCCTAGTCTTTGGCTGTGTTGCAATGGTGTCTGGTGCACGTGAGATGTGAAGGCAGAAGCAATATATTCAGCTAGCTCTGCAGCCTTCCAGTCGCTGAGACAAGCTGTTACGCTATCTGAAGTGGTTTAATGGGCTGTGTACGCCAGATGACAATCAGCAGGTGGTAGCATTGGCTTGGTGTACTTTTTATTATTATTATTTATTCTGAACATTTTTCCACCTCCTGTTTTAAGGGATCCTATCCAGGGACTGAACTGAAATCCAATGTTCTCTTAAATCCACATCTGACATTGGGTCACACTGGCTTTTGTTTTAGAAGGTGAAAACAGGAGATCTGGCAGGAGGGCGAGATTCAGGACTCCCAGCTCTTGCAGAGAGTCAACTGATGGAATACAAATCACAGAGCAAATGGTTATAGGCAGGAGCCACCTTTGTGGCTTCATCTAGTCCAAGGCTAAAAATAGGAACTATTGCTGCTTCATGGTATTTCTGCACAGGCTCTGATCCCTTGGCTGACAAGCCTGGTGCATCTCCAGGGTTTGACCCTTGTTTGATGTTAGCGGTCAGAACCCTGCGGTTTTCTGTAGGACTGGGGAGATCTCTTCTGGGAGGTGCTCTCCAATCAGGTGGCAGTGAGCACAAATTAAAGCATGGAGGCAAATGTCAATGGCATCCGCAGGGCAGAGCCACTTGCAGGTTGTGCTGGGCTCTGGTCCTTGGTGGGGCCACCACCAGGCTCAGATCTGCAGCCTGAATGCATGGTTGGTTGGGCTATGAGGGAAATCACTTGTCAAATGTGCTTCCTCTTCTATTATTCCTTTCTTTTGGCTCTTGGCCTGCATAGGGTACTTGTACAAATTGTTCTATTATATCCATGTTCAGCTATATTTCACGAGTTACTTCTGAGCTGACAGAGCTCTAAAATTTCTTAGAATAATGAGTTGGTTGGGATTTTTTTTTAGGGTTTTCATGGTCTTAGGTTTTGTTTTGTTAGTGGTTCTTGCTCTTTTTTTTTTTTTTTTTTTGGTTGGTTGTTTATTTTGTAGTTGTTTGCTGCTAGTGCTGTTATTACCACTACTTAGTCTACTATTAAACTCAAAATGATTAAGGCTTATATATTTACTAAACATCATCTAAAAAGAAAAATAAGTTTTTAAATGAGACATCACAGTGGATCTGTTCAGGTGTTTAGAGAGACATCTCTGTATCAGCTATTTTGGCTGATACAGATATTTGTTTCACTTAATGTTATGGGGCCTTTCTGAATTCTGTCCCAGCCTCCAATGTAGAAATGCAATTCTATGCTGTTTTCTTGCTGTGAAATGTCTTAAGCTAGTGGTTCGGGCAGATGGGCGAGGCAAAACACAAAAGTGAGCAAGCACTTAAAAAAGCAAGAAATAGGAACTAGATATCTGGACTCCAAAAATGCTACCATGTTGATTAAAATGAAAATACAAAACCTGAGCCTTTCATCTGATCTGAAGCACGAATACGAGTTCATTTTGAGTTTACAAAGCTGAGAACACTGGCATCCTTCAGACTTCTTTGGAAAAGCAGCCAATTCAAACTTCCTGAGAGTGAAGTTTGTGGGAAGTGGTTTAATGTATTAGAAAAGTGTTTTGAACTCCAAACAGAATAAGGTATTATGCTCAAAGATGATCCTTGTGCTTAGAGAAGGAAACTACAAATTGTGAAACATCTGGGATATGGCTTGATGTGTGCAGCTCTTCAAAATATTCTTGTTGCTGGGAATGTCTCATTAAAAGAATCTATTTTTCCCTGGGCAAATAAAGAAATGGGAAAGAGCTTTCAGATGTTGTAATCAAACATCCATCCTTACAGACCCTTTGGAACAAACTGAACTTTAAAGATGGACTTGACCACACTAAATTTAAAAAGAAAAGGGGGGGGGGGAACCACCCAAAGCCATACAATTATATCCTTGGAGCCTTACACGAAAGGTATAAAGGCCTACTGTATTACATGCGCTCTACAGGGACACGTGAGTTATGCAGAGCCAAAGAGCAGGGCAGTCACGAGAAGTGACTTTTACCTCAGACAAGCATCAAGTTAGCTGTCAGGGTGCCATCAATCAGACAGAACTACATGTCAGAACTGGAGATTTGGTTTCCATTTGTGCTTCTGGTACACAGAGCCACAAATGCTGGTCGGGCTCCGAAAACAGAGCTGGTGGTGTATAATCCCTGCCATCCTACAGACATCGCCGTGCCACTTGTGAAGATAGTTATCAAGTCACACCAACTAGCAATAAAAGGCAATAAAAGCCTGAAAGATTTAACTCCCCTCTTTTTTTTTTTTTTTTTTTTCCCTTTTAATCTTGCACTTTTCTTTTAAACGGTGATTTTTAAAGGCTTGTCTTGTATTCCCAGCGGTATAAGTTAGATGAGCAGTAAGTTGCAAATAGATGTTTTAACCATGGACGTGCTGCCCTTGAGCTGTAGGGCATTGATTAGGTGTTGGTGACTTGTTACTGTATATTTCTGTAGTAAGACAATGCCTGCCCACACTAAATCACTAAATATCCCCCCCCCCCCCCCCAAGTTGGGTAAATGTATAGTTAAATCTCAGAAAACTTTGTTTCCTTCTGAAAATAATTTAAGTGGCTACTATTTTGAAATGTTTTAAAAATATGTAATGGGAACAGACTTCTTGGTGCCTATTTCAAAATTTAAAATTACTAAAAGCACTAGACTCCATTTAGCATCATGTACACCTACACACGTGCCCAGATGTATCAAGCATAGATAATTTCTGTAACACTAAAAGATTTATTTCAGAATATAGATGAACCCCGATCTATAGGGATTATTAGCAAAAGCTGATGGGTATTCTGAAAGGTTAACTTCTTGAAGGAAAGCTTTCAATCTGCCTCGGATGTAGGTATGCTATACTGGCAAGTCCATGATACTGGAAGTCTGGCTGTCCAGAAAAGAAAGCGGTGAAAGATGTAGAGAAAATGTCCTGTCGAGTGTGCAGGGAAAAAGAACAATTTCTGTTCGTGACTTCTTGAAGATCCTTCTGCTCTCAGCTCTGTGTCACACCTTTTTCTTGTTGGGTCAGAAGCCAAATCTAGCTGCCTATTGTGTGTTTGGTATTTAAAGCTGCAAAAGATGTTTTCTGAACTGCTTTTCATATCATTCATCTAGCTACAAAGGCTTCTGATACTGATGGTTAGAAACAAGAATCTCATAAATGATAGGAATACTGATTTCATGGTCAGAATGTATCACAGGTACCAATGGACTAGCTTTGTGCATTGGCTATATCAAGAGATATGTGTGAAATGATCTAAGAAAACTCAGAAGGTTCCTAGGCTTGTGAAGTTGTTCTGGTTGATTAATCGCTGTTTTGTAAAGTTTTATTTTCAGTAATTTGGAGGTGTCTATTTTTGCAACTTGCCCAGATCCTGTGGGATGTAGCACTTTTTTCAGTAAATACAAAAGCCAGTTGGGGGAGAAATCTGTAATATGCTTATTACGTAAGGTAACAACAGGTAGTATTAGAGAGAGATCCGTTTTTCAGTTCTTGATTGGTGGATTAGGGTCCTTTTTCATTTAGTCGTCTACGTTCTCTACTAGAGGGGGGATAAGATGTGATCAGCATATTGCATGCAACCATTTATTGTTGTTGTATCTTGTTCAGAATTAAACCTCTGCAAGAGTTTTTATTTCTGCTTTCACTAATCTGAGATGGAACCTCCAATTCTTACTCATTTCTGGATCTAGGGCTGTTCAGAAGAGTTTCTTAACTTATTTTCCCCTGCTACCTAGTTGCTTTCGCTAGCTTTTTTGGAAATGCAATGCTGTTGCATGGACAGAAATCAGATAAGCGTGTTTTGTTCTCTGGTATCTAATGGATGAGAGGGGAAGATTTACCATTGTTTTTATAACTCCCTCTACAAAAGTTCTTGAAACAAGAAAGCCCTTTCCAGCACCTCCTCTACTGAAAGCAATGTGGGTATGTTCTGTTGCTTTTCAAGTAACAGAATTTATGAGGCTTTGAATGTGGTGAAGGCTTATTGGAAGCATATCAAAGGCTTCTGTGACTTTGTTTTCCATCCGCGGTGTAAAGGCCCTTCATGGACATTGAGCAAGGGACTGTAGCACTCCCCATCCTCTATCAGAATATCAGCAATGTACTTCACTAAGTAAGTTCTCAGGGTTAATCATGAGCTGATTACAGTTTAACAGTATTCAAAAAATCTATAGTGAGAGTCCTCAATGTGCGGTAGCTTGGCTTAGCTGTCTGTTGTTTAGCTGGTTTTGTAATAGGGAAGAAATTCTGCTGAAATTAAGACTTCTGCAAACTAAGATGTTCCTTTGGGCTGGAGCCACAGGTGACTGCAGAAGCTCAGCTGAAAACTGACTGTTCTGATAGTTTCAAACACAGCAGAATAAAATCTGAATGGAATTTTATACTTGTGATTCTAGTTTTAGACAATCCGTATGGCAATAGGTCTGGTACGTGTTTAAAGGGATGCATCTTCTTCTTGTTCAGTAATACTGAGGGACACACCTTTTAAGACATTCTGCAAGATGGGGTAGGTGCATCTTCATTTACTTTTTGTTACAAGACCTTTCGCGTATCAGGGACACAGCTTAAGAGCTGTGTTGTATGAGACTCTAAACCAGATCCTTCCCCAGCCTCCCAGTATCTTGTGGTGGTGAGGGAAATGGATCCTGGGATTTGTATGTGCGTGTGGTAACTATTAACCCAGTGCACTCAGTGCCTCAGGATCAGTGAACTGGTCTGTTCTAGCCTATGCCTATACCTCCTGCAAATACGTACGACTTCCCATGGAACTACTTCAACCTTTCAGAAAATTAACTGTGAATTCAAAGACTGAGTAGGAATCCAGTAATTCAAAATCATAAGGATCTGAGCAGAAGCTGGTTGTGTGGGTGAGGCAGGAGTCTTTGTTTGATGCCTTTCCATCTTCCCTGCCTGGATGCGTCTGGCACCAAACACACTTTCTATGCCACAGTTCAATCTCTTTCCAGCCCTGGAAGTCACTGCTACTTGCCTGCTCACGCCCGCCTGGCCAGCGGCTGCTGCATAAGAGGAAGCCCCTAAGGCTGCTGATAGCGCATCCTGCCTTCTCCTCTGCCAGTGAGGAGGACGGGGAAGGAAGGCACTGAACTGACATCCTTCCTAGTGAGCTGTAGCTTTAGCCAGTTCTACAGCAATGACTAAGACTTTTGTGCTTCTTATCAAATGCATATTGCAATTTCAGTTGGGGCACTCAGTCTCCTATTACCAAAACCTGTCCTGTGAAGTGAAAGGTCAGGGTCTGCAACTCTAGCCAAAAACAACAAATGAGACAGCAAATAACAGGAAAAACAGATTTTTATTTATTTATTTATTTATTTTAAAGCTAATGCAATCTTTCACTATGAGAATAGTAGTGAAATATTTGTAATACTATCTGACACATGTTCACAGAGTGGGACAGTATTTTTCTAAGGGGATGAAGAAGGTGAGAGAAGAGTGTAATATTTATAAAAAGCATATACAGTGAGTAGGTTCAATTCTCTTTATCTATCTGCTTCCATGAAAACCAGTTCTGTGTATGTGTTCTAACGAGAGGTGAGAGAAGCATAGGCCATATGTCTCAATATTAGAAAACAAATGCCTGTGATGAAATTCTGTTTAATATTATACATCTCTTCTTAATGTTATTTGGTGGTGGGTTGCTAGAAAGAAAATTGGAAACAATTGTGGCACATGCCTAATCTGTTATGTTATTGATTTTGGAGGGATTACAGACATTTACTCTTTATTGGCATACTCCCTCAGAGAGCTCATTATTTTCCCAGTCTAATTATTTTCCTATGCACTTGATCTCTCGGTCTCCACATGTAATGGAGCACACTTAAACCATTGAGGAAGTTCTTGTCTTGACATGGAGAGACGAGGTTTTTCCCCTTGTGGAATATATTTGGAAGTAAATAATTTATGGAAACAGTTCAGTTTTGATGATGTAATTATGGACCGAGTGTCCTGCCAGCCTGTCTATGAAACTTCTAAGTAGACTGGTGGTGATACGAAATGGATCCTGAGCTGGAGGTCACAGCTTCCATAAACAACGCAGACCTCTGCTGGTTTTACAAATCATCAAACTTAAACCCTTCCAGACATTTTAAACAACAAAAACATTAAATTTGAACTTACTGTTATTTATTGTACAGCACTACAAAGAACTAACCTACAGACCACCAGAGCAACAGTTGCTTGAATGGCCAGAGTCTTCAGAGCAAGACCTGAAGTCTCCAGTTGAGGGAAATGTTCTTTGGCTGTTTTATGTGTACATTAGAGCTTCACTGCAAACTTTCATTTCAATCTTTCTGCTATTTTTCCTGTGCTGGTTGTAATAGCAATGGTGACTTTTTAAAAAATAATATATATTGTACAGTAGAAGACAGCTAAGCAAGTGCAGTACTGCACAGTTACTGGTGGGCTTCTCGTTAATTTGTTCTCCATACTTGAAAAGAACATCATGAGTATAATTCTGTTAATGATGACAGAAGGGTGATGTCACTGACAATGTTTTGACGGGAAAACTTTGAATTAATTCATTCTTAAGCTGGAAGAAAGAGAAAAAAGATTTGTTTAAAAAAGAAATAGGGCTGAGTGCAGAAAGTAGATACTTCTTCCTTCCACTTGGAGGATACATTTATTTGGTGGTTTACATGGTTTTGAGTTTTCATCTAGTCTAATGCTCTTTCTGCTTGCATAATGTTTATAGTCAAAGTAGTATTTTCTAACGCTGGCTTACACTGGTTGTTTGTACAGGCACCTTGTGTGGAGAAAGGTATACTAAGATGGATTTCTACATTTTCCCATAATCCCATGGCAGTGAGGTGTGCCACTTGACCTGCAAAAAGCCACAAAACCTCTCAAAGGGAAGCATCTTGCTTACCCCAGCCGGTGTGTACTGGCTATGACTTGCCCTACCCTGCTGTCTTTGCTAACAACAGTTGTTTCAAGTTTGGCCTTCCCTTATGTTTTGAGCTTTGTTATAGAGGGGGATATTTTAAGAAATAAGCCCTCCCAAATGACATCACTTCCCAACATTCCTAGTGGGGCTGAGTGGGAAAGGACAACCAAGAGCCAACACAAATATCACTTGAAAGGATGGGACTCACAAAAGACTGAAATAAATATCAGTCCCTAACACTTAAAAACTATATTTCTATGCAATTGTGTTTCTCTGGTACTTCATTTTAAGTACCATTTATAAAGGTAAAACCTCTACCTTTAGTCTAAGTTAAATAACTTTTTTTTTTTTATTTCAATAATGTCTATATTAAAAAAAAAATGGAAATATCGTTAGTTATAATGATCATCCAGTTGCAACTGTCTGTCTTCATCCTCCAAATAAATAGGCTTGAGCTTTTTCATTTCTGCTACTTTACAGAGTAGATGAGCAAAACTCATTTTAGAGGTAAGCCAAAGAAAGGAGTAAGACCTCAGACTGAAGTTATAGCTTCCATGAGGCCAGAGTGCTCATACATGGATGTATAGCCAGTGAGTGGAGATACAGGTAGGAGCTAAGACTATGGATCCTGGTTTGGATTCATCCTCTTAAAATGACATGGCATAAAATATACTCCCAGATGAGTGACTGTCACTCACCAAGTTGTTCATGCTCCCCTTTGGGAAAAGAAGTCTACTTAAGCCAAACACAAGAACTTGCTTGCATTTCAATACCTAAAACACTCCAGTTTCTGCTGACTAACTTGGCTTTGTTAGCAAACAAACAAGGAGAAAGTTAGCTTTTTGTGCTTTGTACCATTGCCCAGAGTTGTGTGTGCATGTAACCAATAGCCCTAATTAAATGATGAAGGAAATACCGCATGCAGTGTAAGTTGATGCATGGTAGTTTTCATGCAAATTCTACGGTAAGTATGGCTGTAGCTTTTTGGGTTTTTTTTGGAAGCTCAAAACATTAGGTTAGATAGATTTTTCTTTTTGAAAGTAATTGTGTATTTCATTCTGCAGTTCCACTCCTTTTTATACTGAAAAGGTTTTAACCTTCTCAGCTGAACAAAAAAGCTTTCCATTAACAATCTGTCTTACAATAACCAAAGTAAATGTAAATCACTTTATCCTGATTTTTTTTTTCTCCTCTCGCTAATGATTCTAAGCCATAATACTCACTTGCTTAATAAAATGAACTAGGGCATGTGAATGAATGCAGTTTCCTAAAATACTGCTCAAGTATGAAATGTGTTTAATAGTCTTCTCTCACTAGGAAAAAAATGAGAGGATTAATAGTGTTTAAATTTGAAAATGACACTTGATTTCTATGTTGTACTAATTGAATGCTGAGGCTTCAATCATAGCGAAGCAAACAAATCTGAGAAATCATTTGAGCACGCATGGATATGCAATTTCTTATGTCTGCAGGCAGCAGAATATAGTTTTATATACAAAAGGATTTAGATGTATCGGTACATACATTCAGCTACTTATAAGAATGTACTTACCGAATGGCCTGAGCAGCCACAGCCTAGTACGTGGGTCCTGTTCTGGGTCTAGTGGATGCCTCTGTTCTGAGTGACTTAAACTCTTCAGTAAGCACCTGCAAGCAAGTCGTTATTTAAACTGTGAACAATGCTGGCAAGAAGGAGTCCCTACTCCCAACTTGGGGACCTGAAAGCTGTATTCAATTTGCAGTGACTTTTGGGATAGTATTTCTTCATTTACAGATTAAGGATTATACTTCCCCATGACTGTGAAATGTTCAGATCCTCCAGGCATTGCAGTTAGCCAGCTTTTCAATCCCAAATCCTGCCCCTTCAGGTCTTTGGAAATCTTAGACAGTGGTAGGCAGATTGTAAAATTGATGCTAAACTGAGTTCCCATTGTGGTTGAGGCTTTAGCAGCCTTTCTAATCTGTTTTTGTTTACTGTTGTTTAAATCCTATGTAAAATAGCTCCAGCTGCTGACGTGTACTTCTGCAGAAGGAATTAAGAATGAAGACCTACTTTCAGCTTGCCTTTTCCTACACAAAGTTAAAATAGTAACATTTTACACAGAGTAAAATAATGAGAATGGTATTAGTGTAATGATGGATACATAAATATACTGTGAATATACATACTATTTCATATTAAGAATTGACGACCTATATTGACATGAAGAATTTCAGATAAAATGTTAGATCTATTTCTTTTGTACTCTGTCAACAGCAATTCAGAATAGAAAGAGCACCTACCCAGGTAAGCATACCACGCCACAGGGGGCCGCAGGGAAGCCTGGGATGTAACAGTCTCTATTACTAAACTCAGTGCCCAGGCTTCTTAAGGTGCATTTTGCCTTCTCACTTGAAAATTGTTTACCAGACCTAAAGTTGTAAGGCAAACTGCATTTGTGATATTTATGTTTGATTAAACTATTTCACTAAGAATTTCATACAGTGATATTCAGAAAGACTGTGCTTATGACAAATAACATTGCATGCTCACCTAGGTTTTTTACACCAAAACTGCATTTCTGAGCCATATAACTTTGCATAAGCAAATTAGAAATTGATGTTTAAAAATCTGTAGCATCACTTTCTTCATAAGCACATATCTCAGAAAGTGGAAATGTTGACTTTAATATTCAGAAGTAACTGGCTTTGTTATTTATTAGATACAGTTTTCTGGAGGAATGCATAGCTTGTGGCTAACAGAATAATCTTTACAGACTTATTCAAAGCGTTGCCCTTCTCTTTGCAGGTCACTAAGGAAACAGGCAGGAATCCACACCCAACCTACGTTATAGTGATGTATAAATATGGAGGAAGACTCATTTGCACCATCTTTGAAGACACCAGTTCCTGCCAGTGTTTCAAAGCAACAGCGACCTGACCTAACAAAAGTCTTCATTCCTGCCAGTTAAGTGTTTTGGTTTTGGTTTGGTTTGTTTTTTAATTGGTTATCTTAGTCCTATTTATATTTTTCCTAGCTTTGCAGATTACACTAACTGGAAACAGAACTGGAATACACTTACCTACATTATAAGTACAATGTTCTTATCAGATATGGCTACTTATGTTCTAAGAATGACAGAAGCCACGTTAAACATAAAATAGAATTTCCAGATGTTCTTCGAGTGTGTGATGAGACTTCTAGGAAATTGGATCAGTAGCAATTCTAGAAACGTGGTTAAATTTGATTTTCCTGGATGTGTTTTTTGTTGTTGGGGTGGTGGTTGTTCATTTATTTATTTATTACATACCACTGAAACAGAAAAGAGGAAGAGTATTTGGTTAAAAAAATAATTATAAGTTCCCTCTGATACGTCATAATTAATTTCATTTAGAGTAGTTATTAATAGGTTGTGGGTCATTTCCAATGTGATTCAAAGAGAAGCCATAGTTAAGAAATGAAGTGGTAGGTGAAGGATCAGAAGTGGCATAATCTTATATACTATACCCAGCATCATAACAAACAGATGAAAGAGTTTTGCTGGTAAGTACACTTGGATTCTTCTCTGGGAAACCTTTGTTCCATTCCCAGTTATCGTCTAGATCTATATTTAGAAGTAAATCTGTGCCACATCGTCTGCGTACATGTTTGTCATTCTAAATAATTATGCCACTCATCTTTAAGATCAATGACTAACTGTATAATGCTGCTCTATGGGCAAGCCCTAGATAATGCTCCCACAGCTAGTGACTTGCCAAAAGTAGTTAAGTTTGAGAATTAACCTAGGTGATGCAGTACTTACTCTAAAGACAGATAATTGAGCAGAGGAACTCACATCTGTGATATTCCTTGTCAGATGGTACAAGTCTTCCTTGCTACCTTTTAAAAGGTTAGAGGGTTTAGCCAGTATATACCTTGTTCTTGCCTCTACAGTTAGTACAGTTAAAAGAGAAAAGAAGAAAGAAAGAAAAAAAAAAAAAAACAGCTGGCACAGCACTGAATATTTAGTGTTGCAAATACATACTCATACTATTATGCTTTTCAGCTAGCCCGTGGGTACAAGAAAGTATGAGTGAAGAGCAGCTGAGCAGCTACAGGGATAAGACAGAAGTGATGTTAACAAATCTGGGAGCAAAAAGGCACACTGGAGAATGTGTTCACTGGAAATTTGAAAAACAAGTGTTGGCAACAGCCTGTATGCCTCAATTCATAATAAAGTTGTCAAATTCTAGAAGGCTAAGGTTTAGCATTACATCTAGACACCCTTCCTCCCCCTAGTCCTCTCTCTTCCTCTCCCCTCCCAAATCAACAGAAGTTGGAAATGTCAGCCATTTATTGCTTGTTGAATGATTATCAGGTTCCTTTAGGCCATATGTCACTGTTCAAATCCAGATAACTTCTGCAGAAGATATAAACCTACCTTATTCTTTTGGGCAGAGATTTAAAACAAACAAACCTGAAATAAATAGTAAAAAATCAAATAGTACATAGCTGATTTAACGAGCAAATCTGAGCAATTGTTTCCTGAAAATAATGCTTCATTTTTGTAAAGGGGCTAGTCTAGCTTCCACTGCACAACAGTCACAGAGATTACATTTCCTGTGTGGCCCGTTAGTGAGGCTCGATTTGATAAGGTAGCTAGTAATAAGTCTCCTGTGTGTAGGAGAGGATTTATGTAGGATTTTCTCCATCAAAATCTTACCGTACTGGCACACCCTGAACTATAAGTTACAGTGCACTTGAGTCCTGACATTGTAATGCATAGAGCAGGACACTTTGCTGTAAATTGGATTCTCTAGGAATGGAAAAAATGGAGAAATCCAACAACGTTTCATTATGGAAAGCACTCAAATGTGAGAAGGCTAGCCAAACAGGGAAAGGATTCTTTTCCAGCTCCTGCTGTTGAGGCCAACTCAATATCATTACTTTGCCTTGCTCAGTAAAGGGTCATTTATTTTTGCTATTTTAATAAGACTGTCTAGCTATTGACTTCATTTTACTATTTCAAGTGCTTTTCTGAATACAGAGTGGAACTAAGTCTCTTTATCCTGCTACCCTTTTGACACAGTATTTGAACTGCTGTCAGGAGTTGGGGAGTACAATTTGCCGAGAAGGCGTGGAAGGAAAAGAGAGTAGTACCTGCTGTCTGCCTCCATGAAGTAGTTCCAGGGCTGCACCGTCTGCTACCATGCTCAGGTAACTAGATATCTCAGGAAAAAACAGTTAAACAAGCCATTAGGGCTTTTTTACTTAAACTAGCAAAGATCAATACTTTGTACAAAAGAAACCCCCTCATGCTCTAGTACAACTAATGCATTTCCAGTTTCTTGTTTTCTAATCTGCCTCACACTGCCCTGTTCTTCCTCATATAAGGGTGCATTACTGTTCCTAATGGACCTCCACACCATTCTTCATCCCTCGTTCACAAACTATGCCTCACTAGATTGACTAGTATATCTTTTATAGTTACATCTAAATTGACTTTTCTTTTGCAAACTGTTCGCAGCTTGATAATTCAACAAACTAATAGAAGTCCATTTTTGATTCATATTCACACATCTCTATATAAATTCCTTTGGGATTCCCTGTTCACAAAAAAGAAAAAAACAAAGGAAAAAAAAAATCCTGTGAAAAGCTGCTGCAAGGAATTTGTGCATATAAACAAACTTGTTTACTGCAAACCCATTACCTGAAAGTAATTTATTTTACTTGAATAAATCAAAGAATTACCAGCCTTCCATGCTGCTGATTACATAGTTATACCATCATGAAATTGAGACTGATCCTCAGCGCCCTACTATTTCACCTAGTCATGTTGGTACAAATGGACTTTGGGGTTAATGGACTTCAACGTCCCTTCCACCCTTCCAACCCAGGCCATTCTTTGATTCTATTCTATGATTTGCTCATGTTTTAGAAGCCTAAATTTCTTTCTTCTTGGTCAAATTCACATCCCCAAGTAGCATTTCTAGTTCTAGGTGGTCAGAGGCATTATGTTCAGTTTTTTGTTTTGTTTTTCTAAAGCATACTTTATCTAAGCATAAATAGGAGCTTCAGCTCGTATTCATAAGTGGATCACATAGTACTCCATTGCTTATTAAACTCTTTGAACTTTGTGGGGAGGGAAATGTTCTGGCCTTTTAAACCCAAGCTTTACCCCCTTCATCTTTCCTTACATATGCTGCTTTCTATTATTCTCTCTCCTGTTTTCCTGAAGTGTGATTCAAGTATATAAGTTCTGGTACTGACAGACTGATTTGAACCATCTTCTATGTCTTACTCTTGGCATCATATCTTAATACTGCAATATACTGTGTAACTACTACTTTTTATATCTGCATTATTCATCTCTTGTTCCAGTACCACTTGTTCTAGTCCACTAGGAGCTTGTAGTGCCCTTCAGAAGTGCTCTCTTTCAGCACAGAACGTTGGACTGTACTCACGGTTTTCTGGGAGAGTCTCTGATCATTCAGTGCATTCTTTTCTGGTGGGTTTTGGCTTTTGGATCACAGCTGCTCACTTCATTCCTCAGATGTTCAGTCCCTGAACATAACAATAACAATTCATTAAAACAAATACTCTGCTAGAGTACTGGTTGCCTACAGCATAGGTTAATGAGGGTCTTTCTAACAGGTGAGTCCTGCATATAAATGAAGAACATATGTCTCAAAAGGTTCCAGTTTTGATCCAACTGAATAGTGAGCATGTTACTGGTACATTGTGAGATAATATAATAGACAAAGTATGATTTTATATTTCTAAAAGCAAGGTTATAAATAAGAAATGCCATTTTTCTAATATAATAGCAGAGTTCATAAACATGAAATTAATCTTCTTTAAGAAAACACTACTAGCCAACCAAATTGCTGTGGGTTGGAACTTTAGCATGTGCATATGAAGTTTGCTTTGGGAAATTGAATGACTAGCTCTCTCAGCCTGAACAAGATGCTCTACAAAAAGACATGAAACAGAGGAAGAGAGAGCAGTAGCTTCTCATTTTGGCTCTTTGGCTTTCCTTTTTTTTTTTTTTAAATAGAAAAAAAGTACCTAGGTTACACAGATAATGCATGCGAGCTACATTAACATGCAACATCTCAAATGATGCTTACCTAGATTGAATGCTTTCAGATTTAACAAGAGAGAAACTTTGAACAGGTAGTGCCTGTTGAGCTCTGAATTAAGCAGCAAGTGCAGCAAGAGCTCACTTCTGGATTCAAGTATCTATATTTTCTTATGGAAGACGGAGATCTCACACAGCAGGTGGAGTACAAATTAATGAACATCATCTTACTGGAAATCAATATGAATAGCATGTGTATTTTAGGTAGAAAGCTATGCTTTAAAAAAAAAAAAAAAAGTGGAGCTCTGAACTGCTGGTTCAGTTACTTTTTTCTTGGTTTGTTTTCATTGGATAGGCTACTAATTATTTCCCACATTTCATAGTCGTTCAGAATTTTCCACAAGCACTAACAAAAAGAACAGTTGTTGTCCTTATAAACTATACTTCCTTAGATGATATTTATAAAACTGAAAAACACACCTAATCTCAATGAATAAATGACACAAATATTAATTTTGACACCTTAAGGTGTAACAGAACATAAAGGTCCAGAGACCCCTTTTCACCATTTGTTCATTATTGTTCCTTATGCTTATACCTTAATATTCCTTATATTTTGCAAAGTAGAGTTTGCCTACAGAAGGACAACACATCAGTTTGTCAGAAATGCATTCTAGTCTTTTCTCACCTGGACAAGATAACCATTCCTAAACAATTTTCAAGTACACTGAAAATCATTAACGCTGCAGTGTGTGGATTCAGTAGGCTCACTATTAACATACCAATAATCAAAACTCTTTTCTTAATATGTAGGTATCCTACCTTCATACTAATTTAAAAAAAAAAAAACAAAAACAAACAAACAAAAAAACCACTTTCATCGTTCAAGAAAAGAAACTTTTTCTTCTTGAGAGAAAATTTATCAGGTTAAGGAGACAAGATACCCAATTTAGCCAATAGTTAAATTCTTGATCTCAGGAGATAGTGCACTTAGCTCTGGAGTCTTAATGGGTGATGATGGGTTGTGCTTGTTTTCTTGGTGTTTTGTTCACTCTCCACCCAGATGAAGAAAATAATCAAGATGAGCTCAGTCTTCTGTAAGGAAAATCTGAGGGAGGAAAATTGTCGCTATGGTAAGTAATCCCACCACTGAAGCCACCAGTCTGATGTCCATTTACATGAACACGGAAAAGAAAGTATAAGATTTACTTTCTCCTTCAGTCCTGATAATCCAGGCAAGATAGCCTTTACTATAAGAACTCAGAAGTCTACAAAATAGCAGCTGAGACAGAATTTGGAAGGTATAATTTCTTTGTGCCCAGAATTTATAAACTTTAACACATTTTTTGGATAGCCTTGGTTATGACATTGAGATTTTGTCTAAGGGATTTTTCATTCCTTGGGAGTGTCTTTACACTGTTATTAAATGTGTTCAATTTCACAGGTAATTGCAATAGTAGGAATTTGGATTGAAAACTTGAATGAAAATACTTGTTAATAAAATTTTTCTTTGTTTAAAAGAAAAGTAAAATGCAAGACTTAGATGCCGAATGTGACAGTGAAATGGAATTTAGGTGTTTGAATCCAAAACTGAA
This sequence comes from Nettapus auritus, assembly GCA_011076525.1. Classification (NCBI taxonomy): domain Eukaryota; kingdom Metazoa; phylum Chordata; class Aves; order Anseriformes; family Anatidae; genus Nettapus; species Nettapus auritus. The sequence continues at coordinate 36,746,336 of CM021768.1, read as the reverse complement.
ATTTTCAAAACTGTAACAACTGTGCTTTATCCTGGAACCTGAAATGCCGCAGTCCTTACCTCTCTCCTTCAAAGTTTTTGTCTGAATTTTGGCCTTTGAATATTTCCACGTGCATCTCATTTTGCTAAGCACTGAGTTTCCCAATAGAGGGGGAAAAAGAACAGACAGTAAGTTGTGAATTATATAGCAAGTAGATATTGAAGTTCAAGGCAGTAAAACCAGCAGAGATGTAAAAACAGTAACTAATCTTCTATGTGTTTAAGCAACCTGCAGTCAACACACACCTGTATTTTTACTAGCAAAGCTAAAATGATGACTAAAATTATTCCATAATTGAGCACTGCCAAAAACACTGATATACGTTGCTACATACCTTCTTGATTATTCCACACATGATTTGGGATTCATAAATAAGTTTTCCCTGAATCTAAAACCCTGAAAGTTTGATTTGGTGCCTGTGGTCAGACCACAGATAGTTTTGTGCAAGAAATCAGGCCAGGGGAGGATATTCTCTGTTTCTGCTTTTAAGACAGTGTCTTTGCAACAGTAAATGTTAGATGTATACAGTCTGAGAAAAAACAAGTAGTGGAAACAGAGTGATGAATTGACATCCAGGACCAGCAGTACTGCGAGTTCTAGTTTTCAATTCTTGCTCCCAACATTAAATATATTACTTCAGCTACTATTTAAAATAAGATGCTGACATAGCTTGGGATATAGGAATCAGAGGCAGCTATTCTCCATTCCAGACAGATGACAACCACTAAGCTAGTAAATTGTCACATACCTTCCAATGATCTCTCTTGGGTTTACCAATCAACAATTTTTTCCACCCTACAGGCTGGCGCAGGTTCCACATGAGTAAAAAGGGGCTGAATTCCTATTTTCCAGGACAGCTTGTAGTCTTCTGATTCCACCACTCTTCAGGCTTAGGAGAAAATTTGCTCACCTGCTGGACAGGCAGCATAAGCAGAAGGCAGTTATATAAAGAACAAATTTTCATTCTTACTTCAAAATAAGTTTGAGAATAATTTACAAAAACTGTGTTCTAGATTGTGGATTCTAAGTGAAAAGAGATGCCTAAGCCTAAGAGAACAGAAGGATTAGATGCAAAGAAATAGTGGGGACAGCTTATTAACTGACTGTATTGAAAAATAAAGGTTTAGATTCCAAATCTTCCCTATACTCCCCATGGTGTACAGGGTCTGAAGTTGGTCTTTGAAGGACAGTGTTATCATATCAAAATCTCTATCTAGAGCAACAGAGAAATTCTTAAGTTACCTCTTAGTTTCTTTGAGGCCATGTAAGGTATCATCTTAGATATTCTTGAAGAATTCTAATCCATTTCCCATGTTCACTTGCTCATGTGCTATAAAATTAAGTTTAAGAATGAAATCTTAAGCACAGGGGGCCTTTTAGCCTCCCAAAAAAAAAAAAAAAAAAAAATCTAGGAGCAACTAGAGTCTTGAAATTTCTAGGGCAAACTGTACATTAAAATCAGACCAAACAAATTGCTATAATAAAGAGACAAACTCAGAATTTTTTACTACTGTATGAAATTAACACATTTTTTTCTCTAGCTTCACATTATAACAGCTTTTTGTATTCTGAGCTTTTTGTTCACACAAACAACTATGCCGTTATTCTAGAAAAGGGAAGATGTTTTAAACAATAACAGCATTTCCAAATAACAATTTTAAAGAAGAATAAGTGAGCTTATTAGTTAAAATACAAGGTGAAGAGGGTACATCTTATGTGCTCTCTCTCAGCCAAAATTTTCAGTAACAATAGCATTAAGCAAGATGATCTTGGCTAAAGTAGGAATACAAAAAATCTAGCACACAGTATTTCTTTTGTTTACTGTCAGTATTGGTCTAAAGAACAAGAAATGAGATGCCAGAGCTGCACCTATTTGTCTGCCAAGATACAATGTACAAGGCTATACACTGTAAGTTCTTCCATGGGCATGTATTGCTGTTGTCTCTCTCTCTCTCAAAACAAACAAACAAACAAAAACACACAATGAAAAGCTGAGAACATGTTTGAAATAAGGAGAGGAAAAAAAATACTCAAATTCCCCTGTGCTTTCTGGCTCAAGTAATTAGTCAATAGTTATTCATCTCTAGGAGTACTTAATAAGCAAGTTTGGCTGTAATCCTAAAGAGCAAGAATATACCCCTTTTCATTGCCCATTTTACAAAGAACAGATACAAGACTGGTCAGTTTCTCTAATCACAGATCAAAGTCTCTTTATAGCTAACACTCCTCACTGAAAACTCCCTCTCTCGCCTTCTTTGACTGGGGAACTAAACACTTCTGAGTCATTCCTACCATTTCTGCATGGTGTCACAGCTGCAGGATCCCAGCCTCTATTTCTCTGTTATCAGTAGGTGATTGCTGCTTCATTTTGGAAGAGAGAGATATCTGCATTATCATTAACATGCAGAACTTAGCAGATCTAAGACCAGACCATTATAGAACTAGTTCTCTATAATACCCTTTGCCTAGTGATAGCTAAGTGGTTATAAACGGCTGGTTTACAAATAAATCCATAACTTTAACACACTATTATAAACTATCTGCTACTATTTTAACTTTCAACCATATTGCCAGTCTGTTACAATGTTCAGATAGGGCACTTACTGTACAGGTTTCACTTGGTAATCAACAGCCACCTGCATCCTGTCAAATGAGATCAGACTTACCTGCAGGAATGGGGCCTCTTCGTTTCCAATGGTAAATTAATTCAAGCTGGCTGACTGGAAACATTGGACCCAGACGAAAGGCAGCAAGTGGCAGCAACCAAAGCTTGTCAGTCGCAGCTCTTGGAGTTAAGTACATTGCACTGTACTGAGGCTTGGAAAATAAAGACAGACGGCTTGCCTATTGAGCGGTGATAGATGGCAGTCCTGCTATCTTTGAATGGAAATTAGTGTTATCTCCTCCATTATGTTACACTTCACTAGCAGTTTATGCTAAGCTGCAGACTAACAGGATAGCACAGATGGGAAGATGAAAAGTTGGAACATACTTCCCAGCAAAAATGAGTCCAATTGCAGTGGGAGCAGGAACATTTATCCTTTACTCCTCCTGAACATAACAACATCATGCTGCCGCTGAGACCTGTGCTTTGCTGCCCCCAGGGCTCTAGGTGGATGAGGAGCAGTCCTGCTGTCCGCTGAAGTCTAACCTTGGAAGTGAAAAAGTTAACTGCATCCCAGCCAGACCCCAAAAAGGGAGGGACAGACAAACAGAGGAAGGATAGGAAGGAACAGCTTCCTAAAGTACTCCAGTTGCCTATGGGCTGGAAAGCCAAGCTCTAGGTTTTCCAGCATGTATTAAGACCCCGGCTCTAGTGTACCGCACTACTGTACTGGAGAGCTAGCGCTGTGCACGGTGGGAAATGTATGCCAGAAGTGGTTTCATATACGGAACAGATGAAAAGACAATCTTTAATCTTTTCTCTGTATAGCTTACTTTAGGACTGAAAGCCGAGCTTGAAGTGCAAAGCTGGAAGTAGAAGCAAGTGCTATTAAGTCCCAAAGATGAAGAAGTCATCCACTGACAAACCACTGTATGTGCCTTAGCAGGATGGGTATTAGAACCAATTTCTCTGGAGTTTCTTGAAAGGCACAGGCTCTTCAGTGGGGCCACAAAACATTGGCCTGCAAATGGAAGAAAGATTTGGATCTCAGCAAGTTGGAAAGCATAACATTTTCATTTTTTTTTTCTTCTCCCATAGATGTATCTGCAAGAAGACAGAACTAATTCTAAATCAGAATAGCTTCCCCCCACCCCCCAAGCTCCATGTCAGTTGTCCGAGTTCCAAACTCCTTGTTTCAGGGAACATAAAAGTTATTTCCATTTGCCTAAGTACATTTATCATAAAAAGTTTAGTTGCAATTTTTGTGGGTTTAAATAATAGGGCTCAGCATCCTTGCCAAGAAAAAAAGGAATGGCTCATGGTTAGGTGGCATGAGCAGGCACACGCAAGCATTCCCCTTGCAGTTCTACCAATACACATCTGATTCTGCCATCTGCGTCTGCTGTTTTAACAGAGAGATTATCTTCAGTGACCAAAATGTACAACTGTTTGCACAGAAACAATATACACAGATTATTTTTAGTTGAAACATGTGGCACTACTCATTGTGCAGCTGCTTTCATGCATTAATGCATTGTGATACAAAACCCTAACTGCAAGAACCCAAATTAATTGCAAGCAATGAGACATTTTGGACTGAAAACCCCTTTTGGCTACATCAGAATCGAGTTGTTGACTTTTCAAGCTAAAAGAGATATGAATCATGGAAAATATTTCATTCTTAACCCCTCAAAGTACCCAATATTCCTGAACTAATGCAAAATGCAGTTGTATGCTGGCTTAGAAATTACAACTTCTCTGCCAAAGGTTAATTTAGACTATTCATCCAAGATTAGTTGCAAGTTTTTAAAACTGTAAATAAATTCTTGTTCCTAAACAGCACAGGTTTTCAAAGCAGGGAGTATAACCCACAGCCTATAAAAGGAAAAGATTTAAAGCAGAAATGGGACATTTGACTTCTGCATATTTGGAACATTTAATCACCCTCTTGGTTATATGGAATAAGTTAGACTGGCAGCTTTTTCTTCAGCTCCTTCTGAAAGTACATTTCTTTAATAGAGCTTTAATGCTTTGTAGGATGATTTAAAACCTAGTCCTGCATCTTTTACTGACAACTGTAGAACTCCTCTTTATTTCAGTAGGGAAGAAGCCCAAACATTGTAAGTGCCTAAATATATGGCCCATAACTTTTTCTCTCAAGTGCACAATAGTTTTATCTTTTCACTTTCACATTACGAGTTATTAAGCAAAATAATATACGCACAAACCAATAATATTCAAATTAGTAGGACAACCTTAATGTCTCATTCTACTAGATGTGGAGGGCTATACAAAACTTCAGATGTTTTTAGCTGTAAACACATGAAAAAAAAAGTTTAAGGTATTGAATGACTTTCTCAGCACTTACGATGCTATAAAGAAACAGCTGGGGAGGCAAAGAGTCCTTTTTTTTTTTTTTTTAATTAGACTTAAGTCTCAGACAGACAGTATTTGGCAGACTTGGCTGTGGCACTTCAAAATGCTGGTGCTATTGGACATATAGCTGGTGCTATAGGACAGTCACCTCATACTGTCCTTCTATAAAGACAACTGCCCACATAAAATGACCATGCTCCTGCATCTTTACATAGTATAATTGTAGCACATGTGTATATTCACTGCCGACAAGTCAATTAATTATTCATGCTGCCTATTACGACATTAAAATGAACATACCTATTGCTCCACTGTCTTTACTGTAAGATTAGCTACCTGAGGAAAAAAAAGGGACAATTCAGGTCATAAAATTCTCCAAACAGCCACACCCACATTCACCTGAGAATCTAGTGTAACTTCATCTCGTTTTCACATTTCATTTCTACCTCTGAAATTTCAAAAGTTTTCTCTGTTGTTTCAAACGAGGGAGCACAACATTTTAATCTTGTTTAGATTGTAAGCAAAAGTGTTTTTCTGCCTCTGACAAACCTACCCTGTAGTCAGCAGTTTGTTATTCACATTGAGATGTAAATTTAAAACTAAGGACAATATTACAATACTTAACATAATTCTTGATGTCATTAGAACAAAATCCTCAAATTTGAGGATCTTGTTCTTTCTGTGAGGCTGCAAAGTCCACATCAGTTTACCACAGCCAGTGGTTTTGCCAGACGAGCCGACCCTAGCAAACTCTCAGCTTGTGCTATTTGCCTTGTAAAGGACTGAACCAGATTGTTCCCTTTTCCAGGAGTTTGCATCCAGCCTGCACTAAGATGCTGGAGTTTTGCTTCCTGCAGTGTGCAGAAACCAAACTCTGTGGGCTTAGGCTACTTAGTGAGGATCTTTTGATCCTGTTGCTATCTTGGCCAGATGCTCTTTATCCTTTCTGATTGTCACTCTCCCTTTTGTATCACACCTATGATTAACTCATCTAGGGTTCCTTGAGAAGGTACCGGCATGCTTTAGTTGACTGCAGTGCTCACATTAAGCAAATATTCACGACATCGCACCTAGTAGTGCACTACATCCCTCAGAGATCATCTGGAGCCTGCTATAAAACACAGCGATAAGCAGCAAATGCCTCTAGGTTTGATACTCTATCACAGCTCTTCCATCTGATATAACCTGGTTTTGGTTTAACAGCAAATCTACAAATTAACTGGGTAAGATAAGTTAGCATTTGGATTCAGATACACATTTCAAAAAAAGCGGAAGGTAAGGTAGCCTCATCATGGTCATGACATTGTCCTTGTTCTTTCTTCTGCACAAAGCTAAGGATTTGGTGACTCATGAAAGGATTACCTGCAACATGACTGACTTTTACGGGGATGCAGGCTCTATGTCTGCAGTACGGTATACCGGGCACTAACGTGTAGGCAGTTGCTCTTTAGCTAGCGAAATTTCAGTGAATGCTGGACTTTTTCAGGGAATCCTTTTCTGAGCAGTTGCTAACATTCCGTATTCTAGTTTTTTGTTATTTGAGGTCTCTACCTCCATACAAAGTTACATATAACTGAAGGACTGAGTGCACTTTTTTTTCCTTCCCTTTGTTGACTTTTTCCAACTGCACAAATGTCTGCCTATTCAGACATGATAAAAAGGATCAAGTGATGAAGATTGACAATTTTTATTGCTGGTTTATCCCTTTCCCATTCAAAATGAAAATGGAACTCAAGTCGAGGATGTCCCAACCTTCCAAGCTAAGTAGAGAACAATCTCCATGTGAATGTCATGTACAATGTTACCTACCCACAGCTTTTCTTTATCCAGTTTCTTATGAGACTTTCTCACCTCTAGCACATGCTGTGATAGAAATACTGTAATTATAGAGTACAAAAAGTAGGCCTACTTTCTCCTCCTGAATTCAGTGATTTCATAACATGAAAGGCCACCTTCAGAGCTGTCAGTACTGACAATGGAAGAGAAATGCTAATACTCAGAATGAACCTACTTGAGCTTTGATAGGATTAATATCAGCTGCCGGTGTGTCTGTTGCTCCTGCTTGTGTATCAGCACAAATTTGCACTAATATGCCAGCTAGCACTGACCTTGCATGAGATCCTCTGCTACTTTCACTGCAAGTCATTTATAGTCAGGCTTTACAGAAAGGGTTGCTTGTTTGTTTTAGTTTGCTTCTCTCTCTCTCTTTTTTTTTTTTTCTTTTGCGTATTTTAGCCATTTTCACTGGGTGCAATGGTTTAGCTTGTAAGCTGAGACAGTACATGACTACCAGGGAGAATAATCATAGGAATATGAGACTGATAGAGATCCTAAGGTCAACTACCACTGTAGTTGACTGCAAAACCCACAAGATAAACTTTTCACTGGGCTGGTATAGAGTTCCCTGTAACTTGCTGTTACTGACCTAATAGTTTTGGCAAAGCCCCCCAGCCAAACAGGAGGGCAAGAGGAGGAGAGAAGTGCTGCATTTCCAACACTGACTCCTTGGAAACCTTCTTATCCTAGGAAACTGACCCTTTTTCTAGTGCTGTTTGTATTACTATATTCTATAAGCTGTTATTAATACTAGTGAAAAATGAGTTTTGAGCTGCCCTCGGGCATACTTACTCACATTAAATAGCACATACTGAAATTACGTCCTGATAGTTATTTGGCTAACTGCGTTTTGTCCCAAACACTTATATAGTCAGTGCGAGAGCTCTGGTAGTCTACTCTGTAATACTGCTTTTAAATGGGAAACTATAAGATCCCCTTCTCTCTCTTTATTCCACACATATGGTTGAGTATTTTACTTGGATGGTATCCTTCTTACTTGTCTTACCTTTAAAAAATGATTTTAAACATCTTCAGACCTTCCTGTACCTTAGATTCTTTAATGTATTTACCAACAGTTAAGCGACTGTCCCTGCAGTTACCTTGTGATCCCTCCATTAACCCAGGTCCACCTTCTGTTGTTTGTACAGAAACAATTACCAGTAGTGGTTTTGCACTATCGATCCTCCTTTATCTGATGCTTATTTCCCTTGCCTCTTAGCCACATCATTTAAGACTGCAGTAGCTCCCCTCTCTTATTCCCCTCTAAACAAATGTAAGACCTCAAATTAGACATAGTGTGATAATGTAAGCTGTAATGGAGAAGCAGGGATCACAAAGAGAACTTAGCGGTTGAATAACCTGATTTGTCAGCATTACTTTGGTACATACAGGATGTCCTACAGCACAGGGATTATTGAAATACAGAGACAACTACATCCACTGGCATAGAACTCATTAGCAAAAGGAATTTCCAGGAGCAATTATTGTGTAAGTATTGCCCTAATGTGCATTAAACAATCAATTCCACTGTTAAATCTGTGTTTTATGAGAGTCAGCTAAAGTGGTTCAGGACAGGCTTCATACATAGTATGCTTAGTCACATCTTTTGTATTAATTACTTTTGCCAACTTTTAACTTACTTGCATGATGTTGCATAGCAACAGGTTATTCTGTTATTTGTTTTCTCATCATTTTTAAATAGATAAAAGCAGTACAATCTCTAATGTTTCTGACTAAAAAGCCTGTTATCTGATGATCTCACATATATTCAGAACAGAATAAAACACTCTTCCAGACTTGTGTTATCTACGTATTTCTTTCTACTAAATGGCTGTTCCTCTACAAATCTGCAATAATGCTTTGTGACTTACTAAGCATTAGGTCACCACGACTGAGCCACATTAAGCAGACTTCAGGTGGGATGGAATCACAGTGTGTAAGTGCAGAAGTCTAGTACAGTTTTTGTACTGTCTGTAAATTTGTTCTTATTCCTGTGTGTGGCTGAAGGCATAAAGCTTCTAAAATGACCACTGCTCTTAAGGCCTTTCCCTCAGTGTCACAGTATGTTACAGCACTTGTTATTTCCTACACAATAACAAGCTTCAACAATCTCTTACTTTCCTGGTTTCTTCATTTCCATTTATTCTCTTCAATTAGCAGATTTTAAGCACTATTACTAGCAAATTTATTTGGTTACACATTCAGCAGCCGAGTACTACACTTTTTCTGATCCACTGCAAATACAAAGTACACTCTACAAAATGGAAAGCACAAGGACTCTGGAGGAAAACCAGCCCATAAACAAACCCCAAACAACCCAAACTCCCTGCTATGCCCAGGCTCAGTGGCGGTGCTTAAAGTTGCAGCTCCAACAGCAAAAGTTGTCCTGAGCAATTCTGGACAGGTAGCTAGGCTTCCAGGAGGGAAGGGGGCATACTAGCAACTTGACTTCAGAGATCACAGAGCTTATTTAAAAATTATAGGCTACTGCTAATAAAGGTATTTGATATGTGTATCTTATGGAGTTGTAAAAGCAGATTTAGACAATTTCTTATATTAGTATTATTTCCAGAAAAATGTAATCATGCAGGTTGTAGGAAAGGGTCTGACATATAGAAACATAGAGTCATTTAGGTTGGAAAAGACCTTCAAAATGATCAAGTCCATCCATCCAACACTATAAGTCCAGTGCTAAAGAAAATCCCTAGGCACCACATCCACATGTCTATTAATACCTCCACAGCTGTAACTCCACTACCTCTCTGGGCAGCCTGTTCCAATCCCTAACCATGCTTTCTGTGAAAAAATTCTTCCTGATATCCATTCTAGATCTCCCCTGGCACAAATCAAGACTATTGCAACAATATGCAGAATAGTCTACCTCAAAAGCCTCTACCTTCTTTCAGAGCCTTATCCTCACACACACTGGTGCTGGTACATTCTGTAATTGAACTTAAAAAAGGGGCACTGGGACAATACATCGTAAAACCATGCTTCACTCAGAATATGGACGAGGCAGACTTTCCAAATGAAGACGTTGAGTCAGACTTGGAAAAACTGACTGACAGCTTCTCTTCTGATAAAAGGCCTAAAGACAGGATTAAAAACTCTGTGTTTGCATATTGGCATTAAGAAATTGTGGTTTATGTTCTGGAGCTAACTGTGTAGTAGCATTGCTATCCACCACCTTTAATTTTACTTTAAATCCTTCAATATTAGGGATACCAAAGAAAGCAGAGAGATGCTCTGTGTTTGGGTTTTTGAACGAACCACGAGAACTGATGCTGTAGCATCCTGCAGCAGTATGTATCACCACCTTCATTTTCCCTGTTTTCAAAATGCCTGGTAAATCAATTCTCCTTTTTCATACTCAGAATCTTGAGTACTGCTAGGGCTGTCTTCATTAATAAAAATCAGCATCTTAAAGTATATTATAGAGATATGTAAAAAGTATTAGTTCCTCCATAGGGTCTATATTCGCTTTAGAACTTGTCATGCAACAAATCCAATGTTATGATATAGCACACGTTAATCCATCCAAAACATACTCTTCCAAGGGTGACTTAATGCAGAAATGGCTATGCAGCACCCCTCCCAGTCCTGTGCTACATGACAGCAACAATTAACAGCTGCTGCATGCATCAGGCCTGCATTTCTCACCCTTATATAACCTTAGTTCCTTCTTCTTTCATTTCTAGCACTGCATCTGCTACTTAATAACATGGGTGCAGGACGGGGTGATGATTTAGCTAACCCTATGCAAATTTGCTTGGTAGCACAGAATATGATCTGTGATCCAAAGCAAGGATTTTTCCAGCTGTCATTATTACTAACATTTTGAGCTTTACTGTACAACGTTGAATGACATTGAATATTGCCTAAGTCCTTTCCACTCATCCCACAGGTAAGTTTCCCTGCTCTAGGCATGCGATCCCCCCCAGGTAAACACGAAGCTGTTATAATCGAGAAAGAGCATTTTCAAAAATAATCTTTTGCATTCACAGAAAACTGCCTTAGGAGCATATAAAACCAAACACAATCCCTATGCCTCTCTCTCCTGCCCCTTTCAGTTTCTACTTCAGCAGGTTGATGCATGCCACATTTTGGAAGACTCTTCCCAGGGCTAGAAGGAGAGGAGAGAGAATGAACTGATGTAGCCAGTCATTCTTCAGGGATTAAAGACATTTTTGGCCTTCAGTGAGATGTCAGATGAGGGGCAACACATTTTTATCCTAATCCTAGAAGTTTTTACAGTTTTTACTCAGTAGCTTCCAATCTTGTTGGCTTTTTCAAAGCATAACAATGATATCAGCTGTTTATCCTTCACTCCCGAGCCTTATTTTCCAAGGGGTCACTTTGCCTGCTCCTCTGTGTCTCATACATCCCTCCAAAACCAGCAACTCCACAGGACCGTGAAGCATGGCCCATCCCCTGGAGAGGTAGAGAACAGGAACCTTCCACTTTTCAAACTTGCCTTTCCAATCTCGATTACAGAGTCTGTCCAGCTCTTTACAGTTTTAAGAGCTTGTAGCAGATAACATTTAAAAGCTTGTCTTTTTCCTATGCTCCTTTTTGAAGCAAAATCTAACCAGCTTTCCATTTTGAGAACCATATTAACAACTTCAGAACTGTTGTGAAATCTACAACACAATTTCATTTTCTGGGAAATTTATTTTTAAAAAATCCCCCAAATTTTCAACTTGGTAAAGTTGAATGGAGCAGATTCATCATGTGAAAAAATAAATTACCCCAGAATTGCACAGCAGACTGACAACAAATTTACCTTATTACTTGCAATCCATGTTCTTGTTTTTATACTTTTTGTTCTAAATCTTTTTGATGCAGGGGACTTCCACCCTCTCCTGTCAACTTTTGTCTCCTCTGTTTCCCATCAATCTTACTGTTACATTCATTTGGGGGATTTCCTACAACTTCACTACCAAGTTCGCTGACTGTAGAAGCTGACTGTCTTCAGCTTTCCTGTACTGAACTTACAATGCCCTTTTGCTTAGATGTTCTTATCTATAACACCTGAGTTTAGTATACAGTCTTCAGCAAGTGATTCAGTTACCACAAGGTATGGTTGAGGACTCTGTATAAAAAGCACTCCAGAAAAGAAGTAATGAGGTGTATTTGGAGATAAAAAGCGTAAAAGAAAAACAGAGAAGGATTGAACTGTGTGACTACAGAGTTTAAAGTCCTACTGCAGTACTGGCAGATTTGGAATACTCTATTAACAGCAGACCAACACCATTTTTAAATGAAAAATGTATGCTAGCAGAGCACCAGGGATAAATAAGGGACCGAGAGGACAGCTGTACATCAGTCGTTGACAAAGCATTAGAAAACCTAGATGGTATAATGGTAGTAACAAGCACCACTATTGTACTGTCACCTAACAAAAAACAACTGATTTTAAGAGTTATTATGTTCTTATACTGGTTGGTCATTATACAGGTCAGTAACACAAAGCCTGCTTCTGGCTGATCTTTCACCTGAGGAAGTTCCTCAGAAGCTGCATCTCAGGAACCCACACCAAGATGTATGGATTTCTCTGTACAGTCTTGCTGGTCAAAAATAAACTACTTAGAGTAGTTCAAAGCTCAATGTACCAAATGTTATGTCATAAACACTAACTGAATTGTAGCATCCTGATTTATAGCAATATCCTACCTACAAATCTCTGAAACCACCTCACACTGATGATTCTTCACAAATTTAGCAATAGAGAACATGGTAACAGCCCCTGTTGGCTTCAACAGAAAGATGTCTCAACTCAGATTAAGAACCAGGTTTGAATTTTGCTATGTCATCTGCTTTCTGAGGAGTTCACATTTACATAAGCTCAGCCTTGCAATATTCATACACCCTTGCAGTTTACCTTCTAGCGATTATTTCCTTACTAGGTGACATTAGTAGAAATCCAGACTGCAGTACCATGCATAATTAAAAACTTCAGAAGAGGGAGGGAACCAAAGTGATGTATTTCTTGACAAGATCCATTAACATTTTCCAATAGGATTGAAGCACATATTGAAAGACCATGACATGTCTATCAGGAGCTTTCAATATATGTTATTGCTTAATCTGCATCAGACTGCCCACATGGCTTTCTGTGCCACAAATATTGTTCCTTAAATAAAAGTCAAGGCTCAGAAGATGCTGTCTTATGGGATTTAACTCTACCACACAGGCATCACAGATCTTCAGGAAAACCAGTGCCCTTCCAAGATGCCATCTAACTGTGAATGACCTGATCAGGTACTGCTAGTACTCCACAGCTCCTGCTACCTCGAGACCCCTTCATGCTGCGTCGTTCACACAGCCTGGAATATAACCTAGGCTCAATTCCCTGTTCCATACAGATCACTGCAGAGAATAGTTTACACCTCCGCCCACTCCTCCCCATCAAAATAAAATGCTTTTGACTCATTTAGCTTTGGCATAAGCAACATAAAAACTGGTGTAATTAATACCACTATGTTCACAGACTTAGAAGCAGAAGAGCTTTGGGAAAAAGCAAAGAATACGTAAAGGAAAGCGATTCATCATTCACCACATGCATGGCCTTAAGATTCCCCCTGGTACCACGCTCTAATGTAGCTGTAGACAATACCCCTTATATACAAAGGTAGCTGTAAAATCTTGACCTTCCACACATACACCCCCAGCCACCCCCCTTAATTTTGGCATTTCTTAGTTCCTAGTCCCTGATATCCAGAAGGCCTGGCATTAAATACAATTTTTCATGTGCATGACCTTGGTGTCCAGCAAGCTATTTTTAAGCAGAAAAATCTTGCATCTCCATAAAACAGAGCAATTATTTAGACTGCCTATAAAATTTGCTCCAGTACCTTCAGGATGAATGATAAGCTATCAGGTTATTATTTCAGGCATTGTTCCTATGGGATATGATTCTCATTTAATGGCACAGCAGTACAGCTCTATGGATTTCAGAGCAGCACTTACCTGTACTACCAGCAGAGCTGTCTCGCTTTTATCAGCATAGTTATCAGACTAAAGTAAACACAGATCAATAGCAAGATTATATACTTGGATGTATCCAAGGACTTGCCAAATCGTGTTGACACAATTCTGCGCTTATATGATTGAACTATGGGGTCTCATGTTGTCACAGTATATAAAGTCCTTTAAATAAAGAGAATATAACTGCAGCAAAATCAGAACACCTATATACACCCATAAAATTGGAGCTATTTCCATGTGTCTACAAATTCAGAATCCAAAACTTTCAAGCCTTTTTTTTTTCTCTCTTCTCCTCCAGGAATCAAGGGGAGCATTTCAGTTGGGTTGCGTGGAGCAGCCTGTAAGACCTTTCCAAGTTTCCTAGAAACTTAACCACCCAGTTGGTCAGATATCCTCCAGGCAAAAGGGTATCCCACTGAACATTTCTGATGGTGAGTGAAGATAACAATTCTAGTGCAGTATTGTGCCCTGTTCCGTCTGGACAAACGTAGCTATGAGCCCGTTTAAAATGCAGAAAATATTTACTATGGCCACCCCACTCCGTGCTCCCTGTTTCTTTGACAGGGAGAGGTCAGCACAGCTACAGCTTCTACCAGAAACCCAGTTTCTTCCTGCTGATTCTCTTCTAAGAAATATAAAAACAGAAGACTTTTTTCCTGTTTGTACTGATTCTCTGAGCTCTACTTTCTGTGGGGACATAATCACAAAGATAATGCAAAACTTACCTGTTTATGTGTTTAGCTTTGTTTCGGTACAAATAAATGCAAGCATTTCTTTCCATTGACCTCATGCCTTTAAACCAAGTTTTTACTCAGACTTGTAGTTACACACTAAACTTGATGAGCTGTTTTGATAAGAAAACTAACACTGTCAGACACTGTTGTAAAATGTTATTTCTACTGTAGAAGTTTAGGGTCACCCTGAACAGATGGTGTGCATAATTTTTAACATTCATCTGTTTACCTGAAAGAGTTTACCACAGATTATTTTTTTCTTTTCTTTCCCACCTCCCCTCCCCCCACCCCCCTCATCCCCTTCTGATTGCCTTGGAATAAACAAGTATTATTAACCTGAATCCTGAAATGTAACTCATGCCTTCTAAGGCCCAAAGCATGCCTTCAAGAAGAAAACTGTAAGATAGGAAGGAATACAACTCAAAATCTATCATATATGCTAATGCACAGAAGTACTGAAAATCTAGCATAAGCCAAAAAAAAGGTGTCTTAGTTGCTAGGCCACAATTCCAGATAGCAACGTGCAGCTTTTGCATGCAAAATAGTCTTAGAAAAGGAGAGGGGTTTGATTCCATGCATCCCAGTTTTTTTATTAGTACACTTAACTCACGTATTTGATATATGCAGGGTTTTTAAAACCTAATGTTTGCCAGAGTATTAATCGGGTATAATTTAGACACCAAGAAACAGAATCAGACTATGCAATATGAATATTCTTGGCAGCTTATTCATGTGAGAGTTAAGACAAAAAAGTCGCAAGAAACTGAGGGGGAAAGGAACGAATTATGACTATTTTTTTCGAGGCAAGAATTTTTAAATCAGCTCCACTTTTTAGAATAGTCCTATGAATATGCAATATCCAGTCTGGAACAAGACAAAAATTTCTCCAAAGGAATGCAAGTAGGCAACTGCTTAGGAGTAGTCAGGAAGTCTATTTTAGCTGATCCAAAGCAAGCTTTATAGTCTGCTTCTCCATTAAATCCCACCAGACCACCATTTTTTAACAATTATCTTTATTTTACTTTCTTTCAGTTAAAACAAAAGATTGCCAAAGAAAATTTATGATTTTATGTAGGTTTTATAGGCTGTAGAGAAATTCTGATGTATTCTCCTGAGAGATAATATTTTCAGAGCCTAACAGTAAACAATATTCAATACTTTCCAATCCCATGTTTTGCTAATCCTTGATAAAACCATACAAAACTAAAAATAGAGAGAAGAAAGAATAACAGAATGGTATATTTGTTAATGTGTGATATTTAAAATTGTTTTATATGACTTGGCACACCAAGAGATCCTTTGACGCAGCTGCATCTATAAAGTTTAGTGGCTTTGCATTAATATCTACCAGGGGCAAGCAGCCTGGCTGCTGAAGCAATCACTGGCCTTCCTAATTTTTTGCACATAAGAAACTGCCCTCCCCCCCCCCCCCCCCAAAAAAAAAAAAAAATCTCACTACAAATCTGGAAAACTGAAAGTCGGGGATAGTTACAGCACTGCACAGGCCCACAAAAGATTTACTAGTGAGCACTAAATCATTATGCAAGTAGTGTTCAAAGCATGTACACTGCCCTGGGATTCAGCATATATCTTAAAAGTAGAAAATGTACAGTAAGTCATGGCAAATCTACAATTTGGCTACACAGGGGCTCAAACACTGACTTCTACTTGGATGCACCTGAAAGCAGGAACCAGCAGTAGCAGCTCCCTGAGAGCATGTGCTCGAGGTAATCATAACGCAGCTGCCCGCGCTTCCTGACCACAAGGAAAACCAAATTGCGCTGCTGGCAGAAATTCCTGTATCAGGTGCATGTCTGCTGTGTCCAGAGAGAGGGCTCAGCTTTTTATTGCCTTGCCTGCTGCGGCTAGCACTGGGAGGAGTGCATAATTTGCTTCTTTTTCTTTTTTAAACTGTTACAGCAGCTCCTGCTGCTCTGCCCTCTCGCAGAAATGTACCCACTTCTGTCCCGTACCGATTTAAAACTTGGACTCACCAGCTCCTGGCAGATGCACACACCCTCATAACCTCCCCTTTTTACCATGGTGTAATAACTGGCCTAGAGGGAGAGCAGGAGTGCTCTGCTTATAGAGACAACAGAGGAGACTGTGCCTTACGTTCTACTTTTCCCCTGGTTGCCCCAGAGAAGGTGGAGAGGGTGAATAACATGGTCACGGGCTGCAGCTGCAGAATTATTGAGAGAGATTTTCCTGAGGAGAACACCCAGTGTGAACATACCTTGTGATGCTGGGAGGGGAAATATGCATAACAATAATTATGTGCAAAATAGTACACAGGTAGAGGTGAGATACTGGTGTACAGAAATCCGGTATGTAGATCCACTTGGTTCTTTACGGTACAGATTTTGAACGTTTAGCCTAACAGTTTACCAGTGATTCAGACTTTACAGACATAAGATGTCAGGACAGTAGGAGTACTTGGTATTCACAGAGAATTAAAAAATCTATTTTCTATGATTACACAAACATATGAACAACAATTTAAGGCACGCAGAACAAAAACAAACAAAAAACCCACCCAAAAGTAATAAACTGCTCCAATGACAACTCTTTTATCATTTTTCTCAGCGCACTTGTTTGCATTTCTAGTGCTATCGATGATGATGATAATGAATAAATAATCTTCAAAACAGGAGCTATTTAATACGAAAGCACTGGACAGCAAGCATAGCTGCTCAAAGTTGCTTTTTTTCCTTCCCTGAACTAGAACACAATGCTGACAAGCAGAGCAACCAGGACTGATATAACCTTAAAACTGGGATATTTTTCATCTCTCCTTGAAAGATGAAGCATCCCGTCATAATGGTGGGCTATAAAGAAGGGGCTGAAAGCCATGTTTTCTAAGTGGTCTGAAGGAGATATATGCCATAGAAGCAGCCTGCAGTTGAGCATCTTACTCCCTCTGTATGTTAAAAAAAAAAAAAAAAATGCAGCCTAGATGTCATTTCAGCAGCAATCTCTTGGAGGCTTGATCACCCAACGCCTATGCCAAGAAATTATAATTGTCCCTTGTGGAACTCAACAATCCCAAACATGCTCAGTATATTACAAAGGCAGGTAAACCAAAAAGGGGAGGGTGGGAGGTGTTGTGTACGGTACCACAACGTGAAGGAAGTCCCCAGGACTTCCTTTACATCTTGTGAGCTGTAAAGGTGCTACGATACATTTCAACTAAAATCATAATGGAATCACCTGCATTTTAAGATCTTTGCACTCACACCTGCCATCAGCAAGCAGAATACCTGTTTGGGGCACAAGCACTTCTCCCTCCCAGTCTTCCCACTTGCTTTGTTTCCCACTCCTTTTACAAGCCCCAGCTCTCCTGGGGGCTCCACTGGGAGAGAGGAAGACCTGACTCCAGCTCATTTATTCACAAATCAGTCTGAATTCATCCTTGGAAGTGCAGCCTGATTCCACCTCCTCAGAAACGCTCGTGTCCCATGGCTGTACAAGGTGTGGTCATCTGCCACCCTCAAGCAGATGTTTCACTAAGCTCTAAATAAATCATTGGCCTGCAGTGATTTGGAGTGTAGCATTAGCTGCACTGCCTGCAGCAGTGTTCAGGTTTTAGGGTGAAGGCTTTCCACACAATTAATCATGGGAGCATATGTACTGAGTCATATTTCATACAAGTTTATGAACAGGATCAATGCACCTAGTTCACTACAGAATGTTGATTGATTTTTGTTTGGTTTCAGTCACTGACAGGCAGTTTGGTCTTTGAAGGACAATTTACCTATGACTTTTTGGAATAGTGGCCTAAATATGAAATCCCTCAATAAGAGCACATTTTAACTTTCACTTTCCTGCCCAATGAAACCATTAGCAAATAGCTAAGCAACACAAGGTTTATCCATATTAAGTGAGAGGGAAGCTAGACCCTTTCACTTTAAAATTAGCAGGAAATATTGAACTTGTTATGCAGTAGGGACTTTGATAGCCGTAGTACTTTCCTTCTTATCACACCGCTATGGTTATGCTCATAGAATTTTATCTTTTTCATTGAGAAAGCAGTAAATATGAAACAGGCAGGGTTCTTCCTACGTAATCGTAACCTGGGGGCATGACACAGCACAGGCAGGATCCTGTGCTGCTCATCCCTTCAGGTCTGGGGATACAAGTGGGGCAGGATAGAGAGAGAGCACGGAGAGTTTATTTTAATTCCTCTCTAGGAGTAAGTTTTGCTGTTGTGACCCTACAAAAAGTTACAAGAGTCACAGATTACTGCTACTTTTGTGTCCAAAACTCTGTAAAAACTGCCTTCAGGAGGGGCAGATTTTACAAGCCGTGGCTCTGCAGAGCAGACGACTGCTGGCCTCCAGCAACGGCACCATGGTGGGCCTGCAGTGCTTCCGCGCTGCTTTGGACATCACCGAGAACTGCTCGGGTGCATTCCCTGGTATTTGCCCTCCTTCCCTGCTGGATAACTAAGGGCATTTTCTGACCTGACCAGAAGCAACCAAAATGAAAAAATCTGCTTTTAATTTTCTTCTCTTATCTCTGAGTGTTCAAAATTTGCATACTAATTATAAAAGGGAAAAACACCAATACTTTGTTCCATCTTGGCAAATATTCAGGCATTTCAGTTTCTGTTTTTAGCTGTGCTGTACATACAACTCTTCCACCATCAGAAAAGATATAATAGTTTCTGGTTTAACTGACAAGAAAAAATACTATTAAAGAAAAGAAGCCATAAATAAGATTATGCTATGACATAATTTTAAGGCAGGTTAGAAAAAGAGCAAGAGTTTCAACACGTTTCTGCAAATACTTTGGCTCATGTAACTAATAAATATACCCTAACTGGAAAGCAGGTTGCTCAACGTGTGTCTTCCTGACAGCATTTTTGTGTCAGACTGTATCAGGAATTTCCTTTGAAGGACCTTTCATAAATGGAGTCATATCAGCTTGAGCTAATCCTTATGTACCATGCTATGCTCACTGCACTCTGAAGGAAAAATTAAAATATCTAACCTCATACTGATATGGAATCACCTCCTGTTAATCTTGTCCTTGTGAAAGGACTCATTCCATTGATTTATGCAAATAGAAAATGTTAAACACACACACAGAGTTTTGTTAGTATTCCACTATATTGCATCAGTTTAACCTGTATATCCCTCTCCTCTCAAAGAGCTCTTAAGTGCTGGTTTGAAAGGCTAACAGTTCCTTTACAATTACATGTTCATTGCATTCTCCAAACGTAATTCTGTGCACCAGTCTGATTTTCTAAACTATTTAAAATAAAATTAGTTCTATTTTTGTTCTTAATGGGGCCAGGTGGTAAGAGAATAGGAAGCAAAGCCAAAAACAAAACAAAGCAAACGCCACCTCTAGTTTTGGCAGGTATGTATATAATTAAGCACGCTCTGCTCAACAGTGCAAAGAGAAGTTAGTTCCTGGAAAATTTTGCTAGGAGGCATTATATACTATCTCCAAAGTATGTGGGGTAAGGGCAGGCTGAGAGGGGAGTGATCCAAAGAGAGTCAGGGATTAGATTCCTGAGAGATTGCAAGAGTCATCTAGGGTTAATAAAACGAACAAAGGAAGGAGAAAACATTGCCTGCAATGAGGTCTATTGATTATGAAACTGCCTCCAAAGGGAGTGGTGTTTGCCTTTTGAGAATACAACCAAAGCACTAAAGACGGGCTTGTAAAAGGACACAGCTGTACTAACAGAGAGAGGGACTTGACCTAGGAAAGTTTTAGCTTTTTTTTTTTTAAATATATATATATATATATGTGTGATGTGGTATTTAGGTATGAATGTATACTGTAATAAATGTTTTTACCTGTCTCTACACAAATATCAGTGTCATTCTCTGCAGCCACCAGCTGATATCACGGTTTACACGAACAAGCTCCCCATCCCATAACTCACGTCTGCAGTAAGTGTAGACAAACCCGGTGTTCCATATGCATTTTACTATGTGGAAATGTCACCGTTGTAGAAAGTTGCATTTTACTCTGAGTGGTCTATATCACTGAACTGCAGGTGCCTATACTTGATTAGTTTTGTCACAGGTTTCTTTAACCAGTCATGGAAATTACATTACTTACAGCAACATTCAAGCCCACAATGGAGGATACATCCATCTAAGCAAAGCTAGCTTTTACTTCACTATACTCACCAATTCTTCGTCCACAGATCTGTTTGTTTATTTATTTTTAAGAGGAAACTAAGTTCTTTGCCCCATTGGGAAGTCCCAAAGTTTAATTCTGTATTTCATAAGGCAACGGTGTGGGTTTCTTTTCTGCTTTACTAGAACTCACATACAGAAAGTCAAAGCACACACCATGCTTTTTGAAAAATGAATAGCTTTCTAGAGAGAAACTGCAATAATTCTATTCCTTCCCTGCTTCTACCTTCTCCCTGACAAAATATTCCAAGGCAACTCAATTCTTGACCCAAAACATTGATTTGGGGTTTACTCAGAAAAGACTTCTTAGAATTTTAGCAGCCATATAACCTAGCCCTGAACCAGAAACAGCATTTTATACACAGATAAAAAATAGACTGAAGAAAACAAAAACTAGCTTATTATCATTTTCATAAGATAATCAATGAGATTAAAAAGCACATTTTGTCTCAATCACAAGCAATCACATCAGGAAAAAGAAAACGTATCTGAAATGCACATCGATACACCTCAAGTCTCAGAGATTTTCCCAAAGTGGCAGCACATATAAGAACCTACAGGCCCAAATTCATTCCTAGTATACCTGTAGTGACTTCGAGAAATCTTGATCAATCCTACCGAGTTGTATATTTGGTTATACTAGTCCAGTGTCATCAGTTCTGGCTACCTTCTATAAGGTTTTGAGGGAGATCTCCTCCACCCTCACTTGCATACGTATTGCATTATTAGTTTGCATCTAGAGTTTAAAATCAGTGGTTTGCTAAACCAATGTGGAAAAAACATCTGGTTCTGGAATCAGATTTAGGCTCTCCACATCAGCCACAGAAATTGTGATGATTTGCTACCATAGCCTCAGAAATAAAGGCTTGTCTAATTGAAACATTTAGTATGGGGACATAATGTTCCTCTGTAGGCTGCTAGAAAGCAGTTTAAAGAAACGCTCCTGGCCTTGTTTCTGAAGAATTATAGCTGACCTTGGTGGTGTGCCGTGATTGTTGCACGGCCTGTCAGAGCTGAGAGAACTAGTAGGATTTTTTACAGATTTTTAAGAAAAGTCAGTCAGAGAAACCGTTCATCTGAAGCTTATAAGGACAGTACGCTATTGCAATAAAGTGACAACAAAAAGGTGACGTTACAAAATAATTTAGCGTCTCTAATTCTCTCAAAGAAAAAAATTAAGCAAGTACAATTCAGAATTTCAGTGCTGCCAGACAATTAACCCTTAAGTCAGAGGATGTTTGTACCTACTCTTAATAAAGTTTCACTTAACATCTCTAGAGAAGTAAGTTATTTCCAAGATGGGACTGACATGTAACTCAACTTGTTGCCTCTCAGTCACTCAGTAACTCTCTACAAATATTGTGTAGCATTCAGTGGGATTAGGGCAAAATAAATCATAAAATACAGGAGTTGTACAACTATGAAGCGTTCTGATCTCTTATGGCTTTAATCATAACAGGTGACCATTAAATTTCTGTGTTGGAAGTGCATATCTGATGATATTACAGTGCATATTGACTCTGGCTGTTTGCTGGAGATAGAAGTGAAAGCCTCAGAGCTGGAGTGAACTAAGACCTTGCAAAGTAATATTTAAACTGGAGTTGAGGCATTTTCATATCTTGGTTAGTTATTGGGGATTTCACGGGAGTAGTTATTACTAAATTCAGCTATTTCATACAATATCTGAATAGAACCTTGTTGCATGGGTTCATTAGTTAACTCTTAGTTAATTTATACCTGAAGGAAGGGAGTCAGTCACTTTCACCACAATGTTTTCCCAAAAAAGTAAATGCTCTGTTCTTTAGTGATAGGTTACACAAAGTGACTATTGTCTTCTGAGCTAATGAAAAGAAAGTTAACTTCTCTCAAGTTCCAGTTGTAGCTATAATGGTTACCAGAGTTTTTCATTTACACCCTAAAGAAGGGCAGAAAGAGGGAGAGAGCAAATCTCCTCCTGGTATTGTTCCTATTTTCCAAATAAGCACAGGAGGTCAGTGCTGGATTCAAGCATGTTCCTGCTTCAAGTAACATGTTCTTTTTAAGAGATATTCAAGGAGAGTTAAAGACAGCTAATACTTGAAGCACCACACCATGCTGGATCACCAAGTACACCTCATCCCATACAACAGCAAACAGCATTTTCCCTGACCAAGGAAAGCAGACAAATCCTGTCTTTGTACGAGATCAGGCCACACAAGCCCAGCTGACAGGTGACAATACCAAGCACATTACCAGAATGAAAAAAGAGTTTTTGGAACTAGAAGGTAAGACTTACTTATCAGTGTTCCTGAGGGAAAAACCAAACCAAATAATAATAATAAAAAAGCCACGTCTAAACCAGGCAGTTAGTCATAACAGAGCATGCCTAGACTCCCTCCCTTATTCTGTGGTCTTTGTGGTACTTAAATGTCCAAGGAGAGGATGATATCACAGTGGAAGCAGCAAATGCGTCCTTCTCTCTCCATATAGGCAGACATTTGCAGAGTATTATTCTCTGGCACAACTGTGATTTTTCTTTTTCCCCTTTCCAAACATGTTCCACATTGAAAGGACAGGGTAGAGAGGCAGTGAAACTCTACTTGTTAGCACCCAACTCAGGACAATAAATTAGACTTCAACCTCTACAGTTCCTTAGATATTCAACAACATTGTTTAAAAAGGGAGAATAAACAAACAGCAACTCAAGATACAAACTTAAAAAAAAAAAAAAAAAAAAAAAAAAAAAAAAAAAAAAACCCATGGTATTTTCCTCCCTTTTTATTGCTCAACATCCTAAACAAGACAACTACTAGTTAAGTCAGACTTGGTAACTGGATGTACTATGTTTGAACATATATCCAACCTAACATTAAAAGCAAACTCTGCAGCAGCTGCAATATTTTAAGCAGTTACCACTAGATCTTTTTCAAATATATCTTCTGATTTTCCCAGTAATTACTAGCTGTATGCAAGGTACCATTTTTCTGTCTCGTTAAGAACCCAATAGTATAATTAGATATGCAAAGCCCAAAACTGTTTATCATAACTTGTTATAAAAGATATAAAAATAACAACAAAACTTTGTCTCTGATAGAGGATTAAGGAGACTTACTGAGAATAAACTTGCACAAATCAAGAGCTGATCTCACAGATATATCCAAGCCAAACAGTATTTGAGTAGATCAGTTACCTGTAGCAATGGGATCATGTTTAGTACTCACAAAAGAAATTGGTGATTGCTTAGAAACCACAAACTTTGTAGAATGTGTGTTGCAATGCTTAATATAAAAGAAAAATACTAAGCCTCAGAAGTCAAAGTGAATGGGCACCATACAATGTATCACGCTGGCTAATGTGAGCGACTTTTAAGGAAACAAACTATCCTGTCAAAAGAAGTGCTTCACTTCAATGCCAATAAACTGTGTATCAGTTCAGAGAGCAGAAATCCCACAGCTTTTCTGCTTCTAGTTGTCATTTTTCTTCATTGCAGTTCATCTCTATCATAAAATTTACCTCCAAGGCAAGAAAAGGCACCGCAGGAGATGATTGCAGAATTCTGGAAATAACGTGTTGCTTCACATCGAATTCCTAGCACTGATGCTGGGGTAGGAAGTAGTTCAGGCTGGCTAGGCAGCTACAGATCTAAGCTATAGAACAGTTATAGCTTAAAGCTGTTTTTCAATCTTTTCCCTAAAAGTCTGTTTGTAAACACTTGCTAAATAAATCTTTTTGTTCCACTGTTAAGCCTGTGTAGAAGTGGCGTAGGGAGGAGGAGGAGGATGGGAGATGGATCAAAAAAGCACTGGGGTTCTTTACAGCCTGCAGGGGGTAGGGAGTGTTCCCTGTCAATGATCAGTCTGCAAAGAGCCCGGGTGGGACTTTTACTGTTAGTGACAGCTTTTGGGAAGGAGCTCCCTCAGGCAGGTATAAATCAATAAATACCCTATTGCAAAGTAAAGGTGGTTGAGAGACGTACCAACAGTTCTGGATGAACTGAGTATTATTATAACCTTAGGCAATACAAAGCTGATAAATGATCTTACTTGTGCTCCCGAATGGGTGGCACACATCCAGGAAAATGCACTAAAATGTTAAGGACCCTAAAAGGAATGGGCACAACAGCATTTATTTTAAAATCTGAAATCCACCTCCAATGCCTTTTAGGAAATGCTAAATCACACAGCTGGATGCAAATCCCCTGAGTTTTTCTTCCAAGTTGCCAATAGCCTGACGCAGAAGATAGCCTAGGCCTCCAGGAAGCAGGTTCGAGCCTGAAGAAATATCAACATTTCCTCATGTCAACAGCTACTGCAAGGAACGTCTCTTCTGTGCTGAACTCCGGTACTTTTGGCTTTGCTGTCTCATGCATAGCAGCACGTGTACACTGGCTCTTTCACCCATACATACAGAACATGAAACACATAATTCACTTCCTGGAGAGAAATTTGAGGGGTGGAAGGAGAGGAAGGAAAGCATCATGTGAGAGATTGTAGTCACCTTCCTTAACATAATACTAGCAGATGCTCAGACAGCGTGGCAGAGACAAAGTATAACAAGAACACAACTTCCTTCCTGAAATGTGGATGTAAAAAAAAGCTCAGATGAAACCCAGTTCTTTGAGAGGCCTGATTCTCTTCATCATGGAAGTGCCTTCAGAAGGAAATTTACTGGCAATGTGTGATAGCCTTTAAAACCATTATTAGTAAGACAAGAGGCAAATTTTCAAGTTCTGACACTACTAAAAATGCAACCATAGTGGAACAACAAAATATTAAATGCTTCTGTGTCTGATCCAATAAAAACAAACTTTGCATTTCACTTATCAGATAATTAAAGTTGTCCAACTGCTTTAGAAAATCTTTAAAACTATTCAGTTGCAAGCACAACATTCATAACAGCATTCCCACAGTCAAGAAAAAGATTATCAAGTTATACATAAGACAGGCTGAGACTGATCAGAAGCATAGAAAACAAGAAACATAAAGGATTTCTTCACTATTTTCACTGCCAGCTTTTGCAACCCATCTTTGTTAATGAACATCCTTCATTCAGTAATTGCAGAGATGAGAAATATTCCAGCTCTAATGTGGCAGGAGGGGCATCAGCTGTCATAGAGACACAGCTCTTTCCACCCCTCAAATTGTACCTGGTCTGGACAGTTTCAGGTCAAGCCAGAGTTGACTGATCTCTGTGTTCCATATTTAAAGCAAACGAACAAAAAACAACAATAATAGAACACCATTAACATATATAAATATTTTAAATCTAAACTCCAGGCATCTTTGTTGAGAGTTAGGTGGCAGTCAGACTAAATAGAAACTAACATTATATATTAAAAAAAAATGCACTTTATGTATTTTATTTTGAAAACATCACAAGCAACATGGAACAAGAATTCCAGAACCAACTTCAGTTTTCGTATATGTTACTTGTGAAGCTTCACTATCAGCCACTTCTCAGGTCTCTTGAATAACTTCTCAGCAATTTAGTAGAATGATACATAGGTCTCCAGATTAGTTTGCCTGGATTGACAATGACTCTTTCTACTTAGAGGCATTTTAATCACTTAAAGAAGCAGATATGCTGGGATGAAGATAAACATTGGTACACAAGACAAAAATCACTTGTTTTTCTCCCACTTCAGTGTTAGAAATGGTCTCTAATATTTCAGCTATTACTCCTGCTTGCATCTTGGTTTTCTTCCAGACCGCTTCCACTTTTAAATCCAGGCTCCACATCTCCACATTTGAAGCTCCATAAATCGCTGCCCTACCAAAATCTGTCCTCATTGCCTCATGTACCGTGTACCTTGCTCCTCTTCATTAAATCTTTCATCTCATTTTCTTCATATGCTTTTTCATGCTACTATTCCCATTCCTGAAGATATCCAGTGCACGTATTGGCTCATTGTCCCACATAAACTCCTCCTAAGAATTATTTGAAACAAGACCAAACAAGATATGTCAAACACTGAATTCAGCAAGCTTTCTTCAGTGTAACACCATCCTAAGCCTATACTGATGCCTGAACATGGTGCTGTGGATCTTTTAAAGGGTTTTCGCTTTCTGGGACATGAGTTGAGAAGAAAAAAAAAAAAAAAAAAAAAAAAAAGGTATCATTTACTTTACTTGATTCTGCATAGAGTTTGTTCTGCCTCCCCATTCTTCCTTCACTTTCATTGTAAGATGTTAGTTATGGACAAATTCAAAACAGTTGCTAATAAAATAATTATTGAAAATAGTTATCAACATCTTCAGAAGCACTGTACTTCAACCCATAGCAATTTGATGTGTAGATGCAGAAGTCTCCCCAAATGACTATGTAGAATTTACAGGACATCTTAATGCAAACACCTTTAATTGCCTCAGTATTTTTTGCTACATCCTGGCGTATCACACTGTGGATGCAGAAATGGAAAGCAACAACAACGTTTATCCCTTGGAATGGAATAATAGAAAAGGTACACAAAAGGTGTACCTTGGAAAAGGACACAAAAGGTAAATTATCCTTGCTTTAGAG
The DNA here is from genome assembly GCA_011076525.1 of Nettapus auritus. Lineage (NCBI taxonomy): Eukaryota > Metazoa > Chordata > Aves > Anseriformes > Anatidae > Nettapus > Nettapus auritus. The sequence continues at coordinate 36,719,103 of CM021768.1, read as the reverse complement.
GCTGATTTTCTGCAAAGCAATTCCCTCTGTGAAGCCTCCAGTACTTGCTGCCATAGTAATGCACCCAGGCTGGCCAAAGTCTGCTCCTAGAATGACACCCGGTGGCCACAAAAATGAACAGCAAGACATTATCCTTGCCCTTCAGTATCACTCCCTGCTCCGAAGGATAGGGGCCATCACTGGAAATTCTTCACAGGAATCTGCAAAACACATGCAAATCCTGTGCAACATTCGTATTACTACACATACAAAGCTTACCATGTAATGCATGGTGTTTTGAACAATCACGTACTTTTTGTTCTCATTAAAGTTGTGTAAGAGCAATAGCTAGTGGTTTCAGAACTGCCAAAGTGAAATTTCTTCTTTTATTCCATACTTTCATTTTGGAAACAGCTAGAAGTGGGTGAGTGGCATTTCCAAAGTATAATGATCCAGATGTAGGATTCAGCCATAAAATTATCTTCCCCACCTTGGAAAAGCAGTTTATCTATATATTTAAAGTTATAGGACTAAAACGTGCATATTCAGCCTTAAGCTTTAATATCTAAATTAGAGACAACCATCACTGTGGTGGATCACTTCGAACCAAATGAAACAATAAACTGTGTTTAAATAAATTATTGCATCAAACAAGGCATCATGCTCCAGAATTGGCGACTGAGCATCAGTGAGAGTTAAGAGCTTCTTGCCACTTATTTTATCCAGCTTAACTACCACAAGTCACAGCACAGCTTTTCTTAAGCAACATCCTAGACAAAATGATGTGATAATATTTTGTAGAGAATAAGAAATTTACTGCTTTAAGGGAAATAAGCAAGAGCACTTCAGCACAGATTTTTGGTGTTATTTCTTAGGCCTTTTGGCAAGTTAAATGGAAAGGCAGTATTTATTGCTTGTCAGTTTTCCTTTGTCTCATTTTATTTCTCACTTCAGAGTCAAAATTCCTGATGGTGCCATAAGCTTCTTTATAGTAGCTAGGGATATTACAGAAGACCATTGTCCTTTTTTCTTGTTGAGAAATATCTCATTTTTCTCCAGTAGGTACAAAGCCAAATACATAAAGCTTCACAGACATCCTTTCACAACAGAAATTCTTAAGGCAAGAGCAATTCAGTGCTTCACTTGGCAATCCTTGCACCGTTACCCTCACCGGGTACCCGTATAACAGAGATGGCTGGAATCGAGAAGTTATGGTATCGAGTCGTAACCCTGCAAACTGCTCTACTGTCTTCTCATCTCAACTGAGCCTCAACATCCCTGCTCAGAAAGATAAGGGTTAAAATACCAAAGATGTTTGCTTATATAAGCATAATGAAATTATTCAGGTACTTTGTCTGAAGTAATGGTTTATTAAGATACATTAGCATATAACATCTGAAAGAGATTACCACTGAACAGAAAATGGCACATATAGCAAGCGTAACAAACTGCACTAGTCTGGAAACAATGACAAAAATGTGTCACTTATCAGTAAGTTATGCATGTGTACTTACTGGCCAACCAAGTATGCAAGAATGTAAAGCTTGTGGCAGATCCAACAAATGAATGAAATCTAAACAAATAAGAAGCATAGCAATGGGAATAATGACCTCCCACCGTATTAAGTTTAAAGCTGGATATTGCCAAGAGACATGCAAAGCTGCTGGAGTATGCACAGAGCTAATCCTTGAGATACCATGGAGCCAGACCAAAGATAGCACTGGGAAGGCAGAAGGTGGGTTAAAACACAGTCGAACAAACTGCTGCCAGCTGCCAGAGCTGGGTCAGGATGCAGAGCTCTGTGTTGCAGCAAGCAGGGCTCAGGCTGAGCAGCCTTCAGAGGACAGTCCGAGCACCTCCTTTCATCTTATCCCTGCTATCACGCTGCAACAGTAGGAAAGTTTCAAATGTTTTTCATTTGGTTGCCTTTTGCTCACTGAAGAAGAAAGAACAACTTGTGATTAGCTGGGAAGTGTCAACACTAATTGCCAAAGTACTACTAGATTTTCGTACTCCCTCTACCACCTGTTCTCCTGTGTCTACAGACTACTGTGTTAAACCAAATCATGATTTAAATGCACTAGGTCCTGGTGTGGGAAAACAATGTCTTCATGGATCAATGCAAACCAGAAAAAAAGGTACCAAAAGATTAAATCATGCAGCACAGTGTTTCAGACTACTGTATTTACACCCACATATACTACCTTTATGCATGTGCTACCATCTTTATACAGCTCCATCCAAGTTAGGTCTGTATTTTAGAGGAGAAAATTAAACATGTGCAACCTCTACCCGAATCCTAAGACAGACCTGAAGGTTCCAAAAGTAAAGTTGTGAAAACAGAGGTAAGCATCATCCTCAAACCTCTCAGAGGCAGGAAAATGCAAAACTCAAGCTCGTCACATCCCTGATGCCTTCTGAACCCATTCTTAACTTCCAGATAACCAGAAAATGTTGCTTCACAGCAACCACCAAGGCAAGATGTCTACCAACGTTCAGTTGCTTACTCAGTAGATTACCTTCAAAAAAAAAATATTATTTTCAGGTGATCATTTATTTGTTTGTAAAATAGTTTTAACACTCACAACTCCCACATTTCATAAATGCTCAAAATAACTTATTCTGGTGCAACTTTATGAAGTATCTTAACAAACCTCTATGAATCTGAGAATAGTGAAGTTTGTTATTCCTTAGCAATGATTTCTTTCATTTTTGGCATGGCATTTACATTCCCAAACTTGACAGACGCGGTAATAGTTGGTCTTGGCATTCACTGTTATATGACTCTGGTTCATGTGTTCATTCATGTACTCTGTTTTAAAGAATTCCTTCTGGCTGTTAGTGCTTTTCAGCAGGACTCTGCTTTTAAGTACTGTTTACTACCTTTGCCTGTATCTGTAGAAGAGAATAATTGTTGCCACAATCCCAAATATTTTATTGCAGATGTTTAGATCAATGTATTTACCTCACAGGATAATTTAGTATCAGCTCTTCAGATTTATGAATTCTGAGGTGTTTTTTTTTTCCCCCCCTTCATTTTCCTGTAATTTGCCCTTAGATTCAGTTAATGCCCTTTCTTATATAATCACAAAGGAGTTCTCAAGGTGTGAGAAACAGTTGTATTAAATCTGAAGCAGAAAGCACTCCGTTACTTCACATGAACACAGCTGCCTTACACAGTTACTGCAAGCACTGTGGCAGCTATTTATACACATTTCTCTGAAAAATCCCAAGGACAAGAGAGAGCTAAGTTATGCAAGGCTGACCCCCAAGCAAATAGATATCAAGAAGTAAGATCTCTCTACCATTATACAAATTGAAAACCTCAAAACGTGTGGGGATTACAATAATATTGAATATCAATTAATTGTACTAACTTCTTCTAGATCATTTTCCAGTATTCAATTCCTACAAGTAAACTAGAAATGAACGCTGTATCTTGTGTTTGTTGAGCAGAACTCAAGGCAGAAGATGTTGTAGTTGTTGTTTTTCCCACAATTAATTATTTGAGTTGTAAGCTTTATCAAAGTTTCACTAATTGGTAAGCACATGGTTGATACTGCATTGCAAGCAAGTCCTTCAAAGTTATACTCATTTGCAAATCCAATTATAAAAGAAAAGGTGAAATGGACTGTGTGTCTTGTGTGGCAGAAACAAAAACTATACAGCTATTAGAACTGCTTCTGCTCTAGAAACAAGCATTTAAAAAAGTTGAATAATTTTGCTTTTAACAAATTAGCAGAACAAGTAAAATGGAAAATTACAAGAGTTGAGAAGTGTTAGTAATACAGGAAAAAACGTTCTATTGAGCATGTGGATTGTGCAAATAAGGTGTTCTTCAGTGAATGTACTTTTTTCCTTGTACTAGCAGCTCAGACGACTGTATAAATAGCAACAATTGGAAATGTATAACTTACAGAGACCAGTGTTTCTACAGTAACTATAAAGGGGAAAGTTCAAGCGAGATCTTGATTAAGATTGGCTTTCCTGACCTTCCTACGTTGTGCTTGTTCTCCCCACAGTAGAAGAGAGGCGGTACCTGTGCCTGCTGCAGATAGGCTAGAAACACATAGGAAGGAAGAACTACAATAAGAACTCAACTTTCTTGAAAGCCCTACTGAAATCAAATGATTGTCTTCCTGAAGTGATTGATGCTGGCCTTCAATATATTTTCAAGAAGGCACAACGTTACCATTCCCAAAAGGGAATGGCATGTTGAATACATAGGGGTCAGAGGAACTCATGGTTGTTGACATGATTAGAAATAGGAAAGATTATTCTTACTGAATAAAACATGCGGCCTTCACAAATACTTTCCCTCATGAAATAACACCATGTTCTTATCTGAGTTAAGCTTCTTCATACTGATCACTTTAATCAGACTGGATTAATATGAAAATGCTTGATCCAGTTCAAAAGCTGGATCTTTGAAACCTTAAATCTACCTTTTCTCTGCAGAAAATGACTAATCCAGAATTCTGATATATATTTTCTCTAATAAGATGTGCCAACTGTATGTCAAGGTTGACTTAATTAAAAATAAATATACAGAAAAAATAAAACCTTGCTTCAGTCTTGTTACAAATTCTCACTGAAAGTTTCCAGATATATTTAGAACATGTTTAGAAACATTTTGTCAAACCCTGACACCGAGTGATAGTCATTAATAAGTTTCCATTTCAATTGAGTTCTTTTCATTGTCAGAACATGAAATTGAAGTGAGATTCTTACTTATCAGTGTTGGTCTTTAAAAACATGAAATGGCTTGCTTACACATCATGAGCTTCTGCAAAAGTTTTGTGATATTTTAGTAATTAAAGTTTTATCATTTAAAAAGAAAAACAAAATAAAGTCTTAATATTTCTAAATAAAACAAAATTTCCAATTCCTTAGGACATCATTAACTTTAGCACAGTGCTTTGACCAGTTACTAAAGCCAAGTTGAGTTCCCTGGAAGAGAAAGAAAACATAAGAAGTAGGCAAATCTTGCAGACCCTAGGAAGTTCTGTGTTACACTGGATAGACAGGGCTTATATTCACCATGAATATTCCATGAAATAAGAGATAAAAATACCTGTCTCACTTCACTTTTGAACTAGAAAGAAATATTTCCTCCTGGTAGGAAAGTCTTATGACTTGACAATAAAGGGCATTTACCTGACACAAATTCTGCCAAAAACAATTTTAATGACAATTTTTCCAGTACAGGAAAGTGAGTTTTTCAAATGAGACTTTTAGAAGTCATAATCTTCATTAAAATTTATTTTTAGGACCCATTTCAAAATAAGCTGGCATTACACTAAACAGTATCAACTGGATGTATCGCCACAGTGCCCCTACAAGTTTTTAATATACCAAGGATGGCCAACGTGCGATAGAAGAGTCATTGCAACAAGCATTGAGAATCCTGAATTGAAAATCCTATTCAAAAATGCAACGCTATTTATGTTCCAGTAATGCCGATTAGGAAAACTACTGAATCTTTCTTACACATATGTAAACCACTAATATATGGCTTAGTAGTGCTCTAGTTCAAATTTGTACTTAAGATCTGTTAATATGCAGAAAGCATAAAAATGATTCTGACTCCTATCCTAGATGTATCAGTACAGCATAGGCTACTCAAACAACAAAAACCCAAAACATCCCCCCCCCCCCAAAGGAAAAAAAAAAAAAAAAACACTACTCCAAGAAAAGAAAACAAAAAAACCCCAACCGACCAAAGAAACTGCTTGCAGAGTAAGCAGGTACCCAATGCTGAACTACCACAATTTTCAGATTTTCAGACAAATCCTCTTTCCTTCAGTAAGGGCAACACCAGTACAGTTATAAGTACAACACTCATCATTTCAGTCTTCATTTATCCTAACACAGTACAGAGAAGAATTAGGTATGGTGTCCAGCAGATACCACTTTGTAAGGGGGTTTGGTGACAACGATCTAAGGCAAATATGACAAATCTAAAAGCTTTGCTGCACCAGTATCATTATGTGTCATGACATTCTACATTTGACACTAAGTTTCCTAGAAATGAAGCAATTGATTGCAGTTGCTCAGAAGAAATTGCAATCATTCAGAGGAAAACACAATGGATATATTTTTATTTCTAAATTTAGGTCTTGTGGCAATTCAAGTAAATAAATAAAAAGACTGTTCAATAAGTAGCAAACCATGTAACTCACTAATTATCAGAGACTATGGAATTCAAAAGCTATAGATGTGAGAAAATTTTAAAGTAAACTACAAAAATCAGGTATGATTAAGGACACATTATATTAAACAGGTATGCTTAATACTTAAGACATTTCATACATTCTCAGTACGTGACTGAATTCAGAGTCTACAGTATTTATCTTCAAATAAATTACCACCTGATCACAATTTCACATGTAGTCATGAAGCAATGATATCACGGCAATGTCCATCATTCAGATAATTACAAAATATAAAATGTTACAAAACATATGGAAACACTATGTCTATATACTTTCTGATGAAATAAAACTTGGAAACATTCCGGAGGAGAGTCCTTCATACTCATCCAATCCCTTAATTAAAATCCAGACAATGACTATAAAACTACAGATTAAAAATATGGTGATGATCAGGTAATTTATTGATATGAAATACATGGGGGGGGGGGGAATGACAGTCAATCAAAATTATTACAGGGGAAAAAAATGATTGTGAATTGATCTTTGAATTTGCCAGTCCTGGTCATGGTTAAACAGCCTTCTGACATACAAGAATATGTTAATAAAACAACCTTTAAGAATAAATAATATGCATTATTATCAATAAATGATATATATGTAAATAAAAATATAAAAAAGTATCACTTTTTAAACTTATGACTAAGACATAAGTTCTCATTTCTTTGCCCTTGGTTACAAAAGAGTTTTAGAGGAACACCTCTAATTTACTAATTTAATCAAATTCTTTCCCAAGAAAATTTGTTCAGTCATAACATTTTTTCAGGTAGCAATCCATTCTGGTTTCATTGACTTCATTAGTTTTCCAAATCCATTTTATATTGGTTCCCCTGCCTTCAGTTCAATTATTCTCAGTACATTGTTATACAAGTAACTTTAAGTAAGATCAATGAGTCAACTGTGTAAATCAAAGTTACATTGAATATCATGCAAGAGACTTCACTTTTACGGTTGATTTGAGCTATGAAAACCAAACTGAAGGAGAGAAGGACGGCTACATGAGGCACCTCTGACACCAGCTGAAAACCAATGCATAATACTGACACTTATGAGGAGACTGTAAGCATCATGCAAAGTGCATTGTTCTGATATTTTCACTAGGGTAAATTCATGCAACTTCACTGGTTTGCAGCTTAGGGGCTGTAAATTCAAACTGACACAAAAGAAACCGTACAACAGGTGGTTTGGGTTGATACAAAATATTTTTTATACCAAGTAAGAAGCTCTTCTAAGTAGGTTATCTAGAATTTCTCTTTTTACCCTGACATTACTTTCAGCCATTTATTGGTTTTTTGTGCATGCAGACGTACTACATTTGGAAAGTAACCAGCCACTATTAATTTTTGTGCATTTAAACACCAAGAGATAAAAATATATCAGAAGTAGCTTCTGATATCCCACAACATGTATTTTTATGCACAAGCATACACTTTCCCTCCCCCCACCCCCTTTCCCTTCTCACTGTTTAACACATCCTAGGAAATACTTCTGCAGGAATTTAATCAATAGAGATCACAAAAATATGATGTTCCTACTTCCCTCTACCCCCGTTCTGCTGACAATGGAATCTCAAAACAGTTTTCTTGCCTACCGAGCTCTTGACCTTTTTGTCAAGTTGAGAAAGACACTGTAGTAACCAGCCAAACACGCAAACACAGCGAAGACACTACACTAGGAACCATTCCCAAGTTTTTAAAACAAAGGTATATTTGCCAGTAACAAGATTCCTTATCTATCTAGGACAACTTCTGTCATCTAAATAACCAAATATAGACACAGCAATACTATGGTAACAATACCATGGGGATCTACACAATAAGGATCCTTCCTTACAAATAATTGCAGGATCACTTTTGTAACTTCTGAATGGGGCTATAGGAGATTGCCAATAAAACAACAGTGTACCTTGAAAAAGAGAATCATTGTAGACAATAGCAGCTTACCACACTGCAACTGGAAAAAGCTGTTCACACTTATTTTTCAGATATCCTATCTGATAGCAAAAAGAATTGAGCTTCAGTGAACAAATATTGTGATAGAAATGCTGATACTCATGTATGGAAAATAGTAATTGATGTAGAAAACTGTTCTATCTGACATGATAAAAGCACTATCACAAATCCGATAGCTACTCTTATGTTATGCAACCATTTCATTTCAGTCTAAGACATAAAACTTCTGTTAAGACCTAAAAGTGGACATGAACATTTTCTGCCAATCACTGCTTGAAAGGTTGTGATTGATTCTTCAATATCAATTCAGTGGATACTTTCTAGGACATTTGATCACCATGACAGAAGAAATTCGATCCCTGAAACAGTGCTGGTTTCGTGCTTTTTCATCATTTTATTTGCAGAGATAAAGGTTCAAATAGGACATAGGACAGGAACAAGGGATCAAAAAATACCGCCACAGACTAAAACAGAGTACACCGATTAACAAGAAAAGGATACACTATGCAAAAGATCACTTTCTGCTGACAGGAATGGAGAAATTATCAAGGTCATAATACAAGACCTCCAACTTGGGCTCTTCAATATTTAACCTGATATGCTGTTGGAAGAATCTATCTAAATGTTCCATTCATTTTATATTTAGGGCAATAATAATTATTATTTGGAGTAAAAAAAAAAAAAAAAAAAAAAAAAAAAAAAAACCTTAATGTATAAGTATTCAAATGTTACTTTGTCTTGAGAGATCAAAAATATTACTTCAATTTCTTAAAGGAAGCATTATCAGAACGGCATCTGCAATAAGTCTGCCAGACATGCTGGAAATAAACATTTTGCCACAGAGAGCAATGGAAAATTCCACCAAGCTCTTCTAAATATTGATGATGTTGCTTAATAGGAAGCACTGATTCATTGAAATTTGTCACATCTGGAGAATGAGCCTGTGATAAACAGGTAGATCATCTGTTTATGTAGCCAGACACTGGGGGAAGAGTTCAGTGTGTTCTCAGTATCCAAACTGTTTTTTGTGAAATCCATTACCAAAGAGAAAAATAGAATACTCCACTGTATGAGTAGCCAAGAGAGAGAGAGAGAGAAACCCCACCTAAAGCCAGACTAATTTTTTTCCTGCAAGTACTGAAATCCCTTTTACAATGGCCTTTAAAGTCATTAAGAATGAATAGAATAAAACTGAATCAGCCTGCTCCCTGAACTGCAAATAAGAAACATTAATATTTCTGGCTAAAATATAACCTCTTTAAATGGCAAAGCAGATCAAATTGCAGAATTTTTTATTTTTTATTTTTTTTTTAAAAAAGAACACTTTCAGGATACATTCAGGATAGATGTCAAGTCCTGAAAACCAGCTATAATTTAAAAGATAAATATAATCATAGAGAGTTCATTCTGGCAAACAAATAAACAACATGCAGCACAACATATATCCTAACTCCATAATTAACCATACATGTGCATGCCTACATAAATCCAATAGGTTAATTCAAGACCAATACAGTAAGCTTCTATAGTAAAATAAATTATTTTTCACTTTTTCTATACAGTTATTTTCAGTTAAATATAGTATCTACAACCATTCTAAATTACATTGATCAGCAGTTAATGATTTTACTGTAAAACATCTCTTGCCAGTGCACCAAATGTGGCCCTTCTGTTTTCTATTTACTGAGAAAAGGAACAGAGAGATGGATATGCAACATGAACAGTTATTTTGCCTAAATTGGACCTGGAAAAACAAAACATTTTCTTAGCAGAATTTACTATGATTTAGGTGGGAGGGAATACTCTATCCTCTCTGTCTCTTCCCATTCACTGTTTTCTAGACAACAAATATGTCATTTTTGAGAATTTGGGAGAATGCCCTGGGGTTAGCCTTAAGAGTTTAAAGGATGTAGAAAGGCCTCTGTTTCCACATGGAATATTAGTGAGGAACTTGGTAAAATGTAGGATTCATAGACACAGCTGTAATGAGAAATTCAGTGCAGGGAAAGACATGATCAAATCACACTATGTATCATGATGTACTCTTGTGAAAAATAAACAACCCATATTTCTTAGGATAAATCAATGTTTCTAGAAAGACAGAGATGGTAGTCTGACCGATAGTTAATAACAACAAAAAGGAGGTGCTAGACAGTGGATATAACTGTGTATTTGAACTGGACCACAGGAAGATAAGAACAGCTCCATAGCAGTTAAGAAGAGCACATCTATCCTGTGCCTCTAGAAAATCATAGAAAAGACATTTGAACTTAAGAAAAATGAGTATTTTCACATTAATCAAGGCTTAGTCAGAAGTCATCATTGCTTAAAACTAAGTTTGGTTTGTGGCACTGTTACAGACTCCTTGAAACCAAACTCCATGTTGCACCTGTGAGAGACTGCAGCCTTGCACCGAACTACTTACAATGCTCACAACACATATGCTCTAGGAGGAAGTCCCAGTGAGCATGAATACCATCTTGATTTGCAGATCCAATAAACAGCACAGTTACAGCTTCATGAATTGGCCACATCCAACAGGTAGAATGCATTGCCCTCAAATTAAACCACCACACCTTTCTCCTACCTGCAGAGGCATTTATTGCTAATAAATAAAATTATTGCTAATAACATTTTAATAAAATTATTGCTAATAACAGTTGCTAATAACATCTCTTTGTGACAGATCCTTAACTCTCCCCCCGCGTGCTTGGAAAATAATTCTATATCCAACGAAAAGCTACAGGACACCGCAAAAATGATTCCCCCCCTCACCCTTACTGTGGCTTTTGTGTGAAGCCTCATAAATCTCATTGACAGCAGAGGACCCTAATATTTCCTTGTCATTCACCACATCCCTGCCATGTCCAAAGGAGCTTCTTCAGATTTATTTACTCTAAGTTTTGCATGATATTCAACTGAAATTCAGATTTGCTTAATTAAAAAATAAAATGACATTTATGCCCTCAAATAGTTTGATTAGTTTTATAATAGTTGCTAAATGCATTTTGTTAACATGATGGGTTCAGATCAAATATCTCTGGATAGAAACAAAGGATGATTTTTTTTATTTTATTTTATTTTTTTTTTTTATTTTATTTTTTTTTTTACAGAAAACAAAAGCTAGATCTTATTCACTTCAGTGTATGTTTGTCAATGAAATATTCAGAATAATTCCACAGAACAAATCTGGAGAACACATAAATTCATATAATCTAGTTAGAATTTTCCTCCTTACCAAGATTGCTCCCATTCATCTACAAAAAGCTCTGTCATGCAGCTGTTAAAGACTAAACATGCAGCCAGACCTCTCTCACCTTCCCACTTATTTTTCTTCCACTGGGATTACAAATAGGATTTTAGATATTTATCTCACAAGGATTAATGCATCTCCACTATAAATCTAGCTCCTGTACTGCTATGTAAGTTACTCAAGTGCTCCATAATCAAAATGTAAGTATAAACTGTGGCTGATTAATTCAAGCTGCAGAACTGGAGAATGGATTGCAAAATCCTTCCACAGATCACAAAGTTATAAGCTTTCAGATCCACCCTGCTATACAGTGGGTCATATTGCAGAGTTCACATTTAGATTTATTATGTGCTTATGTGTACTCAAAAGTTTTACTCATCAGCTTTTATTTATAAAAGCCTTGCAGTCTCAACATCATTGAGATGCAGAGAGGACAGTTTTTTCAGCAAGATGTTTGCCTTTTTCTGATCCATCCACCCAAGGTTCTGTCTGTTTAGAAAAGGCTTTGTATGCAAAACATACAAACAAACCACAGAAAACTTCAAACATCATGTAGTTCTCCCAGCTATCATATCTATAAGTGAGATGGTGGAAGACATGCAAGAGCACAGGTGGAAGGATTTTATGCTCATCCTCTTTCTTCAAAAATTCATTATTCCACACGAGAGATTATTGCTGTCCACCCTGAATTTAGATAAAGCAATTTATTAAAGTTTACACACAGGTTAAAATGAACAAACAAACCACCACCTATGTATGTGAAATTAACTTAGTGGTTTTCAAGTGTTTCATTGTTGTTGTTTGTTTTGGTCAAATAGCAAGAATGTGGATTTCTAAATCTCTGTGTTTCAAAGCCATTACAGATTTCATTAGGCCTTGTAATTTTTGTTGATCAGAAAATACCAGTTAAAATCAGTGGACTGAGTCAAGCCCAGAGTTCTTGGTTATTTAGTTGCTGTTTTATAGAGAAAACTAAATGCATTACAGGATTTAGCCTGAACTCCTGGTGCCTAGACCTTGTCCTTCATTTCAGTTTAACTCTGAACCTTGTAGGAAACCATTTCATAAGACAGAAGTGGTAGTCCTGACACATGACCAGCAGGCTGATCTATCAAGCTTAGGGTAGCAAATGAAGGATGTGCTGTCAGATACCTTGGCCCCACGCCTTGGCTGGGAGAGAATGCGTCAGACACCCAACAGCTCATCTGTCTGGTCCGCAGCTCAACTACACAGTGGCAATAGTTTCTGCAAACTTTTCTCCCTCTCTTCCTGGAGATATTAGCAGGCTGTCCTTTCTGGAAAGCCACTGATGAGAGCTATGCTGTCCCAGTGACGCACCTCCTGCATGCAGCACAAAACCTTTTCAGCCCTGTGAAGGGGAAACCACAACAGCTGCTACAAGGCACCTACACTGAAAGACTGGAAGATGATCTGAATACTAAATAGCATCCAATGATAATTGAAACCTGTACATTTTGCCTTGAATCCAGCAGGGGTGGGAAAAAAAATATATATGTATACATATATATATATAGTTTAAAAGAAAAAAAGCACAACTAAGAAACCTAATAAATGTATTTGTTCTTTGCTGAAAGGGATTTTCAGGTGCAAGTGGTCAGCTTCCAGACTTGGGTTTTTTATAACCATTAGCAAAAAGACAACAGGGGAAACAAATAGAAACAAGCAGAACCTATAGCAATATACCCGGTAGTTTGCTGTTGCCAAGTATAAAATCAACATGAAATTTAATGAAATGACTTAGTAAAATGCTGGCTTTGGATGATTACTCTTTAACTATTACTTTGTACAAGCTGAAAACTTTTACATTGATGAAACACTTAGACTTGTTTTCTTTCAATTCTCAGTCTTGGTTTCTGTTACAGAAAACAAATGTGGTAGGAGAGAACATTTTTCATATCCTTCAGTGTATTTGTTTTGACGTGTTTAGTTCTCCTTTCCCCACCTCCATCCATGAGAATACAGGCTTGCATTGTCCTGCACAGCCTTTTTTTTTTTTTTCCCCCCACTCCTTAGATGTTGCATAAGTTTATTTTTAACTTGTTTTTACATCATTCTTATGCACTGACGCCCTTTCATCGTTGTGTGGTTTTCTTGTGAATGCTGCAGTGTGAACATTGTAAATGTGACCGCATACAGACACTGTAGCATGAGCAGCATGTGGCAACTTTAGCTACTGTATACAAGATATTTCAGAAAGTCTTTCTAGCAGAGTGCATGCACTTTGTCTCCAGCTTCCAGACAGCCTATCATATAGCACTCAAGCCAGCCAGGGCTTTTATGGGAAACACATGGTAAGAGAAAGTCACGACCTACTTAGTAGCTAGAGTGAAAAGCAACTTTAAAACTAGTAGGTCCCGCTCCTTTCTCAATTCCCGTGAGCAGCAGAAGGCATGCCACTGAAGTCAGTGGAACTACAGCAGTGAAATCCTGACGTTAACCCCCAAAATCAAGAATGCTGCACAGCTGTGCTTGCGACAGCCGAACATGCAAAACACACATTTTCATCCAGTGAGAGTTCATGCAAATAGACTCCTCACAATTATTCCATCTGCAAGCCAGACAATATTTGCTTTCTCTTCACAGATCCAAGCCACAGAGGTTTTGAGCAATTCAAGGAGAGGTTATAAAACTGTGCCTGGATTAAGGCTCTAGACTGCAGCACTCAATGGCATCACACCTCCACTAATGCTGCTCTCTTCTGCATTTACTCGCTACCGCCCATTTCCAGAAATCTGGTTCAAGGAACAGTAACTGGCAAGTGAAATAGAGACCTGATAGAGGCTGATGGACTCTAAAGAGCTCATAGGACAGCCACTATTAGGTTAGGGGAACACAGAAACAACATTTGACATATCACTTCTTCCACTGCAATTTTGACCTGGCTGTTAAGACTTCTATTTTCCCTAAAAATATGTAAGTTGTAAGCCTTTTGTGTAGAAGGCAGCTTTTAGAACATCAGGCAGGCATCCTTTTGTGGAAAAGAGTTTGTCTCCAAAATCCTAGGCTGCTGTACCTCTTTGCAGGAAAGGTGCTTGGCATTTTACGGGCTTTTGAACAGAAATAACTATTTCAGAAATGTTACAAGAATGTAGTTTGCAATCAGTAGTTTAGCACAGATGAAAAGCTGCAGAACAAAGTATTTCTGCAAGTTCAGAAAACATTCTAAAGTAGATTGTAGACAATCCAATGTTAGGCTATAATGAAACCATAAGTTACGAGCTCTCATAAGCAGAGGAAGAGGAACACTGTGGACAAGTGTAACTCCCCCAGACCCAGAAGATAGCTCTGTATTAGCACAGGCAAAGATCCTCCCAAAGAAACAAAGATCACCCTTGTTCACTCTGGAGTAGCAGGAAGCTTTTCACTTCCCCTTCTTTGAGGAAAGAAGGACACAAACTCCCGCCAAAACCACAAACTTCCTGCACACAGAATAGAAAAATCAATTCCAAACATCAGAGTGATTTTAGCACAGCAGAGCTCGCTCAATGTAACGCTGTGCAGAAGTAAGAAAAAAGAAAGGTTAAAGAAGTGCATCAGTAGCACAACCAATATGAAAATGCCTGGAGCTTAAAACAGATTATTCTCCTTCCCGTCTTTATTCCCTCTACACAGGCTACACATTGAAGATTTGCATTTGAAAAGGACTTGCTCATCCTCCCCAGGGGATCAAAGCAGAAGGAAATCTTACTGCTGACTTTAGAACTTCATTAGTTCCCACAGCAACAGCCCCATCACACACACACACACCCGTCAGCTCTGGGAGCTGCCTTGCAAGCAACCCTCATCTCGTTTGTAGCAACTGAACTTTGCAAAGAAAAGCGCACTTCACACAGAGCTGCGGCATGAGACAGATTCCTCTGGAAAGCTAAGTGCTCTGCCAGCCCTCTCCTTAGCCAAAGCAGTCTACATCACTTCGCAGGTAAATATTGTGGTTGGGAATTCATCAGCATTGCGTTGTAAACAACAGAGCTCCACATCTTACAGAACAAGACCTCTAAAAACTGCAAGATAAATCCTTCGAACTATTCCCTCTAAAAACTACTTCCCAGCAAACATTAAGATCCCATTATCTTTGGTCTCTGCAATTGCTGGGTGACACGTTTCTTCTTCACTACACATACCTGAGGTCCTAGGCACTTTGGTTGACCTGCATGATCCAGGTGTAATTGATGATAATACATCTGCATGTGATTTCATAGAGGTACTCACCCAAAGAAAAATGCCCATATCTGTATGCAAAATCGGGACATATAATCAAAGAATCATTTAGGTTGGAAAAGACCTTCAAGATCATCAATTCCAACTGTCAGCCTGACCTATATATCACCTTGCCTTTTACCAGTGTCACAGAAAAGATCACAGCTGCTGGCATCTGGTGCCCTTTTCACTTTTTGTGAAGGAAAAATAAAGTATTTGCATAAATATCTGCAGTAAATGTCCTCGGGGGAAGACAGCTTAGTCCTAGATGATCCACTCAATTCTCTTTTGAAATAAGAAGGAAATGAACACAGACAAAAAATAAACTTTCTTCAGTCTTGTATCTGTAGATTCTATTGATTATTAATGCCCTCTGGAGTTGAATGTCTTGTACAGGAATCACATTTATTGAGTAGCAGTATAAAAATTACAGGCTCCCAATGAGGCAGTTTGAGAGCACAGGAAGGAAGGAATATCTTATCCAATTTCTCTGAAGAGAAGCACTGGAATTTTCCCCGTGGAAGCTGCTGAATACTTGCCCCTCTGAGCAAAGATCTCCATGGATACTACATATGAAAGATTTCAGAGAGGTGGTGAACAAAAACATTCAGTATCACTTTCCTTCTCAGCCCATACAGGTAAAAGATTTCCAATTGGAAACAGACTTCTTTATTTTGTGCTTGCAGGTCACATAGATTTTTCTAAAATTATATCAAGAGGTACTTACAATGCTAACATATTTGATCTTTTAAAATCAATTGCACTGATGGATGGTGGTGTGTTTGGGGAGACTAGACCTAACCTGGGAGGTTGAGAAATCAATCCACAGAATATTATGAAATACACACAGCATATTTGATTTATTATAACCTAGAAAACAAATACACTGCCCTACTTACGGATTTGCTGAGCAACAGACCACTGACGTTCTTTTACTGAGACCTCAGCCGGTGACACCAACCCTGCCCAAACTGTCCTGTACTACCACAGTTCAGATCAGTTCAAGACAAGACAATGGAAAATGTAATGAGGAGGAAGAAGAGGAAGCAAGAGGGGAAGACAACTTGATAGGAGACAGAGAACCATGCTCCAATTTTTATCCTAATGCCAACATGTTTATTGAAATGTTTTGTCCTTAAGCAAAGTGATTTTCCTTAAACAACGCTTCACTTTTTTGCCCTGATTGAAAAACATGGTGTTTTCCATTGATATAGGAGGAAAAAAAAAATCAGCTCACACATAAGTATTGCTCTGAGCAAAATGAATTTATATGACCATACTCACGATGTAAAATATTGAGATAGTCTTCTAATACCTCTCTACCTTGTTCTCCAGGTCAGGCACCTCTGTATCACAGTCTAAAATGAAGACATAGGTGATGTGTACAGACTCACAGATTTTTACAGAATCAGCACTGGGCTATTTTTTAATTAAAACTATTTTATCTTTTAAAATTAATTAACTTGTGGTACAAAGCAAATTATACCTCTTCAGATCCTCCAAGCTCCCGGACATAGTACAATTCACCAGTGCAGTGTATCTGAAAGATGCCAATTTAATGGAATTTCTGCATTGGATGTAGAAGGGTTACTGTTTTTGAAGACATGTTTTCCATCTGATACTTGGTCCAAATGTCATGAGCCTGAACAACACTATCCTTGAGACCATGTCATTTAAGACACATTCCTCACTGGACAATTTGAGACTCATCAATAGTAGGTTTTAGATTGTGATACCTTCAAAAGCACCAGTTTTAAAGCCCGTAGTTGCTTCTTTGTTGTTGTTCTTCATAAAGTTTGAGAACTCTGCATTAGGAACGACTTGGATGAAATCATAGATCACTTTTCCCTCCCACTTCTACATTGTCTTGAATAGACTGGGGGGAAGAGGAGAGGGACAAAGGTGACAACTTGGAATGAGTTGGAGCAAATACAGCTATCAGCTTCAGCACTGGTTGCTATACAAAAGGATCTGCCAGTAATTTCTATTTTACTTTACTTCATCAAAAGTTTTACATCAAAGGTGACTTAAGTGTACTGGATGACTGAGTGTAATGTCTTCACCAAAGAGATGAGAACAACTGACAGGGATGCTTCTTCAGTACAACAGTAAGCAGAATACTACCTGTAGCAAGTACGTGTGTATACACACGTGCACTTTTTAATCTTAAATTTCATGTTACATCTGCTAACATACTCAGCTACAAAGTATCTCAAGCTCTCTTTGAAGGCTAATTACACATTTTGCACTTCCCTCTCCTGTAACTGCTAATAATAATGCAATACCAGCTCTGTTTTTTTATACAATGAAGTCACTGAAAAGAACCCTCCACACAGCAGCCACCTTCACTCTCCATCATTTACAGTAAACAACCAAACGCACATATGGCACAGCTGCAATCTTTTTAACATTGTTGTCAAAGAACTCAGAGTCATAGAATATCTTGAGTTGGAAGGGACCCATAAGGATCATCAAGTCCAACTCCTCACACCACACAGGTCTAACCAAAAGTTTAGACCATGTGACTAAGTGCACAGTCCAATCTCTCCTTAAATTCAGACAGGCTTGGTGCAGTGACTACTTCACTGGGAGCCTGTTCCAGTGTGCAACCACCCTCTCAGTGAAGAACCTCCTCCTGATGTTTAGTCTAAACTTCCCCTGCCTCAGCTTCACCCCGTTCCCGTGGGTCCTATCACTGGTGTTTAAGGAGAATAGGTCACCCGCTTCTCCACTCCCCCTCGCAAGGAAGTTGTAGACCGTGATGAGGTCTCCCCTCAGCCTCCTCTTCTCCAGGCTGAACAGGCCCAGTGTCTCAGCCGCTCCTCATACGTCTTCCCCTCCAGGTCCTTCACGGTCTTCATCACCCTCCTCTGGACACTCTCCAACAGCTTCATGTCCTTTTTGTACTGTGGTGCCCAGAACTGCACACAGTACTCAAGGTGAGGCAGCACCAGAACAGAGTAGGGCGGGACGATCACTTCCCTTGACCGACTAGTGATGCCGTGCTTGATGCACCCCAGGATACGGTTGGCCTTCCTGGCTGCCAGGGCACACTGCTGGCTCATATTCAACTTGCTGTCGACCACGACCCCCAGATCCCTCTCTGCAGGACTGCATTCCAGTGTCTCGTCACCCAGTCTGTATGCACGGCCAGGGTTGCTGCGTCCCAGGTGCAGGACCCGGTACTTGCTTTTGTTAAAATTCATGCGGTTGGTGATTGTCCAGCTCTCCAACCTGTCCAGATCTCTCTGCAAGGCCTTTCCACCCTCCTCCAAGTCCACAACTCCTCCATGTTTGGTGTTGTCAAATTTGCTCAAAACACCTTCTAGTCCTATATCCAAATAATGTATAAAGACACTGAAGAGGACTGGCCTTAATATGGAGCCTTGAGGGACCCGACTAGTGACATTCCACCAGCCTGATGTGGCCCCATTTACCACAACCCTTTGAGCCCTGCCCGTCAGCCAATTGCTCACCCATCGTACGATGTTTTTGTTAAGCTGTATGCTGGACATTTTGTCCAGTAGGATCCTATGGGAAACCGTGTCGAAAGCCTTGCTGAAGTCCAAAAAGATCACATCAGCTGGTTTCCCTTGGTCGACTAGACGGGTGATCTTATCGTAAAAGGAAATCAAATTTGTTAGGCAGGACCTACCCCTCATGAACCCATGTTGACTGGGACCAAAGACTGCATTGTCCCCCAGGTGCACTTCAATAACTTCAAGAATCATCTTCTCCATAATTTTACCAGGCACTGACTCAATAGGCTCCATATCAACTTAGGTGAAACGTCATTAGACTGTGGGTACAGAGCAGTGACACCAGTCAAAGAGTTCTGAGACCAATAAGCAGAAAGGCTTCTCACCATCCCTTCCCATGTAATGGGGATCCTACATCCACTACCTTCCTTATGGATATTTAATGACAGTTGCATTTCATGCGTTTTCTATTGCCTTACTACCTTTTTTTTTTTTTTTTTTTGGCAGTCCCATTTCCTCCCTCAGAAGTTTCATTTACTGTCAGTTGCTTATGCTGGAGAGGGAAAGTTATCCCACCACAAGAGGACCTTCATCCCATAATGAAAGCGTCTAAGGTTCTGCCAAAGTATTCAGTATGCCCTTCCTTCTCAAGAAATCATTTTAATTATTTTCTTTCTTTCATAGACCCAAACTTCTGACCACAGTCTGATGTGCTGCTCAGATGTTTATAGGGCTACATAATTTTATTGAATCTTCAAAAAAGAATTTATATGCTCTGTGGAAATGAAAGCACTTCAAATAAGAAAGACCAATGACTAAACCAGTGTAACACATTTCTTGGTCTCCCCTCAGCAATTTTTGCTTATCCTCCTATGCCACTCTTCTCAGACTGTGAGCTAACCTCACCTGCCAGTGAAAGATCTGTGGTTTTCAATGCCTAGTAAATGGAATTTTTAATTTTTCCAGACAACTATTGGCTTTGTTTCTCATATAGCTTGTAGATGTTCCACTGGAGAGGGAAAAAAAAAAAAAAAAAGTATGTCTGTATGAATGTTCTATTAGTTTTGGTTATATTACTCCTTTAAAAATGTATATGAGAAACAGTTTTCAACATCTTCCATTGATCCATAATTATGTTATTTTTTTCTGCCACATTAACACTTCTGAGATATTTTATAGCAACTGCAAGATTCTTTGGTATTTGTTTTGCAAGTCTGAAATCCTTTAAAATGTCCCGCTTCAAAAACATACCCATTTGCGAGTCATTCTGAAAAACAGGCTAGATGTACTTTGACTACACAGGTTTGAACTTGACAAACACAATAAAAGGACTATGAAATACCTTACTGTCCATGATACCAAGTGCCTCTCTGAACATTCAGTTGAATGCTATTGTTTTTCTTTATCATCAGCTCTTTTACCCTGTTAACCTCTATGTTCTGACTGAAATCCAGAGGTCTCTTACAGTATCTCCAGATGCAAGAGGAATTTTTCTTGCTATTAAGAGTGGGCCACCGCAATATCCATCTGGAAGCCTAGCCTGGTCCTGGGAGTTCAACTCTGAATGGTTTCAGCATTAAATCCATTCTCAGTTCTGCTCAGAAATTACTAGGGTTCAGATCAATAAAGCCTGCATGCAGCAATGTGCTTAGAAGTTTCTCCTCGTTTAAAAATGTGTAATAGATCACAGTAAGTTATTCTTTACAAAACAGAAGGTTACAATGTACTTGGCAGTTATATCAGTCAGGCTTAGTTCAGCTTCCAAGCTCTCTGCATTGCTTTAATGAAATTCTCAGCCAAGGTTGATATAATAACTAGTAATTCTGAAATGAAGTGCTAAAAAATCTCCACTGACAGTCCTCTCTCTTTCTGCTTAGGTTGCTTGTCTGCTTAGTTTTTTGGTGGCACAAACCATGACATGGTTTCATGGAGCAATCAAGGAAGTTGTTGCTATCTTTGGCATGACACAAGGCTTTTATAATGCAGAATCAAACAAGAGTTGATACAGACTTTATTTGACAGCTCTGGAATTTAGTTTTCATGATGTTCCATTTTCACTCACAAAGCCCACTGAGACTAACAATGCCCAACATCCTAATTGTACAGAGGGAAAATTATTGCAAAGTGCAATCCTATAAAGGACATCTATCACTATTGTGACAGTTTGAATCATGCTGTTGAAATTCTTCTAAAAGCTTAAGAAAATGTACAACTGATTGATTCTCACAAAAATTTAGGCAGCATGAGGTGTGTTTTTTGTTGTTTTGTGTTTGTTGTTTTTTTTTTGAAAAGTTGTCTCATACAAAGCCTACATATGCTGTGTTTGATGAACAATTACCATTTGAGAAAGTTCTTATAAGCTTCTGAATAGGCCCTATCAAATACATATATATATAAATATAACATATATATTATAAATACATATAACCTTACTGTTTTATTTGGTCTTTCCAATAAATGGCAAAAAGTATCATCTACCCTTGCTAATTTGAGAAAAAATCCATTATTGCTAGAAAACTAAACACTTGTACATATTATATATGTAGATTCATAAATATAATATTATTCTACTTTTCTAGCAGGTTTGTATCCTCTAGCAAGCAAATAATAATAATAATAATAACAACAATGAGCTTTTCCTTATTTTTTCATCACTTTTTCATCTATTGACAGACTACTGTCCCTTCACAAGTTTTCTTTTTGTTCTCCAAATTAAAACAGCTCAAAGCAGTCTTGATAAGTTATTTTAAGTATAATATGCTTAAAAGAACAGAGTAATTAAGTCAAAGCCCAATCTGATCTTTGATAACATTACCCATATTCTATAACTTCATTATCATTCTTAGCAACTAGATACTGGTTATTGTTTTCCCTTCCCATATTAACACTAGTTAATATGTAGTGCCTCATAAAATGATTACAGACCCCAATTCTTCATTCTTTCATCAGATACCCAGATCAAGTAGTTAGGCAGCCAAGAACAGGCTGGTTAGTCTAAAATATCTTCTGGATAACCACAAGAATTGTATATACAACATTTGCCCAATCCCAGTGACCTCGAGGTGACTCACCACCTTTGCTCTCAAAATGACACAGCAAGTCCCATCTCTAAGTACAATACATATTCACCGCAGAACCCTCAGATTACTTTGCACAACCAATCATAAAACCATGAACAATGTCTGAAACCAATTTTAAACTGCAACCCAAATTCTTAGGCAACAATGTACTCTCCCCTCAGCAAGTATTAATGACTGGGGCCCCATTCTTTTTTTTTTTTTTTTTTGTGAGCCATCTGTAAGCCATATCACCTCAACATGGAAAATGCATGAAATAAACATGTCTGATTTCAATTGAACAAAACCAGACTGACTGAGAAAGCTCCCTGGCAGAGAACCAAAGAGTAGCTTTGGAAAAGAAATACACTTTTATTTTTGGAGGGGGGGAGTTGTTGGGAATTTCTAGCAGGTGCCTTCACTTACCAGCTACTCACATTCTGTCAGATCACCATGGCACACAGAAGGAAACTAGAAGACACCAGTCCCTGTGGTATTTGAAACTCACACTGCTTCCCTATGAATACAATTGTTCTATTTTTTGAATGCCTCTAAAGACTTTAAAGGAATCCTATTTATTTGAGAAAGCTTAAGAAAACTGGGATTATGTCTCGGGGAGAAGTGTTGCAGTGTTTTTGGCAAGATGTACCGAGCCACAAATTAGACAGTTTTCATCTGTGAAATATATAATCTAACAAGCAGACTTCTCTTTGATTTCAGAGATTCATAGATTCAGAAGGGTATTCTCCATCTTGAGTTTTTACTGTTGGTAAGGATTTATTGGGAGAGGAAAAAAAAAAAAAAGAAAAAAAAAAAGTTACCAGATAGCAAAACCCACAATGAAGCATATGATTTACACTACAGAAGGGTGGAAAATAAGAATAAGAGAATGATTTTCTGCTACTGAGTTTTCACTCTCAGATATTTTTTGTTGCCACAACTTACCCTGTTACTTCATCATCTATAAGTTTTTCAAGTGAAAAGAAAGCAGGGCCTAATTCTTTTATAAGATCGCATGCACAGTTCCATTAGTGTAGCGGATCCATCCAGAAAGCTCAACGTTAAGCAAGGGAGGATAAGCTTTGTAGTGTAATATCTGTACTATATATATATATATATATATATATATATATATATGTAAAAAGAAGTAGGCAAATCACTAGAAGAGACAATATTTTCTCCCCACACCCAACAGCTCAGTCTCATCAGAAGACTTCCCACTAGCTGTTTCGGTACAAGCACAGAACAGTGGTCAGATGGCTCTCCTCTTGCCTTGATGAGTTTTTCCCTCTTGGCCATCTTATAAGCAAAAACCATTGAGAAAATGCCAATGCCAAGAGGAGCACCGAGGTCCTGAAAGTCTGAGACTGGGGAGGCAGAGGAGGAACCTGAGAAAATATCATTAGAATCAAACTGATTGCTGCATCTAGATGAAAATAGCATAATCAAACTGCAGCTGGAGCTAACGTAATTTCATCTTCTAAATACAATGCCACCACTAGATGCTCAGTCCCTAGCAATATAACACTGTTTCTAAAGGTCTGAAGGCAAAAAAAGAAAATACAGAATCGTGGACAATGCAGTTAAATACAACAGAGTACACTATCAGTTTTTGTGAGCATTTAATCTAATTCTCATTCTTCAGGCTATATGGTGGGTGTCTAGTAAAGAGCAACGCACCTTCCAAGGATCATTTCTCTTTGACTTGGTAAAAACATGGCGCAGTACCTGACAGCTTTTCTATAACAACAGTGCCAATGTCATAAATAAAATAAATAAATAAATTTGTATGGAGAGATTGTTACAGTAGCAAAAAAAAAAATTGTCTGCTGAACCCCTCATTTTTATTATCAGTTTTTAAAGCTGTGTACATACAAGAAAGAGGAAAACAATTGCTTTAGCAACAATTGCAACAGCAAGGAAGTCACTAAGGATACTAGCTGACTATACATTTTAATGCAAATGACAGTGGAAGTGGAAATGGAAATTTTAGAGTATTTTACAGAAAGAAAAAAAAAAAAAAAACAAAACCTTTGATAATTAAGCCATTATAAAATAGTAAATAGAGACATAGCTTACACAGGAAGTGAGAAATTGTTTTGTGTTAAAACAAGCTGCACCTAGCACAGGGATAGACCTTCACAATTTGCATTCTTTACCCTTGATGATTTTGACTGAAAGCAGACCTTGGATCATAAGTATTCAGTTTCACAAATCCGAAAGTATATGAAAGCTTCTGTAAGCCAGAACAAGATACAAGTGCAAAACCCAGGATTCCTACTTCCCAGCCAAGCTCCACTGCTCCAACCATTTACAGTACTGCCAATGCTTGAGCAGTAAGCCCATGTAAACAGAAAGTTGCTCTCCTCCAGAACACACCTGCCAAGTATAACCTAGATTTACCTTTCTTCTTACCTATGGCTTTTTTATTAAAAGTCCTGAGATGTCTCTCTAACAATAGCTCCTTATTCCCTTGCCCCCTAAACAAAACACAAGCTGCTACCACCAACACCACCACCAAATGTAAGTAAATAAAGCAAACCTTCAGTTTTCCAACTGCAAACATTTCGATACTGCAACTCTTCATTCCAGAAAATCCAAGAAGTTGCATAAAAGAGGAGATTAAGAGGAGGAAAGACTTTCCCAGGTTTAAGCTGAAACAAACTACCTCCAGCCAGCAGCCTAAAACTGCAGTAATCACCATTAACCTCTCACACCTGGGCTTGCAGAAAATGGTAAAAGAAACATGATTTAACCCTTCACATCTTTTTTAACTGTGGTACTTTTTATTACGCTATTGCTCATTTCTAGGTGTACCAAAAAAAAAAAAAAAAAAAAAAAAAAAAAATCACTTTAGGCAGATAAACTCTTTAAAAATAGCTCTCACACACTTTCCATTTTGAAGTTGCACAACACAATATTTTTATACTGAGGTTTGTGAGAAAGTTCGTTTATTGAGTGCAACATATTGTTTTTATTGGGGCTTATAGCAGATACACAGGGGGGTTTTTTGTGAGTATTTTGTTGTTTTAGAGTCTGAAGTGATATGTTTGTGCAAAGGAAACAGCTAAGGCAATGCAAAAGTTCAAGGTATGGCTAAGGATATGGTCAGGCCAAGACTGTATATAATAGACTATAATAGACTATAGACTATAATAACTAATTGAGAAAAATATATCCCTAGCCTTCAAAGTTTTTAGAATGTGCTATCATGCATTCAAAAAGAAGTTTGATTCATTATTTCTTACTTAGGAGTAAATTATATCATTAATATTTTGTAAATACATTACATTGCAAGTTATATTACCCTCATATTCACAAATACTTTTTGTTTTAAGATGCAGCAAGAGAATAGGAAAACAATAGTCTCTACTAAAAGTGAAAAGGAAACAAGCCTGTAATTAAAGGCAACAAAAACTAACATATAGCAGAGATTTTAGATTTTATCATTGTATTTAGACAAAAACACACACTGGAAAGCTTTACCAACTACTGTGGCTTAATAAGGAATCAATATAGGCAGATCGCAGAAGTATCTGCAACATACTCCCCTCAGAAAAAAAAAAAAAAAAAAATTACTATTCAGAGAAGCATGTTAAAATATTTATTAATCAGAAATATCAGAATAAGGTACAGCAACAACAGCTCCAGGAGAGTTTTTAAAGAATAGCTTGATCTGGTAAACTAAATTTCAGCTTTCAAATTATCATCTGCACAGGCATGCAAAGGAAGGCAGGCCAGTGTGTAAGAAACTTTGCTTTTTCTTTGCTTCTGCAAGAGAGTAATTGGCACAGCTGAAGGTCTTCAGCTGTTAGGAATATGTGTAAGATTGCCCCTTACACATCTAATCACTGAAAGTTAAACTCAGTGTCTTCATTATTACGTAGCGAGTTTTTATCACCAAAAATAGTAACTGCATTTTCTGGTTAAATATAAATAAACTACTATCTTTTATGTGGGACCCATTATACACTACTAATTTAGGAACTGCGTTACCACTTATCATTAAGGCCAACCCACAAGCACCTCTTATATATGTCTCTCTATACCATACCATGAGATCTGTAAGATTTTATACAAAATGTCTATACCATGTGCATGATTGTAGAGTTGATCTCTCCACAGCATTTTCTGCAGTTTTCCTCACTACTGTCTTGTAAGGTATGTGAACGCTGCTGAGCCAAGCTGAAGAGTGACAGAAACTAAGCAATATATTCTGGAATTGCCTGGAAATATTTGGTAGAATGGAAAATCTAGTTCATATCTCAAGTTCTAAGTAGAGTCTAGATTGTTCTTTTTTTCCTTGGACTTCTTTGGTTGGAGGGGGAAAAAATAAAAGCAGCTTCTGTGCCTACAATATATGCAGAAGGCAACAGAGCAATTTTAAAGTAATATTTTATTTTTATATATATATATAAAGTTAAAGCATATTAATGGCTTGTATTAGAAGACCTGCAAAAGTCTGAGAAAAAGATAAAGCTAGTATTTTACCTAAATCTTTCTCCTAGTTTTCACAGCTTTTTCATTTCCTATGTTTGGTTCTGAGTGCAGTTTGAAAACTTCCTGATTTACGTACTGACTCTCTTCAGTTGGGGAGAACTGAATTTCACACATTATACACTACCATATCATAATGTCCCGATCCAAAATAAATAAATAAAAGGATTACTTCCATGTTAAATGTTTATGTGTCTATGTCTTTCCATTTTTTTTTTTTTATTTTTTTATTTTTTTAGCTTTTTATGTAGGGCTGTAACGCATCAGCCAAAAACCTACGCCATTTCTCTCTGGTCACAAAGAGCCACAACCTAATGAGGCAGTTAATTCTACTTCAGCAGAAGGATCAGCACTGTGTTGCAGCATGGTGAACATACCTGAAATATGAAAGTATGGATTGTGTTACATAAAGAATGACCATGAATGTAAATGTAGCTCTCTATAAAGAATGACCATGAATGTAAATGTAGCTCTCTACGAAAAAATTATCCTGGAGGGGAGGAAAATGAATATTTCCTTCTGTGTAGGACCTCTGTGTTTTATCCAGCCCTGTGAGAAATCATACCAATTAAATCTCATCCTCACCTTTACTATGACTTTTATTTAGTGATCACAGGATCACTAAGAAAGCACCTCAGGATACCTGATTGGAGAAATTAGCATTGGTATATTATTCAGTTAGGAAAGTCAGAATTAGAAAAACAGACTCACACCCATAAAAATGTCACAAACATTGCTGCTTGGCAACTGCACTCATTTACTTGATCTCATTGCTTGTTGCCAATAGCCTTCCTAAGCTGCAGCTTTTCTTTTTCCTTTTGGGACTTCTGTATCAAGCCGGTATTTTCCCCTGGCATGACAGTTTACTACCAATCCATTATCCATTACCTTTCCGGCACGTGCAGACTTCAGAAAAGGCTTGTCTGGGATTTGGCACTCTACCCAGTGCCTGATAAACCTTTTAAATTATATTCATTCTCTTGTGGTGCAAAGTGGAAAAAATATGGTATGCAGCTATGCCAGCGTTACACTGTCCTCTGCCAGGGTTGTATTTCACTATAAAGTCCTCCAGGAAGAACTGAAATAATGTAGTGTCTCTAAGGACACCACAATAGAAGAGAGGGAAATGAAAAGTGGTAGTTATTTTAGAGATTTTTACTTCTCTGAGCACACCAAAAGAGCTTGTGTTTAGAAAACAAATCTTCTTATTCTAAAAACTGAAACTTTGCCTTTAAATCAATAATGTGTCATTTATTTCTCAATGCACTGAACTTCAGAATCAAAGAGGCTTCCTTAAAGACACAACCTTTAGCACAATTTCACCTTAACTACAGAAAAACAAGATCCAAAAATAAATCAAACAAAATCTAGATTATAGAAAGAGGTGTCACCCTCAGCACCTAACTAGAATGCATATTCACTCATTAAAGGACTCTATGACTCTGATTAGTTTGCACATTGGGTTGTTCTGGATACTGAGTAAAAATCATATTTCTCCTTCAAAGAGTAAAACAAAACTCAAATTAATTGCAATAATGATAAGAGCTCTACTAAAAAAAATATAATAATTATTATGATGAATTTCAATAGGCTGATGCCAATCCTAAAACACCCTCTTGGTGTTAATAAAAAATATGAAAATGTTACTGTTTTCATATTTTCAGAATTGCATCTTAGCTCTTATAAGTGACACCACCTAAAGCAGAACTAAAATATCACAGGATTCTTGTATTGTCAGCTCTCAATAACAAGGCTTGTGAAGAGAAGTCCATTCTCCAGTCCATTCTCTGCTATGATTGTTTCCAATGTGCAGGGTTAACTGCTTACTATCACAAGGCTCCTCAAAGTGAAATTACAATTTTACCACTAATGTAAGTAACATATTAATCTTCCAGATCTGATCTTCAGAAATCAATTAATTTTAAAGGTGATGAATTGTAATTTTGGCTTGTTTCTCTTCCCAGTAAAAACCGTATTACTTTGACTTTTTTTTTCATACAACAAAATTTTGAAGTGCCACTTCCTGTAATATATGTACCACAAGATTTTCCCTTATAATTAGCATATTTTACTGCTTTATGCAGTTATATTGGAGAAAATAAAACAGAATAGTTGAATTCTACATAAGGCAACTCACAGTTAGTCACCTCCTGTGATTAAAAGAGCTATCAGTAATTTAACACCAATATATCTGTGAAAGCAATGAAAAAAACTGCCTCCTCTGACACAGGGAAAATCATTAGTGGAAGGTTTGGAGTACAGGAACTCTGAAGAATAAATACTCAGATTCCCTGTGATCCAGAATGTGTGTATGGGTCTAAAATAGCATTGGATGTATATACTGTTGTGCATTTGCAATTCCTCTCAAATTCTGGTCATGCTGAGATGAGTTTCACCCCAACAGATTTCTGTACTCATCTGTCCTGTTGTGTCCTGAAGATGCTCTGAAAGCATACTAACTAACAACACCTTCATTAAAAATAAGTTTGGGCAGAAATTAGATTTAGAAGAGTTTTTGTTTCACTCAAAAGAGTTTTTGTTTTTACTCAAAAACTCATAGTTTTAGCCATTCACCCAGCCCTTATTGTCCCTGCCTTGTCCAAGCTAAATCAAACATTGAATGATTAGGAAAGGAGGTAGGGACAGACATGCACAAACACAGAAACCATCAAAATGTGAGAAATTGATTTTTTGGTCCCAGGACCATGATACTGAATAAGACCACAGAAAAGAGAAGTTTAAACAAGTCCTGAAATTAGAATATATTTCTATAAAAATTAACAGTTCCAAACTGAGAGACTGAGAAATAATCCTGGCAGACTGCCCACTGTCTGTGCCATTTCTTAGGGCATGAAGGACTCTTATTCTAATTCAGAAAATATAAATTGAAACCAGATCCCTCTCTCATGCTGGTAAATATACCCATTGCTGAACTTCTGTGAAAATAAATCTACCCACTTATGCACACGTCAACAAAGCAGATTAGCATTTTCTTCATAGGCACTAAATTAACTGGGTTGAAGGAGTTTGGCCTTTTGCTGAAATCTTGTATGACTTCCAGGTTAGCTACTAGCCTCCATCCATCCATTCAACCTGCTGATTTCTACAGATGTTATTCTGAGGCAATTAATTTTACAAGTGAAATAGAGATAAAACCGTCTGAAAATTAATCACTATAATTCCTAAGTTCCTTTAGTATTTTTGTCAGGGTAAGAAAGTTTTGCAAAATTATCATGAACTGAAGCACTAAATCTTAGTACTTTAACAGTTATATTACATGTCCAATTGGTAAATAAATATGATATAAGCTCCATAACAAAGTTTGTTTACAGCTCCATCTAGAGTTCCTCCACCCCGAATATTAGAAGAAATTGATTAATCCATGATGCTAGTTTCTATGACAAAAAAAAAAAAAAAAAAATCTTTATAACTATTTAGTACCCCAAGATAGATGCTACATACTTAAAATACTGAAGATTTTCTTAAGGGAGAGGATGCTCCATTTTTAAGTCTTCTGCTTCTTCCCTTGAGCAATTAGATACTCACTTTGTTTCTCTGACATTCTGCAGAAGGAACCATTCATCTATCTAAACCTAATTCTGAGTGATTCACCTCTATCAGCAGAGTATGATTCTTCTCCTCTTAAAACAGGCATTTAAAAAAGGTGAGAGAAATTATGCCTAGAAAAAGTTTCCTCCTCTTTCCTACAACTGTAGATGAATATAATTAATTCAAATGCAGGTGTCTACAGAGTTGAGGTTCAGAGTTATAGGAAATGTGTCCCAGTCTGCTTAGGTGAATCTAAATAAATACTAACTCACTAGATGTTGAAAATTCTACCAAACCAATACATTTTGAAAATCAAGTTACCTATAAATATGGCAAATATATAATAAATTGCAAGTGGCTTTTGTTTGCTTTCCTTTAATATTGTAATCATAGAACATGTGATTTCCTGTTTGTACAAACTAATCTGAGTTCTTCAGTCAGTCTGTTTAAGGGGACAGGTCATAAAGCACAGCTAGTTTTGCATGTTTGTGAAATAAAACTGTTTTATAACAAAAGTAAAAATAATCAGGAAAGAGGTATCTTAATACAGCAAGCTTAGACTGTCTGGCACCACAGGTTCAAATGTTCTTGCTGATTCAGCCACTCCAAATCTTCATCAAAGGGAACAAACTGAATGTTTTCAATGCAAATGTGCCTAATCTTGCACAATGAGAGCATTAAAAATAAAAATAAAAATCTACTTTCTAATTTTTGCATGAGCATTAATGATGCAATGGCACCTTTAGTAACAATAATGGTTTGCCCTTTGGCTCTGTCTAGAAATTTGATCATTATCCTGACTCTTGTCTTCACCCCCAGCAGTGTCTGAATTTCAAAGGTGTTACATTTCTGTAAAATTAAGTATTCTGGATGGAACTACTTTACTTTCATGAAGTGTTGCCAACGTCATTGTTACAGATCCTACCAGTCAGAAGATGATCTTCATATGAAACAATTATAGGCAAGACTATAAAAGTGAGAAAATCATAAATAATTGAGAGTGAAAAAGCAAGAAAGGTATCCTATGTATGTGAGGTGAGAACAAGAGGAAATCACAAGTAATATCATTCCTGAGAATTAATGTTTTAGCTTTTTGTCACAGGATGTTCTCATTTTCCAACTTCTAGTCACAGTTGCATTTATGACATTCCGTTTATTCCCCTTTCTTGCAGGATTAATCGTCTGGCCATGGTAAAACAATAAGCTACTATGATCTATTTCACTTTTTTATTTTCATTTCAGCCACATACAAATTGCAGGTCTATCCCTTTCAGCCTCTCTTTCACACATTAGCAGTTATGCTGTCTGGGACAAAATTGTGGCAGGCTCATAAACAATCTGTGCAACTGTGCATGAGATTATTCAGAAAAAATATACTCATGACTCAAAGCAGGACATCCAAATGTACCAGGAAAGGTAAGTATGCAGCAAAAGAGGGAGTCACTAAAGAAAGAAGATCAACATAGCAAAATTATTCTGGTACCCCTTTTCAAAAGCACCATCTCTCACACAGGTGTTCAGCATGTCCGCAGAAGAGGCGGGTGTGGAGTTTAGAAGGGCTGTAGAAAGAAAACAGTTTGTTAGAGCACTCCTCCTCTCCATAATTGTTTACAGATTCACATTTACCATTGGGTTCTTTCGGACATAAAGGAGCTGTATCGCAAGCCTCATAACTTCACATACTAGATTTGCTTACTATGTCCTACTTAATTCAACAGTTTCATTAAAATTGTTTTTCTGTGACTTGAGGCTTCTGGCAGATACATATCCATACCATTAGGTTACAGAATTGTGCATCTTGTTTTTCATTTTTCCTACACTCAGAAGTTTTCTAAGCCTGCCTGTCACATTTACTTGCTGATTAGACTTAAATAGCCTCAAATCAAATTTTCATCTTCACATCATACAAACAAAAGCAAGTGTCATTTTTTTCCTGTGGTATGCCAGTCTGCTTCAGAAACATGCCAGACCTCGCAGAGCGCAGAAATTAATAGATATTAGCAGCCAGTTACTTTCCAGAGGCTAGTCATTCCTATGAACTATTTCATATTTGCCTTGCTGATGACCTGCCAGCCTTACTGCGGCATTGTAGCATGAACGCTCTCTTGTTGTGCATTTAGGATGACCATGTGACTTGCCTGTGGTTTTGCCAATTCTGAGTAATGTAAGGTAATCCTAAATGAGTGCTAACAAAACATTTATATCACCCCACACTTGCATGAATTCTCTAACACATAGCATATTGGAGAAGTAATTTCTCAATACTTAAGTGATTTTTAGAAGAAACTGTCCAGATCTTTGGATAAGCTGAGATATATTTTATGAAAGGCAGTGCGAGGAGAGGTGCTTAAATGGTGTTATTATTTATGTTCATGCCTCACTAGTCTTGGTGGGTGCAACCCTGGCTTTTGCTGGCTGCTAACATTGTGCCAAAACAAGCCAGGATCAGCTTTTATGCTGGTAGATGGGAAATTGCTGTCAAAGGAACTTTTACAGCAGTCCTTTGCATATTGGGATCCTATAAACATAAAGGAGTATCTTGGAGCCTGGATAAACATGGTGAAATCCTGTCTCCATTGGGATTTTTGCCATGGATATCAGAGGAGGCAGGATTTTTAACTCCTGTGTTTAAAACTGCTTTGCTTCACAGGTTGCAATGTCTGTCCAGTGATTGTGCAGGTCTAGCAGGAATGCCAGCTGGGAAAACCCCACTGCTTTTAGTGTGTTGAGAGATCTTTATTGACTCAAAGAGCTGTGCCATTCCTGGAGCTTCTATTCACTGCCAACAGCTAACACAGCTTAGGCAAAGAGCAGACACTGGCTGCAGTTCTTCAGAGCAGTCCACTTTGTTCTGTTTTATTTTTAATTGAATGCCAAAACACAAGTTTCTGGCCTTAAGGAGGAGAATAAAAACAGTGTCCAGTGCCATCAGATTGCAGGAACTTCTGCTCTTGCATTTGGGACAGCAGTCTGAAAGACATTTTGCTGGAAAGTAAATATTTTTGAATAATTATTTTGCCCCACAGAACTGTAAAATATTAAATATATCTGAGAACTCAAAACATAATGTATAAAAGCCCAGATATAAACCCTGTAACTTTGAGGTATATTTTGTTCTGCAGCATGACTATTACCAGAAGACGATACAAAAATTTTGTTTTCATTTAACTCACGAAGTGAGGAGTATCTAAAAATTATTGGTGAAGTTCTTTATACCCATTCAAACATGAAGCAAAATCAACCAACACACGTTAAAATATGTTTTCACATAATTATGATAAGGTAAAGAACACAGGAAATACTTAAATTCCTTTTTGTTAGATGGCCACTTTGACTTTAATAGAAATATGCTCTACAGTGTAGGCATAGACATAATGTTATAAGTCCTTAAAGAAGAAATTCCACTATTTATTAGCTATCGCAAGTATGAAGGGCATTAGTGACAATAGTGACATCCGTTATAAGAGTCCTTGGTAAAGACTGAAATTTAGACACTGATGTGCCATATATGTTGATATGCCACATAACTTTTAAAAGCAGGCAGCTAGAAAATGACTGAAATTAATTTTTAAAATTACTACAGGCTATTACATTTCACTTGCTAGACTGGTGAGAGAAACCTTACATCTATTTTTTTAAGCAAGGAGATTTTGAAAGGGAGAATATGGGTTGATTAAGAGTTATGGCATAAACATAATAGAACATATTCTACAAGAATGGTCAAGATAATCAAACAAAATGGCAATTCATTTCTATTTCATTATGATAAACATTAAGGTCACCCATCTATTAAACCATAAAACAATTCATCTCATCTCATGTCAACAATATTGAATTATTTAAGTAACGTAATCATGTATCATAAGGTTAAGGGGCCATGTCATCTGAAACCTTGATTTAGTTGATGAAATCATCAGGGGAAAAAGTGCACATTTCTTATGAACACGTCAGTGTTACATAACAGTGTACCAAAGGAGCAGATTTTCTGAGTCCTAGCAGATGTCTAACATGTCCTAGATGTCCTGCACCTTCAACCACTAGCTGAGGCATAAGAAAGGTGTGAGAAACATTTCACTGGCATATCTTTCCAACTGCACAGGGATTTCCCTGAGCCAGAAATAGGCTACTTCATCATAGAATAACAGTATCGAAACATGCTTAAAATGAAACCGAATTCTACAGTCGTGTTACTGAAGCATATATCTCAGTTAACTTTGGGGTAATTTTGTAATTTTTCAAACAAACAAACAAAAAAATACACCAAAAACACAAACTGAAGATTGCACAGAGAACATTAGTACATTGTGATCTGGTTGAAGGACCTGGGCCTGCTAAAATTACAATACTAAAAGTTGATCGAGGTATTGGGGTGGAGCCCAAATCTCCTAGTTTATATTAGATTCAATAAACCTCCAGAAGAAATGTTTTCATGAACATTGATTTAATGTCCAAGTTCCCCCTTGACTTCCACTCCCATTTCTTGCATGGAAGTTCTTTTTTTTTTTTTTTTTTTATTTCCTTGCATTAATAAAACAAAAAACCCATAGGTTTACTTGAGAAGTGGAAAAATGCATACTTTATCTTATTAATCACGTTATTGTTATTTTTATAGGGCAGCACCTATGAGTTACCAAAGACTGGTGCTCCTTTATGCTAGGCATTTGGAAAACACATTCACAGTCCCCTCAGCATATAGTCTTCAATACTGTAATGGAATACAGTTCCAATTACAGAAAAAGGGTAAGAAAATATAATAAAAACAAGAGTCACACCAAAGGTCTACTTAGTCTATATTCTGTTACTGACAGTGATCAAAAGTGGAAAAACTACAGAATGGTTGATGTTGGCAGGGTCCTCTGGGTTCATCTGGTCCAACCCCTACTCAAGGAAGGCCCTGTAGATTAGGATGCCCAGGACCATGTCTACGTGGCTTTTGAAGATCTCCAAGAAGGAGACTCCACCACATCTCTGGGCAGCTTGTGCCAGTGCTCTGTCACCCGCACAGTACAGAAGTGCTGCCTGATGTTCACAGGGAACCTCTTCTGTTTCAGTTTGTACCCACTGCCTCTTATTCGCACACTGGGCACCACTGAAAAGAGTCTGGCTCCATCTTCTTTGCACCCTCCCTTTAGGTATTTAAAGACTTTGATAATATCTCCCCTCAGCTTTCTCTTTTCCATGCTAAAAAGTCCCAGCTCTCTCAGCCTTTCTTCACAGGAGAGACTTTACTATCCATAATAATCTAGTTATTTATTTGGGGATATTTTTACTCAATTGAGCTTCTCACAAGTTCTTTATCAACTAGGTAGAATATTTCATTAATATACACTGGGCTGTGCCATACTTTTTGTTCAGATGAACCATTTTCTGGCAAAACTTCACCATCATTTGCACATCCCTATGCTGTTTAATTAAGATGTATTACTTTTTTCTTTAAAAGTAGGGCCTAACATTAATTATCATTCTATTACTTTTATTGTGAAAGGAATGCAAAAAGTTGGCTATTTCTTCTCATAGTTATCAGGCTCTGAAATCATTTTGAAAAATATTTAAAGGGATTATTTTTAATGTTTCTATTTTTAATTTTTATACACTTCATGAGATTAACTGCCAAAGATGTATCAAAATATTAGGTCAGATTCCTAAAGATGTTAGTGAGAGTCAGATTCCTAGAGATGTTAGTGACAATATTCCATGCTTATCACATATAGGAAAAATAGTCTCGTGGACTTGGGAACTATAATTAACTTCATGCTAGTTAACTTGAATCTGACTATTAGAAAGAGCCAGCACAAGTAAATCTCTTATTTTGAATTATTTTATTTAGAAAATAGTTAAATATTCAAGTATTCAAGATGGAATAAAAATATTCAAAGGTATTAAGTAATTAATTTTCACTTGTCTAAGACTTTCCATATGCACACACACTGAAAATATGTTTTGTAGTCCACTCCCTTTTTAAATATATATATATATACATTTCAATAAGTTCTGAAGTATTTCAAGGGCTCTATTTTGCTGCAAGTACGCATGGAAACATCTGCCTGGTCAATGTAATATGCAAATAGCTGCAATAGCTTGAATGGAAAACTATCAAGGAAAACAAAGATATAGAGTAGGACAACTCAGTGTTTTCCAAAGAAGCGTATTGCAGAGTCATAGCTGATATAGGAATTCCACAACACAAGTTCTTATTCAGGCTAAATTTCAGGTGTTGATTAATGAAACAGTCAGACTGAACGACTCTTTTAAATGAGGTATATCTGCACTATGCTAATTTTGAGACAGTGAGGCTGCCTAATAATGCTAATGCCTTTCTGACACTTCTTGGGCAGGAATATTTCAATAGTACCTTATTATAAACTGGATCGTTATTTCTGGCAAACTAAATGATATGTCACATGAGACTAAGTGCATTTTTAATGTACTCAGGATTTGCAGGCTTATTTATTGGAAATTTGTTTGATTCTTTCTACAGGTCTTTCTTACATGTATCTTTAGAAAACTGAAGGTATTTTTAAATGTATTTAAAGGGACTAACAATCTAACTCAGATTTTTGAAAATGTTATTCAGAATAAACAATAATTTGCATGTTGAGTTGGATTTTAGATAAAAGCGACAGGAACTTGATTTAGAACAGAAAATATATTTTTGACAACTACTATATGTCTGTAATATCCAGGCTTTTTATAGGCCTCATTGTTTCTATCTAGACATGCTCAAAGAACTTCAAAGGGTTCTTTTGTACTCCAGTATAGACTACAAAGCGTAGTGCCTTTGATTATGAAAGTCTAGCAAGATTCATTTCAAATATTACAGTAAGACTTCCTCAAAATTGCAAAAGGAAAAAAAATGTTACAGTTTGTGGATGCATCAGTGTGCACATATTTGTGCAGCTTATTAAAAGTACCCTATGGCATAGCAAACGCATTTCCACATGTTCCTTAGTATTCCCTACTGTTCATAAACTCACAAGATATTACTATTCATAACTAGAAGTTAGAACAGATGTGGCATACCAATCTCGAAAATGCTGGCTCCTAATTATGAGCACTTCTGCAACACATCCCTTTTACTCCTGAATTTTAATAATGACTAGACTGTAAACTGGAATATAGCTCAGCTGAACTGCAAGATCAAATGAAAAGAGCAAGGATGTCAGAAAGTAAATTGGATAGAATACATACTGCAACATAAAATAATATATATATATAAAGCACATAATTAATGACTCTTTCTTCTCCTCAATAGCCATTCTCTTCTATTGCTGCTAGCAACCAGAGTATGTATTCCCTTACTCCATTCATAAGCTCCCACTGCTCTGCCCTTTTCCTTAGGAGTGAAACAAATGTATTGAAAGTACCTCAGGATTCAGTTCAGCTAACAACATTTTCATTCACAAATACACAGGCTATGGATGGATAAAATTTAGAAAATGTATTTGTCAGTTTAAAATATGTTCTTTTCCTTCCTAGGATGCAGTTTCAGATCTCCTGTTCCTCTGTGTACGTGCATATGTGCCTGTTTGCAGTCACTCTGAGCACACATTGAAGTGGCAAATACAAAGAGGGTTCTAAATGAGATAATTGCCCTGGAAGAAGAAGCCACATAACTCAGCTCTGTCTGAGTAGATCTCTCCATAAATTCTCAGAAACCTACAAAAGAGTAGTCTCACAAGGCAGCATCAGCAGGGAGTAGGGGCTGTTGCAGTGTTGTCACATTTTAAAGCTAAGCACAATGCAAGCTGTGCTAGACATGAGCTTCTGTGACTGGAGAGTATGTTGCAGGTAAGCAGTGCCACTTCCAGGGAATCATTCTCCTGGCTATTCCATATTTTTTGAATGGGTCATTGCTGGTCTTCTTTCTGTCTTTCCATGCATGAAAGCATGACTTTCTTATGAGAACTTGTATAAACTCAGGTTCAAATTTCATTGAAACTGATGTCTGCCAAGAATAATATTTTACAAATTCTAAAGCCTCTGATAAACCATGTAATACAACCATAATTTATATGCATCACAGAGGTATATTATTTCAGAGAAAAACTAGGTTTTCTGCTTTAATCAGTACTAAATCAGTATTATGCATACAATCAGAATTATTTATTGCTTTTCAGTAAAAAGCTGCTTCTTTGATCTTCAAACTGTTAGCCAAAGTATCTGAATTCCCTTTTTAAGGTTAAAAGTCACAAAAATTTTAAAATAATAAGAAATTATTTTAGTTTAGTTTATTATTTTTTGAAGAGACTAAGTTCCTATGGATGAAATGCAAAACATTTCTTGTGTTCTCCAGATATTTAATTTGTAGATAAGTATCAGAGTATGCTTCAGAACATTTTCAAAATTAATCTGAATTTCACAACTCCATAATTATGTACCCTCTTGCTTTATTACCTGTCACCCTATTTCTGTGTCTTGGAAGTTCCACGACAGTTAGTTCATTTGGCATTATTTCCTAAGACACAAACCATGATTCCATCTCAACTTGTCAAAACACAAATCAAGTCAACAATTTTCCCTATGATGACATCTAGAATTATGAAAAATATACTCTAACTTTTCACTAAGTACATTTATGAAAAATGCACTATTGTTTGCTACACTGTCAGAAGCTGTCTGATTACACTCAGCACATATGCATGTATGTTTCATAAATAGCTTTGGCACTTACAGTCTGATTTCAACTGAAATTAAACAAAAGGACATTGATCTCAAAGATTATTTTGTTCCCATACATTTTGCAGAAATAGATGGTCAAACTGAGGATTGAGACCATATAAGCTTCTGGCTGATGGAAAGGCCGTAGAAGGAGTTCACATTTTCTTATGACCTCCAAGAATCTGCATGCCAGCACTTATAAATATTCATGTCATAGGAAAATCTTCAAGGTTTTAGTACCTCAGACATCAAGGCCAACCAACCAGAAGGCAACAGTCCACAGGAAATGGGGCTTCATTGATTCTGCAGCTCTACATGCCACTTGTTAATTATATGACTTTTTTGTTAGTCAGACATGGATTTATGGGGGTGTGGGGAGGGGGGTGGTTAAGAAATCAGCCTCCCTTCTTCACACAATAAAGTTCTGTGCATCTGTCCAGGATCTCTGAGATCTGAGCTCCAGCCAAGTAGCCTGATGTCTGGAAGCCATGACCAGTATCTGAACAATTCACTCTCATGGTGCATCTGCACAAAAAAAAAAAAAAAAAAAAAAAAAAAAAAAAGTCTACTATGGATAGAAATTTTGTGTAATTACCTTATATAGCAGCGTACCTGTCTTTATCTACCAGTTAAGATCAGTTGGGGTGGAATTAATTTAAGCAAAAATTTCAGCAAAGACTACAATCACTCATTTCCAGTGTTCCACATACACATTAGGCAGATAAGAGGCAACATCATTTTTCTCAGTTCACTGACCATTTGGAATGGATGCAAAAAAATGCTATTTGAAGGTTTTATGTTCATTGGGAGAAGGAGTAATGGTGAATTTTGCAAACAGAGGATGGTGGAGAGCGCATGTACAACTACCATGTTCTAAGTAGCATTGTGACTTAGGTAACAGAAATTAATATATACTATATAGTGAATAGAGATATTAGGAAGCAAGCTGACAGCTGAGGGAAAGTAAAATTTCTATTCGTCTGACAAAACATTTAAATTTTGTGCCATTTATGCCACTGAATCTGAGGCACTGAAACAAGTATATTACATACAGCAGTATACTGTATGTAATATACCACTTTGTTCCTTTCAGCTGACTGCAGCTGCTCCTGCTACTCTGGATACAATCAGGTCTTCCCATTTTTGAAAACAAGGGCAGAACTTCCAAGTCTGGGTTTGAAAAGCAGTGCTTTTGTCATCTTCAAGGATTAACACTAAGAAAAATTTTTCCTACTGCTGAATTACATAGGTAGTCCTTAACACTAAGCTCTGAGCTGTCATTTTAGGCTGTGTGAAGGATGGCACTAAGGCAGCTTGAATTTCTGCCCTGTATTGAGTGTCTCTGCCCTTCTTCAGCTAGCACAACCAAAGTGTGCTCAGACCTGCCTGTGACTGCCAGTGTAGGCATGCCCTCCTTAACATATTTGTACTGTGATTTCAGGCAAGTTACAATCAGTAGAAAATGGGTGGTGCTGGTAAAAGGTTAGAACTTGTCTGGAATTTTTGGTTAAACATCAAGAAATTCTGATTCTTTAAAACAGAGCCTTTCATGGAAGCATGCTAATTCTGAAATGGAAAATTCTCAAAAGGATAGTTCAGATTGAAAGTCAAGTGTATGGCTGAAAGCAAAGAAGACCTGAAAACTTATGATCATGGAACAAATTAACTATAGTTATCATCTGGGATTTAGGCAGCCAGCATCTGAAATCTCTGTTTTTGTATCAGATAGAGTAGAGATTTAAGATCTGGACTCCCATATTACAAACGTCAGTCTTCTTCAGGTTAAAAATAGCAACACTAACAAGTGAAAAATTTTCCCCTTTGAAAGTACAAGCTTACTATACTAATGTAGGTTCCTAGAAAGATGTTGAAGAAAAAAAAGCAATTAATTTATAAACATTAAATGAATAATGAAAACAAAGAAAGAAACAATATGAAAACAGCTAACAACAAACTAACTGGGTATGGCCAGGATGGAGTTCACTTTTTTCATAGCTGCCCCCATGGTGATGTGTTTTGGATTTTTTACTGAAACAGTGTTGATAACATACAAGTGTTTTGGCTATTGTTGAGCAGCACTTGCATACTTTGAGGGTTTCTCTTTCTCTGCTCCTTATCTGTTGTTATTCTTTTGCATTTAATATTTTCATTCTTAAGTAATTTTAGATTGTCTTCTGCCTATCCCCTTAATTTCATTAATTCTTTAAAATAACCTACAATGGTTAATTCCATGTAAATAAATAGGGTAAATATAGAGGGAAATGCCCAAAACAGCAAAAGATCCTATAACAACAGGTAGTATTACTGTCAGTAAAATCTCGTCCAAAACATCATCCATTGGCAAGCTTCATATTTCTGATCCCTACTTATTGTACAATATCATAGTATTTTAAGGAAAATTAGAAAGTGAAATAATTTCGATTAAAATTTGTGATAAAAGTGTGAAGCAGAAAATGGCTAGAGATGGCCTAAATGATGTCAACGAATGTTAACCCTGTATCAAAATAAATAAATAAATAAATAAAATACATAGATTTAAGTGCAAGTTTAAGTACTTTAACCTACAGACTACATACAGGATTGAACTCTTCCAGTTATTCAGCAAAGAAAAGAGAGCTAATGCACAAAGTTTCTGTCCAGAATTACACTGAAAAGCTACACTTAGTGACACCAAATTTACCACCCTAAATGAAACAGTAGGAAAAGAGTGTTTTACAGAACGAGTCTAGTCCAGGCCACATGCTTTTGCTGCACTGAGTTCTTAGGAAAAATAAAGAAAAAATAAAAATAAAAATAAAAATAAAAATAAAAATAAAAATAAAAATAAAAATAAAAATAAAAATAAAAATAAAAATAAAAATCAATCTCTGGTGTTTATTTTCAAATAAAAATTTATGGGGAAGTTGAATTTCCTACCAGAAAAACTTGGAATGGTGCACTAGAGTATGTTTGGGTAAAAAAGTCATCAAAGCATATACACACCTCTGTATGTGTGTGTACTGGAGCACAGGTTCCTCCTTCACTTTTAAATTAATCCTACTTATGGATAACATTTAAATAGTTTCCTTGAATTTCTCAGAAAACACATTTTCCTGAAATATAAATCCAATCTCCAGTAATTCCTTGAGATGGGAACAAAATATTGAAAGCAAATGAAAGCCAAGCAGCAACAGACACAGATCTGTGAAGACAGATAATTGTGGCTTTCATGACCGTTCACTAGAGGATTCTTCTTTTTGTTGAGAACTGAGTATTTTTCATATGTGTTTATGTAATATTACCACAGAATCACAGAATCACAGAATAGTCTATGTTGGAAGAGACCTACAATATCACCGAATCCAACCTCTGACCTAATGCTAACAAGTCCTCCACTAAACCATATCCCTAAGCTCTACATCTAAATGTCTTTAAAGACCTCCAGGGATGGGGACTCAACCACTTCCCTGGGCAGCCTATTCCAGTGACCAACAACCCGTTCGGTAAAGATTTTCCTAATATCCAACCTAAACCTTCCCTGATGCAACTTTAGCCCATTCCCCCTCGTCCTGTCACCAGGCACGTGGGAGAACAGACCAACCGCCACCTCGCTGCATCCTCCTTTCAGGTACCTGCAGAGTGCAATAAAGTCACCCCTGAGCCTCCTCTTCTCCAGGCTAAAGAGTCCCAGCTCCCTCAGCCACTCCTCGTAAGACTTGTTCTCCAGACCCTTCACCAGCTTCGTAGCCCTTCTCTGGACTCGCTCAAGCACCTCCATGTCCTTCTGGTAGTGAGGGGCCCAAAACTGAACACAGTACTCGAGGTGCGGCCTCACCAGAGCTGAGTACAGGGGGACAATCACTTCCCTAGCCCTTCTGGCCACACTGTTTCTTATGCAAGCCAGGATGCTCTTGGCCTTCTTGGCCACCTGAGCACACTGCTGGCTCATATTCAGCCGACTGTCAACCAAAACTCCCAGGTCCTTCTCTGACAGGCAGCTTTCTATCCACACATCTCCCAGCCTGTAGCTCT
The DNA here is from genome assembly GCA_011076525.1 of Nettapus auritus. NCBI lineage: Eukaryota > Metazoa > Chordata > Aves > Anseriformes > Anatidae > Nettapus > Nettapus auritus. The sequence goes on along the minus strand of CM021768.1, from coordinate 36,676,239 downwards.
GCTTGGGGTTGTTGTGCCCCAGGTGCTGGACCCAGCACTTGGCCTTGTTGAATTTCATAGAGTTGGCCTTGGCCCATCGGTCCAGCCTATCCAGATCATCTTGCAGAGCCTTCCTACCCTCGAGCAGGTCGACAAACGCACTTAACTTGGTGTCGTCTGCAAACTTACTGAGGGTAATTGATATAGATGTTAAAGAGGACTGGCCCCAGTACCAAGCCCTTTGGCACTCCACTAGTGACTGGCCTCCAACTGGATTTGACTCCATTCACCACAACTCTCTGGGCCCGGCCATCCATCCATCCACCCAATGAAGCATGCGCCAGTCCAAGCCATGGCCAGCCAGTTTCCTGAGGAGAATGTTGTGGGGAATGGTGTCAAATGCCTTACTGAAGTCAAGGTAGACCACATCCACAGCCTTTCCCTCATCCACTAAGCGTGTCACCTTGCCATAGAAGGAGATCAGGTTCGTCAAGCAGGACCTACCCTTCATAAACCCATGCTGACTAGGCCTGATCGCCTGCTTGCCCTGCAACTGCCGCATGATGACGCCCAGGATAATCTGCTCCATGAGCTTCCCTGGCACTGATGTTAAACTAACAGGCCTGTAGTTCCCCGGGTCTACCCTCTGGCCCTTCTTGTAGATGGGTGTCACATTTGCTATTCGCCAGTCAAGTGGGACCTCCCCCGATAGCCAGGACTGCCAATAAATGAGGGAAAGCAGCCTGGCCAGCTCTTCCGCCAGTTCTAGCAGTACCCTCGGGTGGATCCCATCCGGCCCCATCGACTTGCATACATCCAAGTGCTGTAGCAGGTCGCCAAACATCTCCTCATAGATTGTGGGGGCCACATTCTGCTCCCCATCCCTTTCCACCAGCTCAGGGTACTGGGCGTCCAGAGAACAACTGGTTTTGCTGCTAAAGACTGAGGCAAAGAAGGCGTTAAGCACCTCGGCTTTATCCTCATTTCTGGTAACTAAGTTTCCCCCCACATCCAGTAAAGGGTGGAGATTTTCCTTAGTCCTCCTTTTGGTATTGATGTATTTATAAAAACATTTTTTGTTGTCTTTAACAGCAGTAGCCAGATTGAGCTCCAGATGAGCTTTGGCCTTTCTAATTTTGTCCCTGCACCACCTGACAACATCCTTGTAGTTCCCTTGACTGGCCCGCCCTCTTTTCCAAAGATTATAAACCCTCTTTTTTCTCCTAAGCTCGAGCCACAACTCTCTGGTCAGCCAGGCCGGTCTTCTTCCACACCAGCTTGTCTTGGGACATGTGGGGACAGACCGCTCCTGAGCCATTAGGATTTCTTTCTTGCAGAGCGCCCAGCCTTCCTGGGCTCCTCTGTCCTTTAGAACCACCTCCCAAGGGACTCTGCCAACCAGCGTCCTGAACAGCTCAAAGTCAGCCCTCCGGAAGTCCAAGACAGAGGTTTTACTGGTCCCCTTCCTGACTTCGCCAAGTATCGAGAACTCTACCATTTCGTGGTCACTCTGCCCAAGACAGCCCCCGACCACCACGTCTCCCACCAGTCCTTCTCTGTTAGTGAACAGAAGGTCTAGCGGGGCACCTCCCCTGGTAGGCTCACCAACCAGCTGGGTCAGGAAGTTATCTTCCACGCTCTCCAGAAACCTCCTGGACTGCTTTCTCTGGGCTGTGTTGTGCTTCCAGGATATGTCTGGGAAGTTAAAGTCCCCCACAAGAACAAGCGCTGACGATTTCGCAACCTCTGTCAGGTGTCTGGAGAACTCCTCGTCCACCCTCTCATCCTGGTTTGGCGGTCTATAACAGACCCCCATCAGGGTGCTTGCCTTGTTGGCCTCTCCGCTGATCCTAACCCATAGTGACGCCACCTTGTCATTGCCAGCCTCAAGTTCAACGACATCAAAACACTCTCTAATATAGAGAGCCACTCCACCACCCCTTCTGTGCTGCCTGTCCCTTCTGAAGAGCCTATAGCCAGACATTGCAGCACCAGTCATGAGAGTGGTCCCACCACGTTTCCGTGATGGCAACGTGATTATCATATTTTATAGTCTTAATTTCTTCTACAATGAAGTTTACTGTTCCACAAAAACACAGTGCAACTGCAATGTGGCCTTATAATTCCTTTAAGAAGTACACTGTTGTAATTTTGCAAATGTACAGTAAAAATGCAAGCAATCTTAAAAAAAAAAAAAAAAAAAAAAAAAAAAAAAAATATTAAAGCACACTGAAAATAGATACCCATATTTTATTTTCATAGGCAGGCAATCTGTTGGTTGCTTACAGAGGTCAATTTTAAATTTTCAGATAAAATATTTTAGTAGGCAGTGGAATAGTGTGCTGGTTATCATTTTCAGATCGTTGAAAGTAAATTGGAAAAAATTAATAAGACCTTTCCCTAAAGCCCTGAAAGCTTCAGCCAAAAGTATTTTCGCCAATTTAGTTAACTACTGTGTATATTGGTTCTACCACTTCAACTTCAGATGAACCCTTTGCAATTTCTTTGCCAGGTGGCTAATGGCTGCAAAAATGGGCCGGATTAAGTATATCAAAGGCCCCTCTCAACAAATAAATAAACCTAGCTGAAGTCCACTGTAAACTGTGGAAAAACTATGCACCATCTTTATATGCACCTTCTTTATATGGCTTCCACATATAAAATCTCTGAGTTAGACACAAACTAGGAGCATGGGAAGTGAATGTGTTTAAGAATTTTTCAGAATAAGAATAAAATATGCATACACACAGTAACATGGGCAACTAAATAGAGACTTATTTACCCCTGCTGAGAACTCTGGCAACAGCACTCTTCCCAGACACCAGTGAGAATATCAGTTTCCTGATATTAATTCATCTGTCCTCTAATGTCCATTTCTAAATTGGTCCAGCACACAACAGAACTTGCAGTACCTCTGTTAAAGTCTGCTTCTATTTTCCAAAGTGCTTCTTGCCAAATCCCAGCTAGAAGCATCATTCTCTTCCTACTGAATTAACTTTATGACAGAGATAGGTATGGAGGTAGGACCCATGAAACACACGTGTCTTTTTAATACCTTCCAGCTGTATATAACTCCCAGTATTATCTCATGCCATCTTTGTTTTGTGTCCTCAAATGAATCCTCAGCTGGGGAGAAAAAAGGAACCTAGGACAGCTGAACAGAATCCCAGGTTGGCACTAAACCCCGCCATTTAAACTATTCCTTCCCTTTATTCTCTAGCAAAAGGTGTCACCCAGGTGGGCTGCAATTATTCATGGGACTTCAGGAACTGCAAGCAGGCAGCCTATGCAAATAAAATCCATTACTACAATTTCACCTCTACTGGAAGGTCTGTTCTTCCCATTCCATACTAATATTTCTTTAGGCAAAAGTGCCCATAAATAAGCAAATTTCCAGGACTGGAAATTTACTAAATTTATTTCAAGAAATGAAACACTTTGGAGATTGTTTTCCAAAATAGATGGCAGGGAAGAAACCTAACCAGCAGTAATGACATTTTAATAGTAAGTATATACAGACCATCAAGGTTCAGAATTGCAAGTCCAGGGTGTTAAATTAATTCTTGATCAGGGATTTATTTGTTCAGTGAATCTGGCATGCTACCTTCACTTTCCAGAGGCCAACTTTTCTCCATTCCTTTCATCCCAGCTCAGGTGTTAGCTGCTCATACGTCTTAATCTCACAGCCCCCCGTTAGGGGATGTTTTAACAGAGCCCTCCCTGCTATTTACATTTTGACACCTCTTTCCTATGTGGAATCATTAGAAGCTAAATACACCTTTGACCACAAGGCAAGACATAATGCATTCATGCTTTAGCTGCTAAATACACATACCTGCTGTACATGCCTGCATGTACAACTGTGGATTAGTGGAAAAGCACCGAGTATATAGGAAAGGGAAGGAATTACTTAGGGCTGGTACAAGGCTCTTCCATATGCACCACAGCAGCCCAAACCAGGCTCCAGCCTCTGCAGCCACCAGGACTGTAGTATATTAACCTTCCACTCCCCCAGTTATCCAAACCATTCTCAAAATGTCTTGAATGGTAGTTTATTGTAATGTTTAATTGCCACTTTTAATGCACATCTTATCTCATACTTGTTTTGAGTCAGTTTCTCATCATCACTTCTTTATTGTGCCATTCTAATTTAAAGACCTTTCTTACCCTTTTTTCCTCTTTAGAGAGAGACACAACATTTATTATTATTATTAGTATTATTATTATTATTATCAAACTGGAAACTTCAACAGGCAAAAACACAGAGGGGGGAGATGGCTGACAGAAGTCCACATCATATTGAAACAGTTTAGAAGAAACATAATGGGATCACAGCCCAACTATTCCCAGAATCTCAGAGTGGTTGAGGTTGGCGGGGCCCTCTGGGTCAATCTGGTCCAACCCTCATCTCAAGCAGGGCCACCCAGAGCAGTGCCCAGGACATATCCAGGTGGCTTTTGAAGATCTCCAAAGAAGGAGACTCCACAGCCTCTCTGAGCAGCCTGTGCTGGTGCTCTGTCAGAGTAAAAGGGTACACTGTCCCCTCACCTAGATAGTTAATGAAGATATTGAACAGAATTGAACCCGGTACTGACCCCTAGGGTACACCACTAGTTACTGGCCTCCAAATAGTCTTCATACCACTAATCACCACCCTCTGGGCCTGGCTATTCAGCAAGTTTTCAACAGTGCATTGTGTACCTATTAAACTTTCTGTATTTCAAGGACATCTAACAGCATACAGCAAAGTCCCTCAAAAAGAAGAAGACCATAGTCAGATAAATAGTTGGATTGGAGAAGGCCATATTATTTCAGGGTGTGCCTCTCAGAGTTTTATCTGGCCATATGGATGATTAAGTGACGGCTTTTGGGGTCAAAATATTCCTGAACATGTGCTGAAGTGTACTAAACGGGGATGTAAATTTTGTTGAACTGTGACAGCAAATTGTGCTGCTGCTTCTGACAAGCACTAGGATGATACTGAGAGCATGAGAGAGGAGGTAGGAGGGGCAAACCACCACAGTTGTGATCACACCCTTGGATGTGCCTGTGGATGCAAAGTCAGAGTGCTTGTGTCCCCTTTGCTTAACAGGCAGAGGTCTCGTAAAAGACAACGTAGATACGGTCATTACACTATATGGGCTTTTCCTACACCTTCCATGTGGGACAGGGAAGGGAAGAGCATTCAGCATTATTCAGGTATTTAGGACTTTCTTTAGAGATCCTAGCCCATAACTGAGGAAGAGTCCTATTGAAACAATGCTCTGCTTCTGTTTTGAAAAGCGAAGTACAATTAGAACTGATACTGTGAGCTCATGGCTCAGACCTTCTCAGTCAGTAATCCTTCCTCTGGACATGCATTTTGAACTCTCATCCTCTTGCTTAGTAAGAGATCTGGGATTTATAATTAATATAAAGAAATATTGCATCTATCATGGTGCTTTTAGGACAGAATTTCTCCCTGTTTTGAAGTTCAGCTGAAGGACTTTCACTTTTATTGTAAGAATGCAAACATTAAAATCCTTATCAAAAATCGATTGTGGTGTTTTTTTATCCATTTACTCAAATCCTTTTCAAGTGTTAGGTTTCTTACTAGATTTTTTTTTTTTTTTTTTTTTTTTTTTGAGGAAAACACACCATTTTTTGTAGCTAGTTTGATCTTTCCTTGCAAAGATGATGCAAAATGTGGCATAACATTTTAGTTCCTACATGCTTATTTCTTTACAGAAATATACTTCACACACATATTCCATAATAGATGTTCTATTAACATTTAGAAACTTCAAAGGATCACTACTTTTATTACTATTTTAGCATATATTTTACTTTCTTTTACCTAATACTTATTAGTGTATGGAGTATGAGTGCTGCAAAAAGAGAAATGCCATTTATTCTTCCAGAGCAGTACAAGCTGCTTTTCTCATTCTTACTGTGAGCTACTTTGAACATAATTTCCACTGAGTATGCCAACTTTTCATGTTTTGTAAGCCAAGGCCTCCTAATTTCATAGCCAGCTTGCATCACCATGCAAGTTCAATTCCTATTTTATACCTTAAGGATTACAGTGATGAAATCTGACTCGGTTACCTTAGGGCTAAAAAGACTGAAGTTTTGATCAATGATCACTGTCAGCTTTAGGACACATTTTCTTTAATCCTATTTAGTGTGCTGGAGCCATTAGGATTGTTTTTGCTGTAGTTAATTTGGGTTTTTGGACTAGAAACAATCTTTAATTTGATCATAAAAGTTTGTTCATGTCAACCACATTTCTGGATGTGTTAAAGTTTCATTAAATATGCTGCCTGTTCAGCTGTGCTTTGAGATTTAGGTGATGCTGTCTAACTTTCACAGAGCAATTATTTATAACTGACAATTTTCTGTCAAGCTCCTTGAACAACATAGCTTTGGATGTATGAAATGCAAGACATTTCTTTTAAACAAAAATAAGATAAGTGACAGTACTGCAGGAAATAACAAGATGTGGAAATAAATATAGTGGAAAATGGACAAATCATCTCTAATTGATCCTGCATTTCCAATTAATCCACCTCCCTTACTGCATCCCCCATCCTCTCAAACACGTAAAAAGATAATACTAATATGAGATCAGTCCTTGTGGTTAATGAAGCAGAAGACAACCAGAATATCATAGATGGAACTTAGTGCAAGCAGTTTTTTTCAATAGAGTTGTTTCACTTTTATCCTGACCTACAGATCGTGCTGATATATTGTAAATCACCACTTTTACCAACTTTTACCAAACCAGTAAGTGGTTTGGTAATGCAAAGTAAAATGTTTTGAGGACCAGAGTAAGATTACCAAACTAATTCCTGCAATGGTGAATTTATTTTATTTTAAATGGGAGACCAGTTCACATTACTGAGATCTAATTTCATTAAACTTAACACCCTTATTCAGCAGGCTGTGAGTTTTAGTCATTTATTAATCAAGAATCCTGACACAGTGCTGATTACTTTTCATTATTTCTTAGCTTATTGAGGTTTTAGCTGTGTTTACAAGGATTACACTACTACTTTATTGCGTCTTTGTTCCCTTAAAAGGACAACGCCCCTTTATTAACTTAGCATCTACAGTGCATAATTATTTCTAGGCGGAGTTTACCTTGATTAAGGGAGCTCATGCAAAATCTCCATACCGCAAGACTGCACATGGTTGGCAACTGTTGGAGCTGGCACACACTCAAGCTAGGTAGATACCTCATGGTTAGAACATGCATACCAGCAGTGTTGTTCTGCTGTAGTTCAAGGGAGTGTTGAAGAAAGGCATAAAAAAAATACAGGGATAAGGTGGATATGTTATTTCAATGGCCCATGAACCTAACATGCTTCTGAAAGTAAATCCTCAGGATGCTAACCTGTGACATGACCCCAGGTTCGGGGATAGCTATTGTCCCTCGAGTGACTTCTAACACCTCACATCCCCTAAAAAACAAGCAAACAAACAAACAAACAAAAAAAACTCTGTTCTTTATTATTAAGATTAAATAAGCTTTATCACACACATTGATTTGAATGTGACCTTACTTAATTCCAGACCATAAGCTACAATACAAATGAACGTGTAACGTACTAGTTTTGCACATAACTGTGAATGTTGGTTTTATATAATGTTACTTAAGTGGGAAACAATTTGTAAACTATTGTGATATTTGGATTTCTAACAGCCAGACAGGAATCTTTAAGTTTCTTAGCAGATAAAACATGTGAAGAATTTAATTTTCAAAAACACAGTATGTGCTGCATTGCATCTTTGAAAACATATAACCTGTGTTTTTTCAGTTGAACACAATTATGTTTTATACACTTTCTTTTTTAATTGCAGCTCTATTTAGAAGTATTTAGACTATAATGCTACAGAACTTGCATAAATAAGAACCTGAGGTCAAACATTCACATTATTGTCTGAAATTTACAGCTTCTGAAACCTTATTTTCCCACAGGTCTTCCTTTGTAAGTGTATACATAACTCCTTAATACCAATCCTTAGGCTATACAAGCACGTACAAGTAGTTACTATTATTTTCACTCCGCCGTTTCTGCCTGTTTGCTAATCTAGAAACAGCAGAGGTCATTTAAAAAACTACCCAATTAATGAGTATGATTAAAGATTAGTAGAAGCTTTAGTAATCTACATTTGGCTAAGCTTCCATACACCCAAAACTATATTCAGCATTTTCTAGTCCTTCACTTTTTGGGAACTTGATCTTTTTATCTTATTTCATCATAAGAATAGGTATGAGGGATACACTTCTATTCCTCCTTAAATGGATGAGCATATGCTTTATTGTTAAAATACAGTTGTACATCATGTCAAAATCTGTTCAATTTTAAGTAAGGCATGTTTAAGAAAGGTTTAGGAGATCATGCAATTTAAGAAAACTTTCATACAGAAGAAAACTCTAAAATGTTATCACTGCCAGGAAGAACGTCATTCATTTTATCCATAATCTTCTTCTGCTGCTGCTTCACTTACAAACATGTCACTTAAATATCCTCCCACAAAACCTTTTCTCATACTTAACCTGCAACCATGGTGAAACAATTGCCCTCCCACAAAAGGAAAAAACAAATTTGATCTCTACGAAGCAGGAGTTTCTACAAAAATATTAAACAATATATAAAATCTCTGGTCCAATTTAAAGACATAGAGAAGAAAAAATATGGACACAGATGGTCCTATGTTTTCCCTCTGTTTGCAAACAATAAAGCCTAAAAGGAATTTCCCAAAGGTTCTGGAGCAAGAAGGGCATAAAAATATCCAGCAGACACACAGGGAGAAATATCCTGGTTTTGACTGGCTACTTTCTGACGCATGAGTGAGAGAAGAGCTGTTTAACTGCTTCACAACAGTTCCTAGGGTCTCACTTACGTGCCCACACTAAAACAAAACAAGCTTAAAGATTCCTTCATTTTCAATTTCTAATGTCTTCCTCATGATACACCTATAAGAAGAGATGGATTCTTCACAATTTACTGACTCTTTCGTGTTTTCCTCAAGTCCCAAGTCACAATCGCTCAGAAGCTCCTGCTTAGCAATATTCGCCTGTAGACACAGGTAGTTTATCTGAGATTGTTACAGAAAGTAAATTCTATCCTGTCTCATTGGTTTCTCTTCACCTGTTCTGTCTAATTTAATTTTTGATATCTAAACTCACTCAGAGTTCCTACTCCTTAGCAGGCCTTGCCTGCTAAGGCAAGGAGATAGCACTTTGTATCATAACAACTGCATGGCCTGTTTTACATGTCTAATTCTTTTCTGTTGCTCCAAGATTCACTCAAGTACATAATACAGAAAGATAACAAGCTGGAACCTATTTCAGCTGTGTGTGTTGGCTTATTTTATATTTATATTATTCCTATAGTAGTATTTATCTTAGCATGTAGGGAAGGAGCAAAACAATTTTATGCAAATGTGCATTAGAATATACACATAAATTTGGTATGGTAAATGAATATATTTGTGTGTCTATACATACATACATGTTTGATAGAGAATACATATGGGTGTAGATCAAGTGGTACTGTGCTTGCATGGTATCAGCCTACATGCTGAAAATATAAAGGACCTTTCTCTACCATTCAGCTGTCACTAATACAAGCCTATGCGCTTTGAAGGTAGTCAGCATTGCTAAAATGAATCATGAAGTGCTATTTCGTGTAACTAATGCCCTATTTTCCAATGCAAAGGTTCACTGAGGGAAATGGATATAAATATGCCATTCAGGGAAGAAAGGATAGAAAGAGAGAGAAGTTACAAGACCTAATCTGGCAAAATAAGAGGAAGGATGATCGAGTAAGAAGTGGAAGAAAAAAAAAAAAAAAAAAAAGGTCTGAAAGTATATTGAAATCACACCTGTATACATCATCCCTCAGATGTTTCGTCCCTGAATATAACATTAACAATTCATTAAATCAAATACTCCATTAGCACACTAGTTACCTAACAGACACAGGTTAATGAGGGTCTCTCTAACAGGCGAGTCCTGCATGTAAATGAGGAATGTGGATCTCTAAGGGTTACAGTTCTGGGCCAACCAGACACCAAGCATGCTATCAGCACACTGTGAGATACTATAATGGGTAAAAAAATGTTTTTCCATTTCTAAGAGCACAACTATAAATAATAAATACTATTTTGCTAATAAAATAGCACAAATAGATTGTGAACACAAAATTAATCATCTCTGAGAAAACAATATTAGCCAACAAAATTGCTGTGGGTTGAAACAGTCTTTAAAGCATGCATACGATTTTCATTTTCTGTAGCAGTTGCTAGGATCCATTTCTGTTCCCTAGCAACATAATTTTAACCTACTTTCCTAGTGCATCTCTTACAATGAATGAAAAGTCTTTTCAGAAAGAAATCTTTAGCTCTTCTATCGATACAAGAATAGGCACATAAATTAAATGTTTTTTCTAGAGGAGACATTGAAAATTAATATTTTTTTTTTTCTGAAAGTAAGTGCAATGAATGGAAAATGATAATTGAATGTCCATGAAGAACTGCAGATTTTCAATGTCTAGTGTCCCTGTAATTCTGAACGTACAACTTTTCTTGCCAAAAAAATATTTTTAGCTCTTAATGGAAAAATATATTGTTTTGGGGTGAAGCTTGCTGGAGAATTTTAGAAAAGAACTTAATGAAAGCATGACTTCTTTAAAAAAAAAAAAGAAAAAAAAAAGAAAAAAAAAGAAAAAAAAAGAAAGAAAAAAAAAAAAAAAGAGAGAGAGATTATTTCCTTTTAGATTGCACAGGGATTTTGGAGTGCAATATACTGGATATTAAAGTTCATAACACTTGGGCATATTTTGAAGTCTTGTGACAAAACAACAATTGAATAAAGATCCCTCTTTAAAAATTCATAAGAAACGAGGCTGTGTCAAGGGAACAAACTAGACTCCCCAGTTCCTGTATCATTCTCATAATCATTGTTTAGATATCATCTTGGTAAAATTAAAATCGTCTGGTATTTTTTCAGAAGCAGAGTGCTTCTGACCTGTAGCTAATTAAACAAGAATTATAAAAACACTACAAGTATAACATTACTTGCATGTTCACATCTTTTCATTTTCACTTCTCATCAAATGCACTAAATGAATCAATATCATATCCAAGTCATAGCCCACAGTACAATAGGAGCACCACAGAGCTCTTTTGGTATCAGTCTGCAATGAGAAAACTATGGTATCTTCCTTCTGAGAGTTTGTAAACAAACCTTGCATGCCTCTTGTAATTTAGAGAAATAAATCTATGCAATGTCATTAAGTCTCTTTTCCAGCAGGCATTCCCATAACCCATAAGCAAGACATACACTTTAAAACTCAGAAAAACTCAGCAGGCTTTGTCAATATGGGTTTCAAAAGAAATACTAGAACACCTTAAACATTTCTCAATGCCTAGCTTGTCAAGCTAATACTTGGGTGCCAGAGAGGGCATAGGGAAACTAGGGACATTAACCAGATGGGTGACACAAGAAAGCAGTGCAGATGTGCATGCATAGAATAGTAAATATGTATGAGCTCAGTCTTATTCTATTATCAGCTTTTAGTATAAAAATGAGTACGAATTTATTAGGAAAAATAGTCTCTAAAGTTTCAGTAATGTTAGAATACATTATTAAAATTGAAATTTATTTGCTACTAAAATTATTTTTTCTGATTGTTCTTATTTAAACAATAAAATGAGAAATAATATCATGTGATATGACATACACAACAAAAAGCATGCAGTTCATCAACAACACAGAAAATGATTTTTTTCAAGTATTCATGGAATCATGGAATTCTTTGCAAAATTCTATCACTTCTCTGAACAGTTTGCAGGTAAGCAAAGAAAAAATAAATACTTGATACCTTTAATTGCAGTTAAAACTCTCCTGATCTACATAAAATTTATTTCAATTGGAAAAATGTCCCTGATGTAATTACACAGATAATAAATTGCTTTACTTTACTAATTCTTCCATATATTTCCATAAATTTACTGTCACTATGGTGTGCCTGTGCTGAGTAAGAAGTTAGCACATGATTGCAAAATACATTATTACTGACCAACGGAATAGCTCATGATTGCAACCACAGATATCTGACAATTGATCTGTTTGGTAGGCATTGTGTGGTATTTAATCTATTAAGATATTTTTACTGGATAATAAATGCTCATTCCTGAGCTGCTACTGAGGTGAGCTGTACCAGCATGGTATACAACTATAGATGTATAATTCCTGCTGAAGCCTTATCCCAGAAACAAATATTTCTGTTTCAATACAGTTACCTTCAGATGTACTGCAGATTAAATAGCGGTGCTGCAGCAGAGGTTTAAAGCATATTCCGTTGCCACAGTGAAAGGAACTGTGGCATACACAATTCAGTAAAGTTATTTTAAAGAAAAATATGCCAATATTATGATCATTTTATAAAGGTTAATACAGTAAATCATTTGAGAAATCCTACAAACACCTGCCCTTCAAGGAAATATTAAATACTAATAAAAACTGCATACCCAAAAATAGAGCATGGAGTTTGGGAAGTGTTTAGCATAACTCTCAGACTTTACTTAGTTAATTAGCCGTATTTTGTAAATCAACACAAATCCACAGAGGAATGTGAGAAGCCACTGCCTTTTCAATATTGATTTTTATATTACGGAACACAGAAAAAACAACAATCAGAAAGGAGACAGACAAAAATATCAAAATGTGGGAAACTTCAAAAGAATAGAGATGCCTAACTGCCTTCCAATGCAAACACCTGAAGATTAAATAAAATGGTTTTGTAATACATGCCAAGTCTTGTCACAGAATCCAACATCTTTTATCCTAATGTTGTCCACAGGAAAAGACTGAAATAGCTGAGGCCTGAATTAAGTATGAAACCACAACACTGCTTTCACAGTCGTGTTACTGAGCACCTGAAGAAACATGAAAAGAGGCTGACTTTCAAAGGCCACTCAGAGATAGAAAGGCATAGCATTTGAATTTGGATTAGGTCTACTGTAGGAAAGGTCCTGACCAGACGAGATTTGAGGGAGCTGTTTTTTCCTTAGCCTAATGTTGAATATAAGTACATTTACACTTCTTTAGTTGTAAAATAAGGCATGTGGCTTGCAAGGGAAGAGAATCAACACAGTCTTAGAAACCTCACTATTTAGAGATTTATGCAGATGTTAAAAATCTACTGAGGAAGCTCTGAATAACTGTCAATATAACATCTGGAAAAAATAAAAAATAAAAAATCTGAAATCAGAAAGTCAATTGATCAGACAATTTTTTTCTTCCTACCCTGATTAGGAATATTTTTTCATTATGGCACAACATGTGCCATCTTGTGTCCAGTGACTTCTGTAAAATAGTACAGACTTAAAATCAAGCTTCAGGATACACATCTTGAGCTGGAGCACTAATAGTTCTTTAAGCATCATCTTCTGATACAAAATTTGGTCCATAAGTTTAAATGCCCAGCAAGTTCAGAGCATAAGTGGCTGAGACGAGGGGCTTATTTATGAAAAGAAGTCCCATCATACCATTTTGCACAATGGAATATTGGCTCACTGCATTATCTCATCACTGATTATGCTGAGGAAGTCACATACATGCATGTATGCTACCTCTGCAGCATGGCAAAACCCTATTATTAATAGCTGAATGCTTGAATGGTTCTGTCCAAAGCTTCCAAATTTGCCAGACTACTTGCCAGAACACAAGTATATTCATTGTGCATAGGTTTTTATTAAATATTATAAGAATTCCATCTGTACAAAATACACTGGCAAGTGGCATGTAGGGATGATAAGATTTTGCCAATATTCTCCTTCCTCTCATACTCATTTAAGACCCATATAACCATTTTAGTCTTAACATACTGATTTGTGGGTTACTGGGGTACAAATTGGAAAACTGTAACATCCTATGCTTTTCCTGGAACTTGGAATGATGTTTTTACATTATTTTCATCTGCAGTCTCACAGTTCATTCTCACATGAAGTATGTTCACTGATGTACATACTCTTTAAACCAGTGGATTTGCTGTCATAAGAACAAAAATAACAGCTTTCTTTCATATATGACTATCATATGATGTCACACTCATTTCATATTTCAAGAAAAAGATGGGAAAATTCACTGAGCAAAGACAGTGATGCTGGAACCGCAACCTGACAGTGGGATTCAACAAGAACATTTTTTGCTACTTTGAGATCATCATTGCTATGGTAACACTTGCAACATTTTATTGCTGCAAAATCTCTTACAGAAAAAATGGGATTGCACAAATACAGTTTCAGAAAATAGATGTATGCACACCCACGCAACTGTAAAATAAATGCATCCTGAACAAAGACTCTTTGGGCTTTAATTAAATAGAGCACTTTGAGATATATCCCCAGAAAAACATACAATTTCAAATATGCTAGGAAGAATTTCACTGTCATTTAGCATTGATTATGCTTAAACTAGGCATAAAGAAGAAGCATATAAAAATGTTTATAAGTGTACATTCTGTTGGAAAAAAAAAAAAAAAAAAAAAAATCACGTTGTTATTTTTCCTATTAGGAGTCTCTGGCCCTGCAATAACATGACATAGTTTAATAGGATGGCAATTAGAGACTGCTGTGATTTGCAGATGGCAGAGTAGACCCTGTGGGCATTTTATCCATCATCAGAATTTAAAGCAAGTGCAATACTGCTGTCAAGGTATGACTGCACTCTGGTTAGGGGGGTGTAAGGTCAGCAAGAATAGGTTTACCTATCCCAGCCTCATTCCAGAACAGCGAGCAGAGGGAGTGAAGAGAAGAAAAGGGGAACAAGCATTCCTGTTTCCAGCCCTTGTTGAAATTTGGGCTGACAGTACTAATACCTATCCCTGCTGGTTAGATTAAAGGTATAATTAAAGTTCCCCACTACAATGTAGACTTGCCTAAACCACTCCAAGAGCAAAACCAATTTCCACTTATCATGTCAATTAGAGAAATGATCAGAAGGGGGCATACCCTCTGGAATATTTGAAACACAATGTCTGTTATGATTCCAAATGTGCAGTCTGGTAAAGAGAAGACTAAATCCCAACCAAAAGGCCTGGCCCACACAATAGTATGACTTCTTAATAAGCTTGTATTTCTGATAATTCATAATAACTATGATAACAAAGATTCCATAAATGTGCAAATAAACTAGAAATATGGCTCAAACCCCAAAAGCTTAAAAGTCATTTTCTCTCTCCTCCCACCCTCCCCCTTTTTCAATGAATTTAGTGTTTCCCGGAACATGATTTTGGTTGCCAATAATACCTGTTTTCCCTTAATTTCCAGCACTGCTATGTCACACACATATTTAGTTCTTGGTCTTACAAATACTTGTGCTTTGCAGTCAAAGAAACTACTCAGAAGTTAAACACTACTTTTTGCACAGCTTTTGCCAAACTGAACCTGAACACTGTAAAATCACAGCTGCACCTAACCCATTCTAACACAGTAAAAGTCTCAGCACATTGGAGTTCCAGCATTCCAGAGACTTCTGTTTAAGTAAGAATATTAATAATATCAATGCAGAACAAAAAAAATAAATAAGATAAAATAAAATATTTATATACAGAATGCAAAAAACTACAATTCAGACTTAAGAATCACTTAAGTATACTTCCAATTTCTTATCAAAATTTGTGGATGCACTATAGTAGCTCCATGTTTTTCATAGTACAGCCTCAAAGTCATGTATTTATTTTGCATTCTGACCTTTATTTTTATTAAAAGCAAGGTAATTTTTGTGTGATTTTTTTTTCTTAGTGTAGACATATGTACTTCCAAGAAGATTAAACATTCTATTCACCTGGCAACTTGTGAAATGTTATTAATTTACTGAAGATTGAAAGCATTTTCCACAGTTGCAGCTAAAGTCATAAATAAGTAGCAGAAATGTCCTCTGAACTGAAACATCTTTCAGTTCCTTCTTGTTAGTGACTGGAGATAGTATAATGTACATTTTTCAAATATATCTGAATATAAGTTCTAAAAAGAACTATTAAACTATAAATCTAGCTTATTCACTCAATACATATCTCTTGGCCTTAAAAGACCATATACATTATGTATTAATCATAACAGTTTCCCTTGATGCAGAATAAATGTATATCATGTATTGCACAATACCTCAATATATCTACTATATGCTATTGAGACATAGATCTGTTTAGTCTCAGTTATGGCAACAGTCACAGAATGCTATTCTTCTATTTTTCATACTTATGTCTTGCTGAAGTATTTATTAATGTGTAATGATTTTATATATTGATAAGGTAAATTTTGGCTCAAATACTGACCCTTTCTTAGGGAGAAACCTAAATAAAGTGTTCCTCATAGACCACAATTTAAGGGACCATACAGAATGTAGGCTAGGCCATAGTCAGAGCACTGAAGAGTAAAACAAAACAAAACACACACACAAACAACAGGCATTAGAGCAGCCCAGATAAGGCTACAAATTTGAGTCCTTTGGTGGCTTCATATAAATTCTTTTAAAGGACTCTAATTTAATTCATAAGAGTAAAATGTTCCCTGTTATCTATAAATACTACTTGTTACAGAAATAAATTTGAAAAGAGAAGGATGGGGAAGGGCAGGGCAGGGAAGGGGTATGCTAATTGGGAGTATACGGAACATAAAATCTCCGAAAAGTATAAACTCTTCATTACATTAGTCTGACTTTTCTTCCTTTCTTCCAAGTTCTCTGCAATGGCAGACACCAGAGCTGGCAGTCAGAGCTGAAAACTGAAACCATTCTACTGAGGTCTCATTTTTATTCTCCCACCCTTATCCAAGACGAAAATTTTCTAACCCGAATGAAGAGTGGACTAGATTTGGATATGATGAGTATGAGATGTGACATGATGCCATACCTGCAAATTTTCTGAATTTCAACCATTAGCCACACATTACCACTAGGTCATTATAAAAATAAAATGGGAAAAAAAAAAAAAAAGAAAAAAAAAAGTTTAAAAAAGAGCACTGAGGCAATAAATAGAATAATTCTAATATCTTAAGTGCCTGTATTTTCACAGAAAAAAAAAAAAAAAAAAAAAAAAAACTTTTTTCAATGGATCTACCTTGAAGTCTGATCAGCCTGATCAAAACCCTTTTCTTTCAGTTCTTCCATTGTTCCAGCTAACAATAATTTTCCTCCTTTCCTCGCTGTTTCTTGTCACCTTCAATTTACTGTTCAAACCATCCCTTTCTCATGTTTCCTTTTATACCATCATAATGAATATAGCCAATTTGTTTTAAAAGAAGAGTGATAAAATGATGTGTACACTTTCCAGCTCTACACGACTTGCTTTCTTCCTATCCCTCAAAGAATTACCCCCAAATTCTCCCATAAACCATGTGAAAGCTTATCTCATCTTCTCCACTTCCAAATCCTCTCCTCCCCTCCAATCTCTTGCATTTTCCTACCTTTCTGTCATTTGTGTCTCTTCCCTCTGTATTTCTTTTTGGCCTTCTTCTTCTTTCTGACTTTCTTGTCACATCAAGGATGCAAAGAAATCTATTTCTCTTGCAGTTACCAACTGACCTTCTATATAATTCTGAAACCCTTCAATGTCCAGCTTACAGCTACCACCAGAAGCTTCCTAATTTCTTCTACTATTTCTCCAGTCCAACTTCTGTCTCTTAGATTTCACAGAAAAAAAAAAAAAAAGAAAGAAAAAAAAAAAAAAAAAAGCTCTTCACATCCAAGTTGCTAATTATCTCTTCCTAACTAATGCTACCTCTAATGTGGATGATGCTCCTCAAGTTCCTTTGGTTCACTCAGTCAATTACTATCTTGAAGTTTTGTTTTCCAGTGTTTCCCATGACAGTACCCTCTTCAGATTCCTCTTCCACAAAAATGCATTCCTTCAATATCTTGTGAATACTACGTAAGCCTCTGTGCAGATCCCTCTTTGCTTTCCATAGATTTATCTAGATAATCCCGCAAACAAAGAAACAACTCTCAGCTATTGGCATATGTAGCCAGACCTCTTTCTTTCTTTGCAAACACAACTACTTTTTTTCTGGTATCTCCCTGTAGTTGTCTAGTCACCATCCCAGGCAGAGACAAACAGAGCATTTTTTCCAGAAGCCCTCCTTGCTCCTTCCTCTCAGTTGCTGTTGATAACAATGACAAGGCTTGCTGTGCAGCCTTGTCATTTAAGACTACACCAATACCATTGATTTGGGAATCTGTCATTTTGGAGATTGAAATTCCATATACTTTTGGTGGCCCTTGCATTAACAAACCCTTTGCTAATAGCTGATAAATGACTGAGAAGTGAAGCAAAACCACCAACATCTATACTTCTTTAGTTTCTAATACCTCTTTCAGGAGCATATTCAAACCTGCTTAGCCAGTATCTTGCAGCGGGTTATTATGTGGGCTCTGGTCTCCCTATGGAAATGGCAAAAACAACTTGCACTTTAAAAGCTCTTTTCAGCCCCATCACCCTGCTTCTCAGCTTTCATTTACTACCTGTGGGTGACTCCCACCTCCCAATAGCTCATCATGCTAACCTTCAGCATGAAATTGGTAAATTTTAAGACAAGTTTGCCCTACCCTGCTTCTCATTAGCACCTAGAATTCCTTAGTATCTACCATTCTATTTCATAAACTTTTTTCAAACACTTTGTTCACCATTCCTGTAGTGAATTAGATAATGGTAGGCTGAGGAACAGTAAGCTGGTTTCCTGAAACTGTTGTCTAACAAGCTGAATAATATCCTACCTATTTCCTCATACACCTGGTCCTAAATTATGCTCTAGATCACAAGATGTTTGAGGACTAACTCTGATTTATGTTTGTTTACTCAGTGCCACCCCACCTACAGCTAGGTATGAAATAGTACAAAAAGTACAGAACAGAACACCTTCTTCTGAGGACCTCTTTGTTATTTATTGTATGCTATTTTTTTTTTGTTGTTGTTATAGTGTCCTGAGTCAGAGTCTTAAAAATATCAAAAGGAAAGTCTGAAGAGTCAAGGAAATGATAACCACCCTACAAAATCAGATTTTAATTCTGAGTCTGTCACAAAGTTTTAATGTCATCCAGTCTTGGCCAGTAACTCAAGTCCAGCTTTTCACATGTAACTACTAATTTTACATTCTATATTTTTTATGTCTCGTGTCTGAAAATTTAATGATCTGCAAAAGTCCCAGGCTCCCCAACAACAGAGTGAAGAAATTATCTTTTGCAAAAAAAGAAAGTCATCATTCTGTATCATTAGGTTGTATCATAGTCAGAACTGAGGAAAAATTTCATTTTTTGTTGTTGTTGTTGTTGGCGTTTCATCTTGTTCTTAAGCAAAAACAAAAGTCAAATTAGTAAATACTCTTGCAAGGCTGAAAATATAAAAGGGAATTAACTTATTGTTATACTTTAAGTAAAAACCTACAAAGAGCTACAATTCAGAGGTTGGTTTTTTTTCCATTTTGATGTTTTGATTAAATATTAAATTTTAAATCATTTCAAATCTCAAACTGAGTTCTTTTATTTTGAAAAGAAAATGGAATTACTCAAGAGATCCTTGATCCTTTATTCACTTTCAAGGATAACTGAGAATAAAAATGCCATTGAAACTGTTCATTTTCTGAAACACTTTAAATCAAGTAAAAAAAAAAATAAAATCTTCAGGATTTCTAACCACAATACATAGACATTTCCTAACCTCTGAGTACTTGACTTTACAACCTGAATCTTTTCTTTATGCATTGAAGTCTAAGAATGTGCACATGCATATGTATATAATACATAACTCTTGTTCTAATTATTTATTAATAAGTAGAGCAATGATTTGACAGAAGCAAGCAAATTGTAAACTTATTTAAAACTTCATAATAGGAGATTGTAAATACAAGCAAAAATGCTTATGTTTAGAGTACGGCTATCAGTTATACAACATCTAATATGTTCACTGTCTTTAAAACAAAAAAATATAAATAAAAAAGTGCTGTTTCACAAATCACTGGCTCTTTATAATCTCCGATTGACCAAATTAAGTTTTATGCATTGCTTCTGCTTTTCCTAAGTGTCTACAGGGCATGAGGAGAACTGAGAGCTTTAGAATGTGAACCCAAATGGTCAGTGTGTGGGGCAGAGAGCTTCCATGGGCTAGCTGATCAAACCCTAGATGTCTCTCTGAAATCTCATTCCTACTTAGCACTGCAACCATATTCCTGCACCCACTTGAGAAAAATAAAAACAGACAAACAAACAAAAAACAACAAAATAAAACACAAAGTGAAACCATCTTCCAAGAATTCTTTCAGATAAACAAACAATAGAAATATTATTTAGACATCATTAGTTTTTTAGCAGCTTCAGCCATTTAAAGAGAAAGGGGAAGAGATGGTATTTATTTCTGTCTTTCATGTTTGAACACCTGCAAAATGAGTAGGAAACATGAGTTCAGACTCTTTCTTTTTTTTTTTTTTTTTTTTTTCAGCAGCAGATAATTTACACCTTTTTTACATGGGTAGCCCAGCAGTGAGCCTTTGGGGAGTGTTCATCACACCTCTTGATAAAGCAGAGTTCAGTGATTTCCTATAATGCAATGCTATAGCAAGATTGAACTTGAGTATATACTGGATGTGGCAATCTCAGCTGTGAAGAAAGAGCCCTGTATTCAGTCTCTGCTACAAGGACTATTTCTTTGTATTATATAATGAATGTTTAATATATTCAATACATACAACTATGAAACCAGTAGCATCTGAATTCTGAGTGGTTTTAGTTAGGACACAAATGAGAATTGCCTCAGGCACTTAGTAAGTTGCACAAAAGCAGCTAGTGAGATGTTTAGAGGCTTTTACTACTTAAAATGATATGCTTTCAAGTGTTCAGTCACTTCAGAGAGGTACCTGCAGATAGAGTGTTTGGTTTCTTGCCTGAACGTGAGCCAGCAGTGTGCCCAGGTGGCCAAGAATCTAAGGCCAACGGAATCCTGGCTTGTATCAGGAACAGTGTAGCCAGGAGGACCAGGGAGGTGATCGTCTACCTGTACTCAGCTCTGGTGAGGCCACACCTTGAGTACTGTGTTCAGTTTTGTTCCTCTCACTACAAGAAAGACATCGAGGCCCTGGAGCATGTCCAGAAAAGGGCTACAAAGCTGGTGAAGGGTATAGAACATAAGTCCTATGAGAAGTGGCTGAGGGAGCTGGGGTTGTTTAGTCTGGGGAAGAGTCGGCTAAGGGGAGACCTCATTGCTCTCTACAACTACCTGAAAGGAAGTTATGGGGAGCTGGGGGTTGGCCTCTTCTCACAGGTAACTAGTGATAGGACAAGAGGGAATGGCCTCAAGTTGTGCCGGGAATGTTCAGATTGGAAATGAGGAGACATTTCTTTTCACAGTGCATAGTCAGGCATTGGAATTGGTTGCCCAAGGAAGTGGTGGAGTCAGTGTCCCTGGGGGTGTTTAAGGAAAGGTTGGACTTGGTGCTTCGGAACATGGTTTAGTGGGTGATATTGGTCGTAGGGGGATGGTTGGACCAGATGATCTTGGAGGTTTTTTCCAACCTTAATGATTCTATGATTTTATTATTTTTTTTGGTCTTGTGTCTTCAATTTATTCACCTTTATTCCTCCTTAGCTCTGTGAGGTGCTTAAATTATTAAATAAATCCGATCATTATGACACTTTCCTTCTGCCTGCTAAAACATAGAACAATGAAGAATGAATGAATGTATCAGTAAGACTCCTAGTCTTCTGTCAATGCATTTACCTCCACACACTTTATATTTAAGCTGACATAAAATAAGTGATAAAAAAAATTAAATATACCCTGACTTCAGCTCATGAGTAATATTTAAGTTGTAAAACAAGGGGAAATGAAATGACTTCATCAAATATTGCTTCAAATTCACACCTCCAAAGGGTATTGTTCACTCTTACGATGCAACAAGGGCTTGTTTTGGCCCCACATAGTGTGGTGAGTGTTGCAGCATTATGACTTACACTAAGTGGTTAGGTTGTTACAGCTGCAATAATTCAAAATACAGTCAGTTCTGAATTATCCCTGACTAGTTTATCCAAATTGCACATGTTAAGACTTCCAACTTGGCTCTGTACAGTGCCACCTTAGGTCCAGTTTAGTTTATTAGCTCATAAGGTTGATGGTAGTGTTTCCAGAAGATTTATTAGCAAGAGTGTAGTGCAGTGCAAATACACATAGCCAGCCCAAACTTCCTCCTTTCCATGGGAAAGTCATTTACACCAGTAAAGAAGGAAGGAAGAGAGGGAGATGGAAGACTAAGACACCCTAGACTAACATAAGATGCCAAATACAGATGAAAATAATGTTTGGCTATAGAGAAACTGGGGACATAACTACAAAACACAAAGACAATAAAAAAAATCAAAGTAGCTTCCATCTAGATAGCAGAGATAACAGTGATGGAGTGGCAACACTGCTCCCCAGGAACCTTACCTTTTCTAGCTTACACTAATTCTTAGTGCGCGTTCTGCCCCTTTTTAAATGTACAGATGAAAAGGGGAGACTAAAAGTCTGTTTAGAGAAAAGGTGCCTATTTTTATTTATTTATTTATTTTTGCCACGTCTAGTTCATTAGAGATCTAATTTGGTCTTCTTATGTATTCCAAGGAGGCCAAAACATGCAGGTGGCTAATAATCATCCATACTTATCCAAGTACAGAGGTAGAACCTAAGTGGGCATATTCTTTATGATGTCTCAGAGTTCTGCGGTTTCCATAGAATGAAAGAAGCGAAGAAGACCAAAGAAGAAAGTGAACTCCGACAATATGGAAATTAAAGTTGACCTGACCTAGAACTAAATGGAAATTTCCTGAAAAAAAGTATAGTTTTTTTTCCTGGGGAATTCTAAGTTAAGCAAAACGCCACTGTCTGGCAGGAAAATGTTTCATATGCAAAGTGTATCATCAGCCTTTGTAAGCAAAAAGCAATTTACAGATGGACGCATATGCTTAAGAAATAGATTCATTTGACACACCACATCCTCATCTTTCTTCATCCATGTTACATACATTATAGGTTTTTGGCACTGCAGTGAGGGAGACTCACTGAGAGATTTATGAGACTTTTCTCTTAAGGTAGTATTGTTGGAAGGAATTAAATGAAATAGTTTGTGATTGGCATTTGCTTTACATGTCAAATATATAGGCTTTACTGAATAAAAACAAAAGAAATAAACAACAACAAAAATCCATTCTTTTTAACTGGCCATTATTAGATTCCGGTGGTTTGTTATTATTTTTTTTTTATTATTTTACAAATGCTTACCAATCTTTCATATCTTGCTTTTTGCTTTGCTTTCTTCTGTTTTATTACATTTTTGTAGCAGTATTTTTGAAATAGCCTGGTACACAGGCCTGTGTTCTTTAGTCAGAGTGTTATCTGTTGCGGAGACTAGATTATGAGTGATTTCATTGTCAATGTATGTTTTAATGATTTGGTTCTCCTCCCAGAATTTTAGTAGTAGTAACATTGATAAGGATACATCCTGAGATTCCTTCACAGAGAAGATATTTATATAAAAATACACAATATTTTAAATGTTTTAAATGAGCGGTGTAGTGTAGTGCTAAAAATAAGACAAAACTGCTTCAGTAAATCTTAATATTCACTCTAGATTTCTTCGATGACTTGGCTCAGATTTTACTTTTTGATATATCAAAATTTATGCCATTTATCCTCTGATAGAAGTATAAAAACGTATATAATTAAGCCATCTAAAATCACATGTAAATTAAACTATACAGATTTGTGCTATGGATAACTACTGCTCAGAGGGTATCTAATTGTCTAACTTCAAAGCCTAAATTAAATAAATAGGGTAGGATGCTTTTCTCCACATAAAATTAATGGAGAAACTTAAGATTCTGCACAAGTGGGAACCCATTTTATGCACTTTTAGTCACAGAAATTGGATCAGTGATGCTGTTTGAATGTAGTGAAGATGTGCACCAGAGTCAGAGACAGGCCTTGAACTAGAAAAAAATAATCATTTTTTTCATTCATGACACAGGTAGAAAAGGTTCTGTATGAGGCATTTTAGCTGGATGTATAAAATCAAGAGGTGTGAATGCATCCCCAGGAGAATACTCTTTATGACTTAGTGGTTACTTTGATTTAAAGTTCAGTATCGCATGTTTTCCACTTAAACTAGAAAGCTGCAAGTGGACATCTGAGGAATACTGGGAGACAAACATAAGCATATATTGTTCCTAGCATCATATCTAGCATGATATAAAAGTTATTGTTATACTTTAGTGCTACCTAAAAAGGAAAGAAGCACAGTAATCAATGGTATGTCGAGAGCTATTCTGCTGAGATCTGCATTTTTGCTGAACTTTGTCATGACCTTGAATGCAAATCAATCTGGGATGCATGTATCCTAAAGATTTATTGCTGCGGTTTGCTCCAATCTTTTCTTAATAAACTGAGTTAAAAATAACTCAGACAGCTCATTAGTTATAGCACAATACATTTTTCCCTTAATTTGGGGGATGGCACATGTCTTCATTACTCTTAAAGTAACATTACTGTGCTGTATAATACTTACCCTAGCACAAAAATCAGTATAGTCCTCCATGCACCATCTGCTTAACGAACAATAATCATTCTGTGAAGTATTTATCTTCTGCATCCGGCCTCACACTGTTTTCTGCCTTTTGACATCCTTCACTATAATAATGATTGCTTAGCCTTGAGATTTATCTTTCCTCTCCTCTGAATATTATCTAGAGCTATTAATAAAATTCAAATAATCTTTAGCCATATTTGGGTTGTCTGCCATGTAACTGAAAGGAAACATTTTAGAGAGTTACCTCACTGGAAGCTCCATCGTTAAGAAAATTCTTATGGCATTAGCATCAAATGTTCTACGCAAAGGAATTGTTTTTCTTCAAGGAATTTTCCAGTAAATCACTATGGAAATAGTATTTCTCTTGATGTTTCCATTCAGAAGTAGTGTAGTTTTGCCAGATTTTTTTTTTTTAATAGACATTATGTAACATAAAGACTATTTGTCTTCTTTGTTAATTTTCCATTTGTTCAGTGTCCTGTACCTAATCAGAGCCAGTTGTGTCTGTTTCATTTGCGTATTAGCTATAAATATACATTTCAAGGGGTAGCATTAGTCTCACTTAAGCGACACTGAAATTGCTTCCTTTATCACCATGCTGTCTTTTCACTGTGAAAACTATACCTCTGCACTGCTCATTACTTACTCTTGTCCCTTACCCAACTTTTTGTGAGCACTAAGACACTCTTCAAACAGCCATAGGTAAAAAGCAACATATTTTGCCTACCATACCATCCCAGTTATAAACTACTTGGAAATCTGAGATGATCCTCACTTTTAGAACAGGAATTAAACATGATACAATCTACTTAAAAAATAATAATTAAAAAAATAAAAATAAAATATAGTTACAGTCTTTCTCTTCTCCTTTCTAAAACTCTCTCAGGTCAATAAACCCCTACTTTGTCTTCTAACTTAGATACAGTACAATGACCCAACTCCCCTACAGTTCCACCTGCCAAGCATATTTCTGTAAATCAGTTAAGCCATTAGGTAAGAGACCTCTATGCTCCTGCATCAATTCCACCAGCTTGGAACTACTTACAGAGGTGCATGGTTCTTACAGCTGGAAGAAAGCAGCCTTTGGGGCAGGGGGTGGGGAATCCATACCCTTTCACACCTCTGTGTTGCCTATGACTTAAACTCATTCTAAAGAGGCTATTGGAGACACTTCTGTATGGACAACAGTACACACAAGGTTGTACAGCTTTGTAAGACAGTTTCTGAACACAGAGCAAACTGCTTTCCAGAGGATTCTAAGAAATTGCCTATATGTAGGCCTATATAATGTTACTGTGATAATGACATTGCAATGAATTCAGATTCCAAGTTGAAAAAATATTTGACTCTGCTAAAGAAAGCTCTTAGAACCCTACATTAAATTTCTGAGTATATAAATTTCTGAAATTTCTATACCTAAAAAACACAGATCATCCATTGGCTGAACACATTCAAAGTGAGGCCTGGTAAACAAGCCACTGACAAAAAATACTGATAGTAAACTAGATCAGTTTTGAAAACCAAAAGCTCAGCTCATTTCAATCAGAAGTTTTATATCACTTAATAATATTTAGTGATACAAAGAGTTAAAACATATTATTATGAATGTAAAAATGCCACCAAGGTGAAACATTCTTCAGGAAAATACTAACTCTTAAGATAAGTACGCATAACTTGTTGGCTGGGTTGACAGTGATACCCATTCTTCTCCCAACAGTTTCTAATAATTTCCATAAGAATAATTTGTTAAATTTTGCTCTGAGAACCAGCATTAGATTTACAAGGGCTACAGAGATCAAAATTTAGCCTCTCCTTTTTCCTCACATACCACATGACTTGTATTAATGCCTTACTCCACCAAGTGAAGTTCATCCACAGCCTGATGATCTAGACAACTGATTGCTTAGTCTTAAAAGCTGCTGTGAATATTGCATTCAATCATGATGCACTAGTAGTTAAGAGCACTAATTTTCTATCAGAACAAAGAACGATGTATTATGACGTGAGCGGTCAAAAAGACTTATTAAGTCTCTGAAAGGTATTTGTTGTATAAATTTGGCAACAAATTCAAACAAACTTTTTACTTAATCTTCAAATCAAAAGGAGAAGATGAAAACAGGGAAAAAACAATGTATCATCATTCTGTTTCTAAACTTCTTACTTTTATGACTTTTAAGACTTGGATAAAAAATAGTAAATGATGATGTTGGACCATATTTAACCAGGTGAGTCACCAAAATTGACTGCAGACATGATTAGCCTGTTAAACTGCAAACTAAAACAGATTAGTAGTAATCACTTTCAGAGTGGACTAAGCCAATGTGTTTCGCTTTACATTAGTCATGCATAAACACATATGGCTTATCTAATGAGTTGTAGATTGTTAAACATGGCAAGGCAGTGGTGAGTCAACGTCTGGACAAACTCTCATGTTAATGTCTCAAAATTAAAATAAATGCATGAAAACTTAAGAAATTTGTTATATATGAGATTGAAATGAAGTTATATATTTTGTCCTAAGCCAGTCTGAATTTGATGACAGCTATTAATTTTAAACAGTCATCTGATTATTAACTAATTTCCATAATTGCATATTCCTGGGCAGGGATCTTCTGTCACTTGTGACTTATTTTTTACTAAAAGCTTGACTAGAGAATTTATTTTGATTTGTTTCAAATCTCAACAGAATTATGAAACAAGTCTATCACAGTGAAACTGAAACTGCAGTAATCACTGTTTTATAAAAGACACTTGAGATCTTGTCTCCATTAATCCACTGGTCAAAATATCTCTATCATATCATTATACCCCATCCAATTCTTCAGCTGATTCCCAGAGTGAAGATTTGAGTCCATGGACCCAGCTTTATTCTTTGGGATAGAATAATTCCTACTGATTTTGAATGAATTTTCACTTCCTTCACATCAGAAGAGACAGGCAGATTCACTTAAGCATTAGCACCCATCTGGAGCTCATTGGAGGTTCCAGAAGGAAATATCAAAATCATATTCAAATATGTTAACAAATGAGTACGTGTTAGCATGCAGCACATCAGTCAGAGCAGTCTAGGGTAACACACTCAAGGATGCTGGCAGTAGGCAGGAGAAAAACATTCTCACAAGGAATTGTGGAAAGAATGCCTTTGAGTCCTATTTATATTAGCAGGAAATGCTGACATCCCTCATGAAGAAAATGACATCTTTGTTTTTTCAGGTAGCTAAATCTATTTTACTTGCACGTACTTCTATCTGAAATATCAGTGTCTCCAGGTTTTTGACAAATGGCATCACATCTGTTTTTGTAAGCTTTATATCACTGCCAGAAAATAAGCCAAATTCTTTCAATTTTTAACTGTCTCTGAGATTGGATATGTGAGGCATAAAAAATGGCATCCTCATGGAGCAAAAATTAATTTCCCTATTCTTATTTCCTTTACATATATTTTACTTTGTACCAGTACTTCCAATGTAATGGTGAAAGAGACTTATCGTATGTTTTTTACTGTAAGATTTTTTTTTTTTTTTTTGAATTAGCTATTAACACAGACTTGAGCTTTCAGGTATTTCATTAGAATAGTATATAGAGAAGGACTACATTATTGCTTTAAATGTAAAGGTTTGCCTATTTCGTGATCACAGTATAGAGGCTCTACAGAAACCTTAGATTTAGGTTCCACTATGATTTATACTTCTTCCACCAATGTGAATGAACTAGTTGCTGATGGGAAATTTTTATGCCCTATATGCTGGAATTTACTTTTTTAAATGAAGTATTACTCTGTTACTAAATTTTTAGGGAGAATATTTTAAACATAATTTTTCCACCCATCACTACATCAAGACAGAGAAAATGAGAAACAAAGATAGGGTCTGAATGCAAGGGAAAGGGCATGAACTAAAAGTAGCTATAACAATACAAAAGGGAGCAAAAGCAAAATGATGACACAGTTAGTTTGCAACTTACTGGAACAAAAAAAAAAAAAAAAAAAAAAAAAAAGGAAATGGAAGACATAAGGAATCATTTTCCCTCATATTAACTTGATCTCTGAAAATCCCATTAAGAAAAATAACCCTAAAAAATAAGTAGGAGATTATTTTAAAAAATCTGTCTAAACCAGTGATATTGCAGAAAACACTGATGGTTCACTGAAAATTCTCCTCAGATAGGAGATAATTGATGGTAAATATCAGTGACTGTGTTTTTGCCATTATATTTGTAATTTGTCTTGGCAAATGCATAAATAATTTTGCAGGGAGATCATTTTGGTTTTTCTGAAAATATTTTGTAGATTATCTCCTATCTCCTCATTGCCATTTTTAGTCACACTCACTTCCAGTTCTCATCTTTAAGCGTCTTTAGTCTTTATAGTTGTATTCTGAAATGATTTAAAAAAAAAAAAAAAAAAGATGTACTGATCACTGATCTGTTAGATTTTACCTGAAATGAAAAGTCCAGAGATGTAACATTTCACAGGTATCTGAGCTCAGATGAATATTTAAAAAATATATGTTCAAATAAACACAGCAAATGAGAGAACAAATTATTTATTGCTTGTTTATAGCAAATCTGAGCTTTTTTGATAGAGCGTGCCTCTACTCCAAATACTGGAGAAAATGTGTAATTGATTGAACTTGCAAGAACTAACACAAATATCTTTTGCCACTCTCTAGGATGAAAGTTTAACTGTGAGACCACTTCCCTGTAGACATTTTGCCCCAGGCTCATATTATCCTAATTTTAGATAAACACTGCTGTGCATAAAGAAATCTGAACAATTTGTTCATACACAAAATGACTTTGTTGACTTGGCTAGGAGCTTGTCACTAACATTTAACAAAATTGCATGACTGTTTGTGAAAGCTGACAAGGCCATTTCTTTTCCTATGCAAGCTCTAGGCATTCTTTTCAGAGTTACCTGAAAACTGCACTTTTGCAGAAGACAACATTTTATTTGGCTCATCTTCCTTCCAACCTTATCAAAATCATTTATATTAGGACAGTAATGGATGATGTGTTCATATCCTGCCAGGTATTTTAATGACTTTAAGACAGTCAAGGCTCCAAGAAAAAATCTAAATCTGATTAATGATATACCAAATTCCTAGAATAGTGGTTAAGTATTTAGCTGTCCAAACCACACAGGAGCAGTTTTGCAATGGCGAACTGCCCCTTAATTGAAGAGACTCATTGCTCTAGAGCACTAACTCTTTGCCACATATGATTCTCAGTGTCGTATGAAATTCCTATGGTCCTAGCTGGAGTTAGTTATTACTCTTTGGGCAGTCAATTCCCCTGTAAATAAACCCATCTCTTTTTGGGCATGCCTACATGGTCACGATGCAAAAGATGAATTACTTAGCTCAGGCTCTGTGCAGTCCTATGTGGCTGCCAGATGAAAACTGGCGTGCATCTTGGTACATTGGTACATCTTTTTATTCAAAATTCATTCAATTAAATGTAATAATGAATGGAAAGGGAGAGAAAGCTGGCTCATCTTGGAATTCTTCTAAGAATTGGCTGCCAATCCTTAGACAGTTATTTGTTCTTTTACAGGAGCAATGTGTCCATGAGCAAAGTTATTTTCTTTTAGAGGAAAATTTGGTACAGTTTGATATATAAATGACATTTTAAAAGATCAAGGAACAGTAACTCTTTCACTTAAATTAATTAAAAAATATAATATGCAGCCATGATAAACCACATCTGTGCATATGGTGTCACCTATAGTGAAATTTCTCATTGTGAAGCTGTGTGGAACCCAAGATACCAGATAAATCTTATATGACACCCTGCATGAGAAAGAATTTGATCCACAGTGTCTGTATGGGATTGGCTGATTGTTGCCGCAAGGACCAGCGTGTGGAATAACAACATAAGCAAATGGCAGCATGGACTTGAGGCCACCATCTCCCTGATTTCAAAAACTACCACCTGCTAAGTCATTTAGAGACTTCACAATATACGTTCATGTGAGGAGAAGACTACTTCTGTTTTAATGTACCTTGTCCACAAAATTATATTATACACCTCCCAGAAGAGGAGTTCTGGAAAGAATTCACAGTTTCAGAATACACCTAGAATACAAAATCCAAGACAAATATGTAAAGAGTACACAGATCATATTAAAAGAAATGTTATTGCCTGCTATCCAGTCATCAGCTGAAGACACGAGAAGATTCATACCGTGAACCTGAAAACTTTCAATGCAAAAAGCAGCTTACATTCCGGAGAATAAATGGAAATGTGTTCATAAGGGCTGAAGTGATAACACATACAGCAGGTTATAGTATGTACAACCACAGTCACAGTCACAGATGTTTTCATTGCTAAAAGGCTGAAGTTGCTTTAAATGTACATGAACAATTTGATTTTAGCTACAAGATACAACAGGTTTTCCTAGTTCAGACTTTATTCCCCCTGTGGATATTAATGTAGACAAACACTTTATTTCACATCTACATTTTCTACTGCCACAGAGAGATATCTTACCTCTGGGTACTTGTGACCTTATTCACGTTAGGAAGAGAAAGTCATTTTTGCAACATCATATAATGAGAGAAAAAGTAGCATAATATAGATAGCAATGAGAATAAAGCTTATGAAGGTGTGAATAATGAAGGAATTTGAAATGAATAGTTATTTAAAATCATCTAACATGGCAACTTCCCAATCTGCTCCAGAGAAAAGTAATGACAGAAAAAACTCATAGACCGGGTTATAGCTGAATTATAAGTGGGCAGACAGATACTAGGATTGCACAAAAGGAGGGCTGTGCAACTTCCTAACTGAAAACCAGCTAAATCTACAAAATACATTGTTTATGATGTTGCACTTGACAACACTTTTGCAAAAGTACTTTAGTCGCAGGCAGGATGCAAAGAGAACAATCATTCTGCCAACTTCTTGCTACCTCTCGGAGGGGCTGGCAGCCTCCATCACACAAGCATGCTTCTCTTATCTTGCAGGCAACAGAAGAATGGATTCTGAATGAATCCCAGGCACTACTATACATGTAGGTAGTATAAAGGCAGAGGTTACTGCAGTGGAACTCATCATCAAGCAAAAAGCCACATCTGAGTAACAATTTGCTTGTGATGCAATGTAAACTGCTACCAAAGAGTGTTAGTGCAGTTTGCACGGAAAATTACTTAGGATACCATTACAACCCACATCTTTGAATTCAACGACAAATGAACTAGCATATGAAGTAAATCTGAGCAACAGAACTTTAAGAGAAGTAGTAACTGCAGGACGTTTCATACTCTTGTGGACAGTACAAGCTCTGCCCAGTTAGAGAATACACTTCAGATCTAAATATTTTACAGGGTTTTTTTGTTTGTTTGTTTTTTGGCTGAGCACCTAGAGTTATTGGACCAGCATCTGAAGATCAGGAGAAAGGAATTTAGTGTCATCACAAGGATCTTTCAGATTCATATACTGAGAGAGCAGCAAATGATTTAACACAGGTTTTAGGATGGAAGATAACTTTTTTATATTTACGTTACTTCATTAGTTTCCAGAAAATATGTGAGGAACATCTGGTACAAGCATAAAGGACTGTAATGCTTTCTAAGGAGTCAGGCCTTATGTGACAAATCACTACTTTACTTTCACGAGGCATATAATCAGAAAGCATGGATTAAGTTTCACCCCCACACCAAATGGAAAATTTCTACAAACCTCAAGAAGAAGGATCAGTAGGCCTCTGTGACTTAGAAAGAGCAGGCAGCATCGTTATATGACCTAAGAGAAAATTTGTCTGGAAAGGTGAATGCTAAGAAGATATTGAAGTCATAAAGGGAACTGCTCTAACTCATGCTAAATTGAAAATTCCAGATTCATCCAATCTGTAGTAGTCTATAATGCCAGATGTACACATCAGCAGTTGAATAAACTGATGTGACTCTCCAACACAAACTAGTAACTTACAATGACTGCAACTTCAGTCAAAGACACCAAACATTCAGTCACAAAACTTGAGTGCTGACCATTGTGGAGACCCTCAAGACCTGAAGTCCCAATTTATTGGCATATGATTCGTATTCATTTTTGCAGCATTTTTAAATCTAAATATCTACTTTTATCACACTTGGAATGTATAGATATATGTAGACATTGAAGGGGAACTTTATTTAAGAATGTAACAGTTTTGCCTTTTGAATGAATTGCATTATTCACTACCTGAAAGGAAGTTATGGGAAGCTGCGGGTCAGCCTCTTCTCACAGACAACTACTGATAGAACTAGAGGGAATGGCCTGAAGTTGTGCCAGGGGAGGTTTAGGTGGGAAATGAGGAGACATTTCCTCTCAGAAAGAGTAGTCAGGCACTGGAACAGGTTGCCCAGGGAACTGGTGGCATCACCGTCCTTGGGGGTGCTCAAGAAACGTTGGACATGATACTTAGGGACTAGGTTTAGTGGGTGACATTGGTAGTAGAGTGATGGTTGGACCAGATGATCTTGGAGGTCTTTTCCAACCTTAATGATTCTATGATTCTATGATCTCACTGGTTGTGATAATGAGTGAATTAAAACCCAGGGCTTGCTTTTTGCACAGATATTAAGAGTGATCGTGGTAAGGCTGACTACTTTTATAATTTTGAGGAACTCAAGATAAGCAACTACCAAGTCCTCTTTTAGCAATTTTGAAAAGAATTTTTAACTGGAAGTTCAATGTCATACTGTGTAACAGTATCATAGCACAACATAACATTACAACAATAGCATGCAACATAAACTAAATATTCTGAACATCAGAAGATTCTTTAAAACCTGTTTTCACTTGTCTACTCTTTAAAAAGGTCTGAGAAATATAGATATTCAAAAGTATAATTATCCTAGACAATTATGGAAATTATGGAAGCATGACATTTCCATTCACATCTTCTGTTTTCCTCTGTCACGTAAGGAAAAACAATTTTCATTTTAACATTGAATATGCCATTTACAGTATACGCCTTATTCATTAGTTCTCAGAGTAGTATTTTCATGTCTGTTAAATCACATTTTTGGGCCAGTCTCACAGCTGCATGTCAGAAACAAACAATAAAAAGACTTGTTCTCACAGGATTATTATCTGAGTTGATCATGTGTTCAGGATTTAAAGGTTATAAATGATGGGATTTTTTTGTAATTACTAATAATATTTGGTTCCTGCATGCCTAGCTTGTCAAATACTTTTAGAGATCAAATGTGATCATTTTATTTATTTATCAACTTCTTTGTCCACAATGTCCAGAGAAGATTAGCTATTCTTTTTCTATGTCAGTTTATCTTGAGGTGATACTCCTAAGTGTCTTTCTTCTTCTCATGTATCACCATAAAGATATGCTTGGAAAACACTGGAAATAATACTATAATTTAGATAATAATTTCAAAGAAAATTCCTCCTTATAAGTTTTCTGTTATTACCTAAAATTACTGTTGTATATCAGGAAATCATCTGGTTTGGGAAAAAAAAAAAAAAAATCTTCTCTGCATCTTGTATCAGTTTGCCCATCTTTCTTTTAGCTTTTAATACACTGGTAATGTGAAATTATATATGGTACTTTGCCTAACATATCAAAAATATCTGTTGACATTTAAAAGCCTCAGATTTACCAGAAGCCAAATTTAGGGATCCAATGGAATAAGATGTTATTATGTTTATCTAAAATGATTGCAAAAGAACAATCACACTAACCTTAATCCCTGATTTAAATAGTACCAGCAGATTTCAATATTTATTAACTAACTTTTACATTTTGTTCCTAGAACTTGCTAGCACACATCTTCCTTCCTGCACATTCTCTGTCTTTACCTTATGGGTTCAATACACTAATTTCTGTAGTATGGGTCATGTAAGAAAGAACCAAATATGTGTGATTCAGGAGGAATTACTGTTTTCAGTTGTATCTGTCAGTACCCAGGAAACAGTCCCCTTACACTGGAGAAAGGTCCCCTTACACCAGACCCACAACAAAAATATAGCAATACCACTTCTCCCCATCCCCAAAATAAGTACCTCACTTTTGGAAACCCAGAACAAGGGATTGATTAAAACATAACTGTTAAAGAAACTTGAAGTTGCTGCAGATTAACAAGTAGCCATACACCAGCTGAGCACAATAACAGTCTGTGTATACCCTTGGTCAACCCACTTTTTTTAAAAAAGTGTTCAATAGAATTTAATGCAGAAAGAGACAAAGACAAATGGGAGTCTTGCAGGTGAGTATCAGATCACAAGGCAGACTGAAAAAGTGAAAGCTGAGATCTTGGAAAAAGCTCTGCAATTCATGGAAAAAAATAGCAATTCTATAAAGCTGGATTTGCTAAATTAATGTTTCTTTCAATTAATGTGAATAAGTAAACTCATACTGAAAAGTGACATAACACAAAGTCAGCTACTAACTCTCCATCATCTTATATCCATCTATAAATGAGAGACATTGACACAGCACACACTTGACTTTTGACACAACTTGCTGATGTATGCTTGGTTTGGAAAGCCCATTAATTTATGTATATGGGAGACCACTATTCAGGTTTTACAAGTGTAAGAGGTTTTTGAAATATGCCAAATAAATTGTTTACCCCAGAGAGGAAAAATGTTGGACTCAGTGGTAAATAATACTTTATCCAATTGCCCAATTATTCTTTGCATTTAGCAGAGAAACGGGAATTAGTCCAAACTCATAGTTAGAGTCCTTTGTAGAAATGATTTGTTACACTTATTCAAGCTTTCCGTGATGGGTTTCAGAGAAAGAAATGATATACACACAGCTACATATATATATATACATATATGACATATGTGTTCAAAACTAACACAGATTTTTCTATTTGCTAGATCTTGAGAAAAGTGGAAATTAAATTAGTACATGAATACATCCAGTCACACAAACATATGGGTGCAAATACCAGCAGATGACGAAAGTGCTCTTTTAAAAAAATGGTAAAGTCATTTGGGACACCTTAAGAACAGGGAAAAAATCTCTCCATAAGAAATCTATTATAAAAATAACAGTCTTTAAACATATCTGAAAAGGAGAATTCCAGTTCTAAGCCTCACCCTCAATGGATAGAGGACTTACAGTAGCATCAAAAAGCACATGATCAACCACTGCGTTCTATTAATTATGTGTTCTAAATTCCCTTATCATAATTCTTCCAGGAGATAATTCTAGACTGCAATAACAAGATGGGAAGATGAACGGTTAGCTTGCGGTATCAATGTTATTCACAGTCTCCTCACACAAGATCCCAGTTTGTTTTACCACTATTTACCTCCATTTATTCATAAGCAATAGAATGGAAGTACACATATGCTCAATGCTATATTACAAAAGTTTTGTACTGAGAAACAAATAGATTTTGTTAGCGTCTAAACATCAAGCATGGAAATAGATTATTTTCTTATTGTTGGTTTTTGTCATCCTTTTTTAAATCCTAAATGCATTTTCAGGAAAGAAAAAACAAAATATAAAGTGAGAATTGCCCATCAGTTGTGAGATACAAAGTAACAGTGTCACCTCTCTGAAATACCATTACTAGTAATGAATCTCTGCTGAATTTAAATCTATGTATTAAAACAACTTTCCTTAGGATCTTCCACTGTGTAAGAAATGTCTTTGGGAAAATAAATAAATAAATAAATAAAAATATCTTAAAGCAGAAAGAGAAGGTGACTAAGCTTTAAAAACAATGTCAACAAAGAGACCAAGAACTTCAGTTTCAATGTAGTTCCCAAGTATATAACTTAGATCTTAAAAGTCCCTGCTCA
Source organism: Nettapus auritus (assembly GCA_011076525.1). Lineage (NCBI taxonomy): Eukaryota > Metazoa > Chordata > Aves > Anseriformes > Anatidae > Nettapus > Nettapus auritus. Next base: position 36,639,903 of record CM021768.1, on the reverse strand, counting down.
AATACCACTTTTCCCTGAAATAGTTAAAGCTCTGATGTACATACAACCAGGAAGCAGGGTGCCCAGGACTGCATCCAAGCAGCTTTTGAAGAGCTCCAGGAAGGAGACTCCACAGCCTCTCTGGCAGCCTGTGCCAGTGCTCTGTCACCTGCACTATAAAAAGTGCTGTTCAGGGGAAATTTCTTGTGTTTGTTTGTGCCCATTGCTGATGTTGGGCTCTGAAAAGAGCCTGGCTCTGTCCTCTTTGTGCCCTCTCTTCAGGTATTTATAGACGTTGATAAGATCCCCTCTGAGCTTCCTCTTCTCCTGGCAGAACAATCCCAGCTCTCTCAGACTTTCTTCACAAGAGAGATGCTCCACTCCTACTGACAGCTCAGTAGCCTTCTGTTGGACTCTTTCTGGTATGTCTACGTCTCACTTCTACCGGGGAATTCTTCACTGATAGATCCATAATAGGCTATTTACTTTAACACACAACTTACAGAAATAGTCAAAGATCCATTTGGTTTTGAAGCTATGACAATTTAAATTAAAAATCGGATTCACTTTTACCAACAATCATTCAGTAACTACATACCTCAAATCAGCCCATCTGTTTTACATTCATGTCTCAGGGAGAAGATGCATATTTTTCTGCTACAAGGAGTCTAAGGATTTATTAAACATTGACAGCTAACTTTCAGATCACTAAAATCCAGCAGGATGGAATCTTATTCAAGAACTTTATGATGTCCAGGTTCTCAAGACTGAGTAGAACTGTACTTCGGTTTTGAAAACGAGCAACTCTGACTAATTCCCCCCTCACCTGAATGCTAACACTTGGTGAAGAATAATGCAGGCTTACTTTAGCTTGAATCAGAAGTAGCCTGTCAAATTGAGTCTTTCTTTTGACTTAAATAGACTTTGGATAAGAAATGTAACATCAGGAAAAACATGTTAATGCTCAACCAACTTATGTAATTATTTTATGGTTAAAATAATGACATCTGGAGCTCATATAATGTTAATGAGCCCGAAAATATAATTTATAATGAGTCAGAAAAACAAATGTAATGTGTGTAATTTGTCATTCTCAAATGTTTAGGACTCAGTGCTCCATTCATATACCTCTCCAATGTTTTAAAGTTTATCAAATTAAGTATAATGAAACAAACAGAAACCCTTTATGTGCTATTAAATATAATTATTAGGAAACGTTACAATTAAGTACAGTAATTAACTGAAATTTTGTGATTGTTTATTTGCCTATTTCAAATTACTTTCAAGGAAAAAATAAGTGCAAGTCAAAGAGACATTGCCTCCTGGAGACGTAGTTCAATTCAAATGCTAGCATCTTAATTCAAACTACCAATAAGCACAAGTACACACTGGTTTCACACACTTTTTCTTCTACTTGTAACTAGCATTTGAAACAATGTCCATAAAATGATATGGAGACCTATATTTAAAATTAGGAGTTGTATATATAGCTTCTGAAGAGATGCACATTAAACACTTCACTCTTTTTTGGAGCCCCTTGAATATTTGGGCCTTTCTCTAAAACACTTTTGTTACTACAGCCACAGTCAGAGATCTTTTATAAGCTGTAAAACATCTGCATTCTAGAAAAGAGATTATTGGGTGTCATTTTTCAAATCTGAGTACAATAATAGTAGGTGCTGGAATATGATTTCCACCATACTGGCTGACACTATTTGATATTTCTAGTGCTAAAATAATTTAATATATTACTACAAATAGGCACTTTTTGAAGTACTCAAAATAATTGCATGTCCCCTAATGACTGACCACAGAGAATAGTATATAGTATACAGAGCAAAATGGCATGAAACAGTGACTGTAAGCATGAAATCCCAGGCAAACAAGTCACCATTTAAATATGTCCTTTCCAACCTTTGAAATATTTTTGTAGGTCCTTTCACACCCTACTACCTCTCTCACTACCTCCATTTTGTCAATATTTTTTGTTTTCTTAGAGAACTAAAGGATTTTCTCAATCACATAACGTTAGAATATTCTGTGTATATATTCTGATGCAGTAAAGTAAAAAAAAAAAAAAAAAAAAAAATGTGTATTGCTATTAATTGATCTACGGTCTTGTCTAGTAGCTTTGAAAAGTGTATATTGTAACCACACTAGAAAGTATACACAGTAAAAAAATGTTGTGCAAATGTAGTATTAAAAATTTTTCCACAAAGAGGCTATCAAGAAATAGAAAAACATGCAAGTTTCAAGTCTGGTCAAAGCATTATGATTCTAATGAGATTTTGCACCATTTATAGGAACCTCAGAAAAACTAAGCACAGCAGGGATCTGTATTGTCATTAGCTGCAGGACCACGTTACTGCCCAGTAGCAGTATTGCCACTAGCTTTGAAGTAACCACACTGTTATGGCAAAATACCATCTGGTATTTTCCCTTGTTACTCCATAAATGGAATTTGTATGCTGCAGCTACTCTAATAACTTATTTTCAAAAGGTGAAAACACTAAGCAGATGCTGGGTCAAAATGAATTGTTTATATGGCATACGCTTCACACAGGCAAATTAGAGCTTTAAAATTATTTTTCCTCCTAATATTATTACACTGTAAAGTAAACTCACACCATAAAACAAATAAAAACAAATCCAAGAAAGCAAAACAAAAACAAAACAAAATCCACAAAAAGAAATGAACCAAAACGTAATGCTTATCTAGAAACAGATATGAAATGACATCCTTGGAATCCTAACTACAAATACTGAAGTTGTTTTTATGGAACAAGCTTTTTATAGAGGAAAGTCTTCCAACTAATTTGTATATTGGTAGCAGGCAGCTCTTTGTGAACACTGACTTTTCCACCTGTGTTCTTCAGCTGTGTCCAGCCAGATAAGGGGTAAAGTCTTAGGTTTGCATTCTTAGTGGACATACGAATATATAAAAACAGTGCATTTACTACAAATGTTCCTATTTGCATGGTAGGTAGAAAACATGGCATCACCACTAGTACCATTCAGCTCTACTTTATAGTTATAAATGTTTGCAAAGTCAAAAGCATGGAATTCGTGGAAAATTAATGCATAATCGAAATGATACTGGTTTAAAATCATTCATTTAAAATTTTATACAAATGTCTAAAGAATTTCTGAAGAATATTCTAAGTCTAATTAAAACATTGGACATAGTCACAAGAAGAAAAATGGCTCTGGTGCCAAACTTTGGGGACTGATTTGAATACTAATGGTATGGCTGTTGCTTTATGTGTATCATATGAAAAAATATGTATAATGCACTTTGGTTCAAATATTGAATTGAAATATAACTTCAGTTTGTCTTAAAATGCATTCCATGTTCTTGGAGATCTGAAAAACATCATACGTTGTTTAGAGAATCTTCTGACCCACAAGATACATGTAACTAAACAAGATGAGTTTCCTAAAAAAGAGAGGAGGAAATAAAGTCTTCCTGGAACACCACTGACATTTCAAAGCCCCATCTGGATAGGTATTTTATAATGCTAAAAACTGCAATTCACATTTTTAAGCTATGTTTCTGTTGTTCCACTTATCAACAATTGCATTATTATTGTCAGGCTATATTTCTTTCTTTAAAAAAGCAGAATTCCATAACTGCTGCATCAGTCATACTGACAGGACTAGTTCTGCTAAATTTACCTAAAGCAAATTAAGGTAGGGATACAGCACTTGGCTGACAGAAGACTTAAGTTTTCATCATCTGTATGACAATTGTGTGGTGTACCTTATAAAACAATGGTGTACACCAAATCTCTTTTGAGTGAAGTAAAAGGATTTTGGTAAAGCTGACAACTTTCATGGCAGCTGGACAACAGTCAAGTGAGGCTGATTGTTTTTTTCTCAAATAAGCTGACTATATTTATCTGAAGAATGTGAAGAATTAAATGGATTTCATAGTCAAAAAGCGATTTCACTGCAAAATTACAGGAACAATCAAACAAACAAACCAAAAAGCACCAAAATACAACTCTTCCTGCAAAGAAAACATAGCCATTTGGCACCAATAACAATTCACCACCTTTTGGTTTGAACTGACATTTCAACAAGGTGATAAATAGGAAAGTTAAAAATATTCCACAATTACTTGTTCTGCTGGAAGAAGAAAGCACGATGTGGAGAAAGCTTCCACTGGTATTTTTTCAAGCACCATTTACAGACAGTCATACTGTACATGCTGTGTAATTTACATGGAAATTCTGCATAAATGTACAGTCACACAAATTTTGAATTCTCTTCTCAACATGTATCCAATGGTTATTTATCTCAATAAGGACATGAAAACATTAAAGAGCCTCAAAGTGAGTTATGCTTCTTATAAATGCCATAAAGCAGTCCTGTAAGATACTAGTCATCATTTTTTTCTGCATAATGAAAGTACTTGTTATGCTTATGTGTATAAGCATATGTGTATATACAATACATATGCTTCAGTTTTAATATCACCCAAAATAATTAAGTAACATGTATATGAGGTTTTTAAATGCTGTGGCATCCACTTAGGAAAATCATCTTCTTAATTTTCCTTCCTGTTCTACCTCCACATAATTTTATTTTTTTTTTACTTACACAATTTCTCTCAGGAAGATGTATGGCATTACACCTAAAGCTCTAGAAAGGGAAGATGTCACAAGACAACAAGCAATTGTTGCTAAATTTGGTAGTCATTCCCCCACCCTACTCGCAGATTGGCTCAGCCACCTTATGAAATTTCCCCTTGAAAGTACAATCACTCCCTTGACCTAGGAAATTTGAGCCCTTAATTCATATCATATAACTTCAGAAACTCAATTAAGTTGTTCTTAATTGAGACTGTTCAATGAACTGTGATACTAGTCTTTCTTCATCATATTCCTTTTTAGTTAATTCATAGTGAAATATTTGGACAGATTGTTACAATTATCTACCTTCTACTATTGGGAGTTTTGCCTGCTGCTCTGCGAATGATTCCCACAGAATCCCACAATCACAGAATGGTTTGGGTTGGAAGGGACCTTAAAGCTTCCTCGTATCCATAGTTCTTTACATCAAAAGTTTTACCCGTATGTTTGCAAAAGTAAGCTTTCAAGGCTTTTTTGCCCTCTTTTTTTTTTTTGTTTCTAAATATTCTCCCTATACTTGTATCTAAGCATGTAACCTCATAGAGTTGGAGCATTATTGTTCACCCTTAACCCTGAAGCACTGACAAGCAAAAATAAATAAATAAATAAATAAAACAGCAAATTTACTCCACAATGAAACTAATATATTAAAAAAAATAAATAAAAAATAAACAGAAAATAGAATCACCATCTTACTGGTTTTAGAAGGAAAAAAAATAAATAATTTTTTAAAAAGGAACTATCAAACTGAAGAAAACAGTTTCATCCTGTTTTAGCTCACATTTGATTTTCTTTCATTAATGTTGCATTATTGTATTTCCCACAATACTCTTATGCCATCATCTCACTTTAAATGAATGTGGCAATACCAGTACTTGTCTCAGCCTTGGAGGTTTCTTGTTTCATTTTTAGCAGTAGTCAAAAGACATAACAGTACATCTTTGACAAAGTAACATTCCTTACAGACCCATCTATATATTCTAGCTATTCTTGCAGACTGGAGAAGAACAAGTACTTTAATTGTCCTGACTTGTAATGTTCTAGGGAGAACGGTTGCTGGTCCATCAACAAAATAAATCTTTTGATTTCAGTTCAGCAAATAACCACTGCAATCTACTTATGTTTTTGAACTATTTTGTGATTTTTTCATGTTATTGAGATCACTCTGAGTAGCACTGCAGTCAAGACATTAATGGGGAATTTCCTTTGTCTCCCCGTACAGTCTTGGCATGGAAATTTCATAATAGGCAAATCTATAATAATCCTTTCTCTGGATCATCTGAAGTCAGAGTGAGTAGTTCTCATAAACTCTATTTCAGCAGTAATGCTTCTACACTACGAAGTATTTTACTTGCCTCAGTGATTTGTGTCAAACCAGGTCAGTGTTTCTCACTTGAAGAAATAAATGGGAAAAAGAGGAGACAGAAATTAAGAATAATTGATAATTTTCTCTAGTGGAGAGAAGTAATGGAAACCAGAAGAGGTCTATATGGTTCAGCATAATTAGTAATGAATATTCTTTAATTAATTCACTCTCAAAACGAGAAAGTAGCCAATGATACAAAGTTAAGGTAGTCAAGACAAAGAATAACTGCAAGGAGTCGTGCATCTTGGCAACAAAGTGACCATAGATAAAGTGATGTACAATGCTGTGCTAATACCATAAGCACATCATTGCCTGAATGTAAACCTGCCTAGCACTGAATGGCATCATTACTTTCTGCCTCAAAGCATCTCACAATGCAAAGTCACAAAATCTGTTATCTAGTATGCTTTAGCAAAAGAAGAATTCACTTTCAGAGTTGCAAATCATTTTTTAGGTCAGAAGGACACTACTCTGTCTGCTTGGTGTTGTTCAGCACAAAAAATCCACTGAAGAATTTAAGTCAGGAAAAAAAAAAAAAAGAAAAAAAAAAGAACTAGAATCAAATGAACCACATTCTTTTTAGTGTTTACTATTTTATGCTTGTTGTACGCAGTAAACTTACATTACAGATACTGTAATGTTAGCAACATGTATGTATAGCTATATATAAATTCAAAAAAAAAAACCAAAGCTTGAGATGTGTGGTAAAGAGTTACTGTTATCACAAGCAAATTAAAACTGAAGCAAAATATATTCGGGGTACATGTGCACTCTACATAGGTGTTTGTGATACAGAAAGAAATGCAAGTTTTTCATTGTCAAATAAAAATGGGATTATCTGACAAAATTCTAAAACAGCATAAGTGGAGGACCACAAACTACACTTGTCAAGAAAGAAATCCAACCCAATACAGCACATTTTCACAATTATTTGCTAGAATTTATTTCATTATATGTGGCTATACTTATTGAAGAGAATATACAGAGTGCTGGAACTGCTACTATACAAATTGTCTCTGTCTGACATTAATTCAAGAAATCTTTTTATGTACTGTGTTCTGATATCGTTCCTAGTTATAAGCTATGCACTGTAATTCAACAATTAAAAGATAAATACATATGAATAGCTTTTGACTTAAAAAAAAAAAAAAAAAAAAAAAAAAAAAAAAAACACTAAACTTGCATTTAGTTCTTATTTATCCTTTCCTGAGTTTTGACATTACAAGGTTAGCAGAGAAAATGATGTGCAAATTCTGCATGCTTTTTTGCTTAACAGTCCAATAATGCATAAGTTAGAAGAACATTTTTTCAGTACTCTGCAGACAGCATTACTTGAGACAAAGTCAAGATCCATACATTACAGCCACAAATTTAGTCCTCAGAACTGACTTAGCAAAATAAGCTGCAATATTGATTTAACACATGTAAGCAAAACAATCAAGGTCTAAAATGCCTTTTAAATCACTTTGGAAGGGTGTTGGTAACAAAGACTTTCCTGTTCTCAAATCCAGAATCATTCTCACAACCGTTCTCATAAAAGCACCATAAAATCAGAATCATTCACCTCGGAATTAAGACTCAAGCTTCCATTTCATTTTTCCATTGCAAACTACTTTCCTTGACATACCTCTGAACATGCACTGAGATACATCAAGAATGGAGATCTTTACCCCAGTTATGGTAGTATATTTGGGTTATTTCACCTTTTTTTTGTTTGTTTTGTTTTGTTTTGTTTTCTGCTTCTGTTGGATGTGTCTTTACTTTCCCACAGCTTCAAAAAGCATGGTGTGGAAGGACTGTTCATTACATACACAGAAGGCAAAGGAGAAAGTGGTTAAAGCAGATGAAAACATGGATGTGGAAAATGGGTAGCTAGCAAAGCAAAATGGTGACTAAAGCAATTAGATAACAAACAGCTCATGAAGTTTAGGATGGAAGAAGGAAAGGTTGATGCTTAATGTATGTATGTATGTACATTACCTGATCAATGAAAATAATACAGGAATCACAGAAGAATGAAAGTAATTATTTTGTCCTGCCTGAAGGCAAAAATCAATTTGGCTGATCTGCACACAATCATTTCTTAAAGACTTCTAAAGTGGAAATTCCTTATAGGCCGGTTATTTCAGTTCTTTATTATCTTCATCCTTAGAAAGTTTCCAGTAATATGTAGTAGACTTCCCTGCTGCAATCTGAACCCGTTAATTCTTATCCAATCTTACTCAGTTGTTTATCTGTGTCATATGATGACCTATTCAATTTAATTTTGTTCCTGCCTTTTAACTATTTGAAAAAAAAATAATGTTCTACAAAAGTCTTTTCTCTTTAGGCCAAATAAATCCAGGTCACTCAATTTTTCCTTCTAGAAAGAACTTTGATAATTTTGTTCTTATTTCATTTCAACTTTTACAGTTTTCTTAGCGTAGGTTACTGATGTACATTTTGAATCACTGGCCAGTTTGGTTATATATCTCATCAAATGAAATTCTCCTGATGCCTAATTTTCTGCAATAAAACCTAAAATACTGTGCATATGGGCCTATTGATGCTGAAAGTAGTCTTACAGGCTTTCAATGACTGAATGGCATTGCTAAAATTATAATTTAAGCAGATATGTATAAGACCATCTTCTTACATTAAATTGAGGTGTCATAAGGTAAATAAGAAAGGTCAAATACAGTGGCTTAGCTATCAATATATTGAGGACTGCCGATTTGATCTGCAATTTGCAGGCAGAGTTGCAGTTATTTTGGTAATTACAAGTGCAAATACAAGCAGTTTGATGTCTGTATTTTACAGAGCTACCAGCAATATTACATCCTATCTGATGCCTAAATGATTACAGTCAAAGCAATTATATCAGAGATATGGAAAGATATAAAAACAATTAGACAACCTACATTTCTATCAATCTTTTTTTTTTTTTTTTTGATACAAAAAAACATGGATTCTAAAGACTTGTACTTCGTTTCTTGAAATTGTAACTTCAACTTAATAATTACACATTGTTTTTCCAAGTTTTATGTATCTTAATTAATATAAACAACAACAAAACCAAAACTAAACACACAAAGAGCAGAACACACAGCTGTGGTTTAACTTATCTTAAAGCATTTTACCATTATTATCAAAAGAAATAGATAATTAACTACTTAGCAAATGTAATAGGCAAGTATTGCAGAAATGAGCAAGGAACACCCCTTAGGAAACAGTTTTGTTGTTGTTTTGTGGTGCTTTTTTTTTTTTTTTTCCAAACCCAAAGTTGAAACTTCATTCTCTGTTAAAGCTTCAAGTTTTAACATTTCACATGTATGAAATGCTCTTTCATACTAGAACATAATATGGATTAATTCACCCAAACTTATTACGTACACCATGTAACATGCATGTACCATACTGGCATGGAATGAAATAACATGATAAATTGGACCAGCATGAGTCAAGTAGTTTTAAAGGCTATCTGTCTATTAAATGCCAAACAGGCGTACTAAAAATATGCCTTGCATAAAGAGAGCTCTGCAAAAAGATTCTAATAATTTGTTCAGTACCTGATGTCATTCTCTCAGCCCCATGACTGAAGCAAGCTGGTTTATGAAAGAATTCATCTAAGCAAAGTAATGAGACTGCCTGATTAAATTAGTACTGAGAAAAATATGTCTTCAGAGAAATAAACAGCAAGCAAATAAAAGTGATAAAGGACATTAGCACAAAACATCTATATATTTTGACAAAAATTAGAAAATATGTATAAAACTTCAAGCTTTCGTTTTTGTGCTAACTCTCCCCAAACAAACAAATAAAAAATAAAACCAACTCACAACTCAATAGCATACACACAAAAAAAATAATAATAACAAAAAAAAATAGCATATTAAAAGTTGCAAAATTTTATGCTAAAAAAAAATCCAAATTTCCTGACATAAAAATGGATCCCTTTAATGTCCCTTCCTTTGAATTAAGGGGCAGGTAATAAATCTATTAAAAAATGTGGCGATTTGGGGTTGTTTTAGTAATATATTGAGGCATCATAGTACTCAAGAGATAAAATTTTACTTTCCTCTCAGTCATAGTTTGGGGATTTAATAGTTATATTACAGAAAATGTATCTGTATCTCAATTTAGGGATTTTCAAACTAGGGACTTTAAGTTCTATTAGATATGTAATTACTCTTAAACCTTTCCAGCATTGGCTAGGGACTATACTAATTCGCTCTTTATCATTAGCCTTATCCAACATCACTAATTATAAAAGTGATGGCAATCAGCAGGTCTAGTACTTTGAAAGTAGGAGAAGAAAAGTGTAAGTATACATTGTAGGGTTTGGATTTCCCTTCATAAAGTTCCTGAAAAATGTTGTATGTCCATATAGGTAGTACTCAAAGTGGCATAAAAAATATAGTGCAAATAAACTACAGGTAAATGAAAGATTAATTTGCTGGAATTTCCAGGTGAATCTCAACTTAAAATATGGTAAAATATTTTAGCCTAATTACAGATATTTCCAATGGTAAAAACTCATTTTAAAGAGTAGCTGTTGCTTAGTGCTGCATTCAGCTGTAAGGAAGCTCATCCTTGGAGTAGATACCCTTAGTCTTCAACATCATTGATCCAAAGGTTTGTGAGCTTTCAACTGTGTTTGCTAGACAGCAAAAATATAATAAACTGCAAGTTAAATAATAAACTAATGAGTGGCAAAAGCTTGACTCAATTACTTTGAGTTATCCTGAATTAACAAATAAAGGGAAGGAAGGGACTTGCCATAAAGAGACTCAGTGAGTCAATTAGGAAAAAGACATATAATAGCACAATGGAGAAAGAGGTTATGTGGAAAAAAAAAAAAAAAAATGCATCACCAGACTGAAATATAGCTTAATAGGCATTTGTTTAACACTGAAAAAAGGGATTTCTTTCCTTAATCACTAGAAATGTTTTGTTGTTTTCTTTCAAAATAGTTACCACACTTTTAGTCTGGATCATAAAAATATTGGTTACATCATTTTCCTGAAGTTGTGGAAGCAATTAATTCTATGCCGGGGAATCCTTGACCTAGTCTGTCACAGATTTCCAAGACCCTGAATGGTGAATGCAACAGATCTTAAAACAGGTAATGAAGTTTTTCAGAACAGGGATCTGTAGTTACTTGTTCAGAAACTGAAGAGAGAAAACATTACAGACTGAAAGCATCCATCCTGAATGTTGTTGCTGATGTTTGGGCAATCTGCTAACAGAGGAATGATCTAGGTTTCTAGTCTACTCAAGCAGTAAAAAGAATTGAGATGAAACATATCATGTCCTTGAGGGCACTACCAATATCTGGACTACCAGGAAGATGTGGCAAACTAAATACAATAATTTCTAGACTGTAGGACAGTATGCTCTGCTTCTGTGATCCTCCCATCCATACTGTAGATCTAATTAAAACCCACCACTGCCCTGTTCCCAGATTTCGTTTCCTGGAAGTTGTGGAGCAGCACAATTGTCCTGGAAAGGTGGGAAGTTCTCCAGGTCCTGAGGGTTAGATATGGCCCTAAAGATACAGCCATCATTCAATTTGTGGCTCTAGATCCTATCTTTACTATCTCACTATCTGATGAATTTTGACTGATTTTAAAATATTCCTAGGATAATGAAAAAAAAAAAAATGGGCATTAAACATTTCTTTAAACAACTACATGAATTTCTGTTTGTGATTCTATATTTCACTATGGCCTTGCAGTATGGAGAAAATCTAATTTGAAATTCTGAAAGTATGGGGTTTGAGTTATCTTAATAGAATATTTGAAGTACAATGCTGTTCTTAAGTCATATTAAACAAATACTAAACTTGAAAACACAGGAACAGAAAGGAAAATTAGGCTCTGCATGCTTATAGGTTCCTCTTCTGTTACCTTGACAACAGGCTGGTACTCAGAATAGACAAGGCACTTCAGCCTTCCGTTAGATAACATTTAACATTTCATTTGGTTTGTACTAGCAGGAACATGGAAACTAAACCCTCAGACAAAACTAAGTTCATATGTGCAATAATGTATATTAAATCCAAAATAAATCGATATACATGAGTGTTGTGGTGTAGCCCCGGCAGGTACCATCCAGCCACTTGCCCACCCTCCCCAGCTGGGATGGAGAGAGAAAGGAAGAAGTAAAAGTACGAGAGCTCAGGGGCTGGGGCAAGGACAGCTCAGTGGGGAAGGCAGAAGCCGCACGAAGCAAAGACCTACTGGGCCCCACTGGCTGCTTCCCACCGGCAGGCAGGTGCCAGCCACTCCAGGCCAGCTGGGTTCCTCACACGGGGTGGTTTCTTGGGGAGACAAACAGTGTCACTCCCAGCATCCCCCTTCCTCCTCCTTGGCCCCATCTGTTATTGCTGAGCTCGACGCCGGGTGGTGTGGGACATCCCTTTGGGCAGCCTGGGCCAGCTGTCCTGGCTGTGTTCCCTCCAACTCCTGGGGCACCCCCGGCTCCTCACTGCAGGGCAGTGTGTGGAGCTGGGAAGGCCTCGCCTCTGTGTGAGCACTGCTTTGCAACGGCTTAAACATCCATGTGCTGTCAACACTATTTTCATCAAAACCAAAACCAAGCGTTGTGTAAGCCTCTATGAAGAAAATTACCTTTGTCCCAGTCAAAACCATGACAATAAAAATGATCATTTTGAGAAGAGGAAATAATACATTGTCTCTGAATGCTAAGGAATTGCATTTATAGATATAAATTATCTGGAGAAAAGAGATTATAGATATTTCAAATCTGACTTAATGTTTTGGAATTTCTTCCTGAAGTATTGTTTAAGCTTCTATGCATGTATTTATTTAACAAGAGGAACTTTTCAGACTTAGTGCCTGAAATCTCCATTAGATCACTGTTATCTTGGGGCAACATTTTGTAGAAATAGTTGGGAGGAAAACTGAAGTTTAATTCTCCTCTGGCTTTGGTGAAGCTGAAAAGCAAATCTCCCCTGGCTTTGGCTAGGGTGAACTCCAAATCTCCTTCCACAACAGTGGAGGGATTCAGACTCAGTGTTTGAACACAATTCTAAACCACGTAATCAGCTAATACAAAATTCTTACCAGATGATGCACAAATCTGTTAGAAAGCATTCAAAAAATAATTGCATCCAATTAGATCCAGAGTAAATTACATATTCACCATATTCACTTCATTTGAAGGGATAACAAATGTTTCCATTAGTTCTTGATTGTTAACAAAATAGCAACTAGAAATTCCTTTTAAAATTATGAGAGATCTTTGCTTGAGGAAAGGTGGTATAAATTTTGAGCCTGGTTGGGATTTGTTCCATTTCAGTCAATCTTTTCATAAAGAAAGGCAAATAATATGCTAATGACTTTATTGGTAACCAAGCACTATATTATTGCTCAGTCACAAAAGACAAAGAACAAGAATAAAGTTTGTAGATAATTACCAACGTAGATGAGTATGTTAAAAAATATATAAACTGAATACACTCCTACTCACTGAGAGAATAAAGTCCCCACATACCTTTAGCACTAATAAGCTCTAATAAGCTTGAATAATTATCTCTAATAAGCATTTGAAGAGAAAATAAGATAAAAAATAATTAAAATATTTCATATCTTTTTTTTGTGCCAGTCCTAAAACCAGAGCCCATTATATGCACCATTCCAATGTGTCACACTTATTTCAACTTATATAAATAGCCAGCAACGAATGAAGATCTTGAAAGTCTTTATTCCTGCTTTCTTCTCTTCATTATACCCAAAGTAATCTTAAAATACTTTTAGCAAAAATTTATGTCTACACAGAAAAATCATGATGTGCCTGTACTACAGAGAAGAACTTATTAGATTTAACACAGGAATTTAACTGATAGTATTTAGCCTAGGAAACAGTAAGAGGGAAGACATAGCAGTGCTGGCTGCAATGCAGGAATGATTGCAGTAAGGCAATGTGTACCAGCACTGCCTGCCTGCTTCTCTGTAGCGCTACAGGATGTACTTACTGCTGCTTCAACCAAGAGAGCAGAATGAATGACACGTAGCAGAATCCACATTAGCAGCCTTGATAAGCCTACTCTTACTACCAATCACACCTTCATTTTAATGTGTACTCAAAAACCAGGAACAGGTGTTTGTTATGGCTTCTCAAGTGCTCAGTATTCAATAATACCTACTCCTAAATCTTTCAGTGGTAAGAGTATCTCTGGCTTCATTAAGAGAAGCATTAGGTCAGTCCTAAACTCTTGGGAGAACGTCAATCTGATGTACCAAGTAACCTGGATGAAAGCAGAAGGCACGCAGAATATTTCTGAATTTTATATGGACAAAGGGCTTGAAATTTTCTTCTGCATGTGTGAGATGAGCTTAATCCCCTTAAAGCTTAAACACTATTATTTTCTTTTGCACACAGAAGCAAATAGAAAGACTGTGTATTAAATATATATATATATCATACTGGGAATTCTGTCCAAGGTTGAAAGCAATTGACATTTTTCAAATTCTTAGTTTTATGTTTAATCCTTCCGGGATGAAATAAACTGGGTGGTTGTCAATAAATTAGCCGAAAAAATAATAAAAAAAAATTAATTCATTAGCGTATCCAAATCTGTGGAAATAATTCTGAAAACTATTCTGACAGCTCTAGCTCAGTTACCTGGACTCACAATATGATTGTTAGGATTCATAGCCTAGAATGTGAATCTTGCATCAAAGGACTGAGCAGTACTGTCCACACAGGAAAACATTTTGTTTTGTTAGGACTACTCATCTTCTCATTTAGTCTCTGACCCTTCCAAGACTTCTTATCTCTAGAGCTAACCTCAAGCTATAAAGTTCTACTACCACCAATCATCTGATAACATTGATTGAAACTGCATGCAGACACTACTAGTGAGAAACAGGGGGCAGAGGGAAAAGTGATTATTAGGAAATTTCAAAATAATTTAGTAAGTATTGTTTTTCTACAAATTGACTAATGTGACAGATATACTACAGAAATCAAAGCTATTAATTGATAAAGATGGCTTTGCCCTTCAGTGAGATTTTGTTTAGTTTACTATACCATAGGATGGCTAAAAAAAAAAAAAAAAAAAAAGGATGAAAGAAACTGACAAAGATAATTACAAAATATTGCCAAACCATAAGAGAGAAATGAAAACAAACAAGCAAACAAACAAAAACAACACCAGCCCCAGGACAGACTTACCAAAAGGCAGACACACACCAAAAGATCAGATTTTGCTGCTGAAGGGTATCAAAGAAATAGTTTGGATGAATCTATGGAGCTCAAAAACAAATAAATAAATAAATAGTCCAGATGTAGAAATCAGAAAATAGATTTTGGATTATAATATTACAATTTCATCATTAAAACATACATTCACACTTATTCTACATCATGACTTTAATATTCAAACATTTAAAAATATATTAAAACAGCATTAAGCCATTTGCATATGCTTGTTATGGTGCTTAAATTTTTTGGATATTTGGAATTATTTAGCCCTTAACCCTAATGTATATCATCAATATATATGAAGTGTATACTTACAGTTTACTAAAATATATTCTCTTGAGCTTTCTTGCTAATGTAATTCATATATAAGCAGACAGGAAATAAAAATTATGTAAAACAGCTAATATGACAGCTAAAAATTATTACTTATGGGCAAGAAATGCTTTTTTGGGATATATCTTTGAAAAGGGATAAAAGAAGCAGCAATATCTGAGCCTTCAAATTCCAGTTGCTATAGCAACTGCTTGTATTTTTAGCTATCATAACTTCAACAATTGCAGAGAATATCAGTGCTAGTCTCTACCTCTTTTTCCAAATAGAAGCCCATACGTTGCTGCAGCACAGGAAATTCTAAATAGTGTTTTGCACATATAAAATATCTTGCACATCATTTTGCCAACTTGGCAGGGGAAAAAAAATAAAAAGAGAATAAATAGGGAATAAAAATAAAAATCATTTGGCCTTTTAATAGCATTAAAGAAAAAATGCAGCTAAGTCTTACACCTTCACAGAATTAACTTCATTCAGAAACGGTCTTTTTTCCAATCTTTTGTCTTTCTGGGTCATGCATGTTTCATTCCCTACCATTCCTGTCTGATATTTCAACTCATGATTTTCCGAATCTAAATTTGTTTTACACAAATAAGTCATAAGAGGGTGACAATCCAAACCACCATAAAAAAAAAAAAAAAAAAAAAAAAAAAAAATCCTATTAATTTTCTTTTGGATTAGATATAAGTAGACAAACAACAAACTAGTTCTGGTTTGTAGACAGACTGGTTCTGGTTTAGGGGAACCTTCTCATACTTCATGGAAAACCTTGTGAAAGACAAGTTGTCTGTTAAATTGCTTTCAGCTTCCTTCCTATTTCTATCCATCCCTACGGACTGGATTGTGGCTGAAATCCTGCTTCCTAACACCTGCAGAGAGTGCCAAGACAGCTGTTTATCTCAGTCTGTTATTTTCATATATAAAACATGTTAAGTTTTGACTTCTTCTTAAGAGTACAATTTATTTGTTCTTAATAAAATACAGCCCAGGAATCACTGCAATGACAGGGTAAGAGTAGAATATAACGAGCCTTGTTATTTGTAATAAAAACCCCACAACTGTACCATAGTCATGTAGAAGGTGCAATTTGTATCTTCAATAAATCTAATGTTAAAGCCAAAGCAATCACCATAAGTAGAGTGTGATTACACATCGCCTGACTCTTAACCACAGTTTAAACAACAAGATAAGATGCTGTCTTGGCTGTTGCCTTTTCCTTTAAGCACAGCAAAACACCTAATCAAAACAAGATCGTCTGAAACACAGCATGCTGCTCAAACTAAAATCCAAGCACAGAAATGCCGGGGCTGAATGCAGCGGGCTGTTTTGAGAACACTTGCTGCAGTAGAAGTAACAAGAACTAATAGGTGTTCCGCAGATGTGCCATAAATTACTCCCTGTCTGGTTTCAACTACAGAAGTGTAGGCAGTTTCCCTTTGGGTCTGAGCTGTGAAGCAGGAGTAGGAATTGTCTGGTCTGTGATTCAGGTCCTCTGGGTGTTATGAAGGAGAGTCAGTACTGTGCTTTTTTTTCTTTCTTTTCTTTCCTTTTTTTCTTTCCTTTTTTTTTTCCTTGCCCTTTCAAATTCTGCTTTTACTGATAGGAAAATGGTTAATGAAAACTTACAATCTAGGACTAGCAGAAGTGGCAATGAAATATGACTGTCAGATATGTCTTGCCTAACCTATTGTTGGTCCATAATCTATCTGCCACAGAAAGCAAAATGTGTCTTAAGATTTAAGTATATTGGTTTCTCTCTTGTATCTGTTTTAAATTTAAAAAATATAAAATGTTATCAAAGTGCAAAAGAATATGCAATTGAAATCCAATTGAAACCCAATTTTATAAACAGTCATAGAGACTTATTTTCCAAAATAATCGGACTAAATTGTGGGGTTTTATGCTCTGAATTTAAATAAACGATTAAACATTCCAAGGGTGACTATAAATAAAATTTCAGGGTGATTCAAAGGCAGCAAAGGGTGACAATACTTTGTCACCCATCCACGTGCCTTCAAAATTCCCAAATTATTAAAAAAAAAAAAAAAAAAAAAAAAAAAAAAAAAAAATCTTTCTGACCTTCTAAGTAAAGCCCAACTCAATTCTACAGATAATGGATAATGCACTTTAAGAGACATCGAATAGTTATATTGCCCTAAGAGGCATTGAGTTGTATGGACTGTGAAGAGGGATTTATAGTCTTTAGTATTTTCCAATTTATTTTTACTTTGGTGTGTGAGAACTGCGACACGCAGTGCACAGGGTACAGGACTGCAACTCAGCCTATGCCCAGAAGCAACCCCTCAGTACATCCAGCACACAGCCAAAGGCCTGTTCTCATCACCCAGAACTAATAACCAGTCATGGCTAAATTACCTTGGTCTTACAGTGGAGCTGAGTGTAACACTCTGATACACTGAGGGAACATTGGAGAAATCCCACCAGAGTCAGACTGCCCACATGCTCAAAGTGAATGCCAACCTTGCTGCATTACACCGGTACGCACTGCATCTTTCAGCTTTAAGCTGATACCAGCCCTTTGCCCTTCAAACATAGGGCAAATGTAGGTCTGCAACTACTTTTTGCTACCATTAAACTACATTTTCTGACTTGTCACATGGATTAAATTGAACTATTCTGAAAAGTTACATTTGGCACAAGAAAGCATAGCAGAAATATGCTCTTGAGAAATATATTCCAAACCCATTTCAACTCAGCCAAATTCATTTTTGGAGCTCAGTGATCAACTTCAGAGAATAATTACTTACTGAACTTAAAATGAACACCTTGGCCTGGGCCCCCCTGTGTTTAATTGTGAAAACAAAATGCAAGTCAAGATTTACTTCTAGGATACATATTTATAAATGTTGAAGAATGACTTGGGAACTTTGTCTCCTCCTGCACTGAGCACTACTATCTCTACAGAAGGCACTGCTTCTTACATTTGGAAGCAAATTCTCTGTCCCAGATATATATCTATACATGAGTAAGGCTGCTGCAGCTAAGAGGTACTTGCACATAAAAGTAAATCAGTGGAGGAAGACGCTGTGTCTTCACACGACTCAATAAGCTAGAAAACAAGGTGACCTCAGACTCTACAAAAACATAGATATACATGCAAATCCCCATACTCGCAAATTATGCAATAGCCTAATTTTAATACCTGTTTGGTCAGAAAATGAGAAACAGTACAAGAAATTCCATGATCCTCCATTTCTTTTCTTAAAGATCTAAAGTCATGCTGCCTACTTAAAGCTAGTTTTTGCCATCATCAGGTAACTAAAAAGCAGGAGTACCACATGATTTAGGCAAAGAAATCAGAACTAACAAGCATAATGAGGTTGACAAATACACAATATTTCATTTTCATAGCAAGCCATTTGTAGTTACATTTATGTGAAGAAAATTACCTCCCAAAATATGTGTTCAGTAGATTTTAATAACTGTATTTGAGAAGGTAGCAATCCACATTTTTAAATAAGAAGATATTTCTCAAAAGCAAATCTTTTAAGACATCTATTTTACAAAGGATGTACTTATAAACTTGATAAAGAGATAACAATCACAAAGAATCAAACATGAAATACTGCAATGATACATGTGCATTAGCTTGTCCAAAGGCACGGTATAGGCAATCAGGACCTACTGACGAGTTGTGGGACCTGATGCTCCCAGTCAGAAGTGTCACCATTTTTTCCAGATAGTGTCTATCTACCATTTGGCAGAAAGGTGAAAAATCATACGCAAACACAATATATATCTCTTCAAGGAAATACAACATCATGGCACAAAACTATATAATTTGTGTCACATCTTTTCAGCTAAGACATTTTTGAAAATATCTTTGAGATAATCTTTAAGAAAATAGAAATAGCGGGAAAGAATTAAAAGCCAAGACAAAGACCATTTTCATTAAAAGGAAAAAAAATCTGTATACGTAAAGTTTTTCAAACAAGACTCTTTTGTGAAGAGAAAAAAACAATTTACATAAGCCACCTTGTTTTGTTTTCTTAAGCTGAGAGAATAAATATATGCAAATAGAAGTTCTATCTGTTCCAGGAAATATCAGTGATTCACAGCTGATTGCCAAACTCACATTTATCAGATCAGCATGAATCAAAGCAGGTTGTTTCATCTTGCTTTCACTGAATTTTGGTGAAGACTTTATTTTCTGTTAGTTGTCATAGAAACATGTGCAGAGCAAATTAAAGCACATAAAGCATTGTTGCCAAAAAAAAAAAAAAAAAAAAAAAATCCTATTCAGGCTGTGCTGATTAATGCTTTCTGAGATACTTAGGAAAGTATGGCACCCATATACAATTATACAATTTGGTACTATTGAAAAGTATGTTTTCTGACACTAAAGCTTTATACAATCACATATCCAGCTACAGTTCAGTGAAATGTTTATTACTATTCCCAGAATTCAACAAGTCATCTTTTTTTAGCATATTTCAACATTTGCAATTGCTTCAAATGTACCATCTAGAGAGGAAAGTAAGCATAAGATAAAAAAAAATAAAAATAATTAAAAAAAAAATTGAAAGAAAAAGAATGACAGAAAGAAACAAAGACTGAAAGAAAGAAGTACAAGCTCATTGAATCTATTTATAAATCACCTTTGTATGTGAAGCTTCTTCCTTTCCCTTACAACTTTTTAAGAAAAGGTCAAGTAACCTTCTAACTTTCCTGTTATAAAAAGACCCCTGACTCCCTTTTCACACAGCAAGTTCTTACTTTGACTTGTGAAAAATTGAAGGGTATATATATATACATCCACATACACAGCTGTCAAGAAAGGTGAAGGTAGGAACACCCGAAGTACAGTTGTGGCACAGAGAAACTGTTTGTCCTGCTGTGCTAGATCTCTCCTGAGAGCCGTCACAAACTGGACTGTCCCAAATCCAAATAAAGTACAGTATTAAAGACCTTCTTTCCCAAATGATAAGCAGAAGTTAGCCCGTAAGCAGACGCAGTACTCTTAGCAAAGCCCCTAAAGATTTATGGTTTGTTGTCTACCCCCAACATAACCTTATTTTCAGACCTCCACTAGGGACACCCCTTACCACTTTTCTTCTGTATCCATCGGGCTCACTCAGCAGGCTGTGACCGGAAGTGCTACTTGCACAGTTGGGTAGGAGGAAAACTGGGGGCTGAACAATGGGTGGGCAGCATGATAAGCACAAGCATCAGCGTGCTGGATAGCCATGTGTCTTGTGTCAAGTGCTCTGTCCTCTGCCCCTGGAAGACAGTCTCTACTACAGTCTCTACTACAGCCATCTCCAATGGAAGAATCCCAGTAAGCTTTAACCCACCCCACCATTGACAGTTCTAGGTGTAATTCTGTAGTATCCCCTGGTGGCATCACTAATAATTTTCATGTGGTACAATAAGCAGGAAGTTGTTAATTATGGATATGAACTGACATTTCCTCTGAGAAAGATCTCTGCCAATACCAGCCCTAAAGGATCTCCATTTTGTTTTCTCTCACTGACTTCAAGAGCAATTTCTGAGTCCTCTGTCAATACAGTATCTTTGGGCCGGAAATTTGAGAATTTATGTAGCGTCTGACATATTTTCAGTGGGCTACCATCTAAGATATCCTGGAAAATGCTACAACTTCGAGCAGGTGCAACCTGATCAAAGGTGAAGGTGGCATGAGTATGTCATGATGTGGTCTATGCTGTGTGGGAGAGCGAGGGACTCATTTGCTTCCAGACTTGAGCCATCACAGCTGAATGTGGGGTTACCCTGGATGACAAGATACTGGTAGGGAAAGACTTCTTCAGGAGCTCACTTTTGGTATATCAGTTGTTATACTTTATTATTAATAGAGAATAGATATAACCTTAAGAGCACTACCCAAGGAAATCCTTGGGAATGCACAGTCTAAGCAGAAGGAAACAAGGCAACTTTTGTTTGATTCCCTGAAGATGAATACAGTCAATAAGGCCGTGCCCTCTTCACCACAGTCTCTTGTTAAAATCCAACAAATAGGATTTTGAAGCTGGGATTGTGGCTAACCATTTTCAATGGAACATTAGGCAGATGAGCCATGTAACTTTATATACAGGCAATGCATTATTTCCCAGGTCAGAAGACCTTGATCAGTAACACATCATGCTCCACAAGTGCACATGAACTCTTGAAATCAGATAAGAAAGCAACCTCAGTTGAGAATATATTATTCCAGAATTAAGATCTCCTATACACCCTAATCAAGCCCTAAATATCAACTTTCTATCTAAGCTGGAAAAAAAAAAAAAAAAAAAAAAAAAAAAAACTGTATTATTTCTAGGTTATTCCAAATATTGACTGCAGTATAATATTTATATGGATAGAACTAGACAAAATATCGTTAATATTTTTAAATTGTACAATATACCAGTAAAAAACAGCCTCTTATCAGTATAAGAATCCTCTTGTACTACTGAAAATGTACACTTAAAGATGGATGGTGATTTATTAATATGGGAATCTATTATATCATATGTAACATAAGTTAAAATTTACTAAACATATTAGGTTCAGATCAAAACTCATATTTTCTTATATGTGATACAGTTGCTGAAATTGAGACATGGAAGGTATGTCTGAAAGATAAATACTTTTTTTCCTTTTTAAAAATAAATAAATAAATAAATAAAGCTTTATATATATATAAATAAATAAATTCTGCTGCTTAGTGAAGATTCTAGATACAAAGTTCTCACCAGAAGGGTACTACTATGTAGAGGAAGGAGTTGATAATGATGGAATTGCTAAGACTCATAATTACAGGATGCTAATAGAGAGCATTTTAATTAACCGTATTTAATTGAGGAGACTGAATTCTGAGTTGCATATCAATGGCAGAGATCCTTATAATTATATACCCTTCATATGTCTTTCCACAATAGACTGCACTCACAATAAATACAACTGAAAGCATTTCAGAGTGATAGGGTAATGCAAATTTTGACACTTGCAACTTAGTAGTGAGGTTTTGTCTTCTGATCTGAAGTTTGCCATATGATCATAACACTGGTTTTAAAATTCACAGGGGATTTCTGAGGGTGTTTTGGTTTCTCAGAAGAACAGAGGCATCACAAACATAGTTTTTAGTTTTTTGTTAACTCAGAAAGGAATGAAGCCTCACTGTCTTCCTGACTGGAATTTGAAGTCTGACCATGACAGACACCAGACACCGGCAGTCCCAGGAAAAAAAAAAAAAAAAAAAAAAAAGACCTACAACTGCTACTGTCCTATAGCCTGATCGTCCTGTAAGTCAATATGTAGTGTGCTAGCAGAACAGACATCTGAATTTTTTTTTTTCAGGCTGGAACCATTATGCCACTAAACTGACAATTCTACGTTCTAGTTCTCAGACTTTGTGGAGGATTAAAATTTTGATTAAATTTTATTATTTTTAATAATGCATTTCATCCAGTAATTATTTGTAATATTTTGGAGTGAATGCCAGGTGTAATTTGGATCCTATTAGCACATTTCACCCATGTAAGCTTAATATACTTAGTGTTATAACTACTCTCTGAGAAGACTGGTGAATATAAAAAAGAAATGTAAAATTAATATATTACCTATTTCCTATAAATTTCTGACATGCTTGAAGTGACCACAAGAAAGTATTCTTCATAACTGCAACAGAGGAAAAGATTTAATTTTATAGTAGAATACATTAAAATATGAAAGCATATATAAATTAGCTGATTCTATTTTCAATTTAATGGGCAAATGAAAAAATCATGACCATGTGTAACTTGACATCCTGATACTCTTCTGCTAAGAAAAAAAATCTTTAATATTTAAAACTCAGTATGAAATAGTATTTGCGTATATTAACTAAAAGTAAAAACAAGGCTGCTCTGGCCTGGGAGATGTCCAGGGACACTTTTAGAGATCCTGTTATTCACTTTTCAAACAATAATTTAAATAATGTAGCAAGTTAATCACTTCAACTTACTTTTAAGTTTCTACTGATGTAGAAATTAAATGTAACTGAAGAAGAAACAAAAAATGTACTGTTGTAGAAAAATATTTCTTAACACAATTAATAAAAATTATACATATTAAAACCACTGAAGATCATTTACTTTGTATTCACTAGTGCTGAAACAACATTTGCAAGCTCTATAACGTAAGACTTTTCCAGTATTTTGGTTTTTAAGCATTTCATTTTAAAACCATTTGAAAAATAAAAATGCTACTGAAAATGCTGGAGAGGAATCCTTCCAATAATCTTTAACACTACCTAGAATATGCGCATTTTTGAACCTTTCAGACAGCTGTAGTGAATACTATTTAGCACCTGAATGTATCTGGTAGTTTCACAGTTGGCAGCAAATAGCAAATGCTGACACTTTATCACCACTTCTTGGTATAAATTCCAACTGATAAATCCTTCTAATAGATATATTTAATTATATATATAAATATATTCCCCTTAAGGATGCAAGAAAGTTGTTTAATGAAAAATGAAAATGCATAATCTACTTAATATCAAATACTATACTCAATTTTTAAAAAGGTATTTTTCCTGTAATCTACATAAGCACAGTACAAATTTGCTTTTAGCTTCTAAGATAGTTTGAGTCCCTTTTCAACTCACTCTGGCAGATTTCTGAGCCAGATGGATGTGGATCAAGAATGTATAAACATATGGCAGAAACGGTAACCAATATCCTTCTAGCTGTGCATAAAGATTAATTTCAAAAATATATATCCAGGGTTATTAATAGCCTGTCTTGTAAGTTTCATATTTTTAAGAGGTTAAGTTTTAGAGAAATGTAATTTATTTCATTTTTCCTCAGTGAAGTAGCATCACAACAGCCTGATAACTGCCCAGAATGATTTCAGTGCTTAGCTACAACCTTTTGGGCAGCACAACATAACCAACTCATCCTGCATCACTGCATACTCTGTCATTCTCAAGTAGTCAAGAGGTTTTATTTCACCCACCCTTTTTCACTGTCACCCAGTGACGTCAATTAACACTAGAAATAAAGGGCTTTGGTTTGCTTTAATTTTCATGTGTGCAAATGATGACACATTTGATGCGAGTCAATATATACATTGGCTAGGCTAAGTGTAAATGAAACCAGGAGACAGTGCCTTCATACTGCTCTTGGAGACCTCCAGACAGAACATGAGACAGTGAGGTAAGAAATTCTTCCCGATATCCAAACTAAATCTCCTGTAGCACAACCTGAGGCCATTTCTGTCCCTTGCCTAAGGGAAGGTCCTGCTTTCTCCTTCCCTTCTCTCCCACAGTGAACTGCATATTTGCAGATGGGTATGTAATTAACACACCCAAGCACAATTTAATCTAGAATTCAGCTTTGAAACAGAGGGTCAGCATTTTAGACAGCTGCCTGCACAGGCATCCAGGGAGATGAATGAGCTTTTGAAGAACAGGTGACATCCCATGCTGTTGTAGTTTAACTAAAATTGATGAGCAATCACACCTCCTAAACATGGCACAGCTAAAGTCAATTGGACCCAAAGGACCCAAATGATCCTTCAGAAAAACCTGTAGAGAAAAAAATATCTAATACGCTTGTACTTGATCCCATTTCTCATCCATGGAAAATTCCACTTCTCTCTGAAGTGCTGATGTGGTCAAGTGGCATTTAGCTACCCTCTTCACCACTGATGTGTATACGAGATGGTGCAATTAGTCTGTCGTACTGTTCTGGAGCACTGAGAGCTCCAATAGCCCAGATTCCAATAAAGTAGAAGGAAAATGAGAAATAAAATGAGCTGAGAAGATGTGGAAAGCAAAACCTATACTCTGCTCAACTCTAGCACTGCAGAGATGGGAAGGTTTCCTCACACTTTTGTTGTATGCTTGTAAACAGCAGTATTTAAAAATAACATTACTTCTTACAGTTTTGCTGTAACTACAACTTTGTTCCTTTGAAGTTTCCTTGTTGATGTAACTGGCTACTTTGAAAAAGCAGTTCCCTCTGGGATGGCATTTTGAGGAATGGAACATAACTGAGCCAAATATGGTTCTAGCGTATGATGTTAAATTAAAGCCTTCTGGGGCTGGATATTAGTAATGTTTATGGGAAAACTACCTTAAGCTGTTGTAACCATCAGGCTTTAAAAATGATGTTGAAACATGAGTATGTTTTGTTTTGTTCCTTATTTCCTATAATGTGACTATGACTAGGATTAACATTTTAAAGTTTTCATTGCAATGTACAAACAAGGTACAAAAGGGCGGACATCCATATTTTCTTTCCAGTATTATGATACAAAAAGCAAGTATCCAAGTGTACAGAATTACAATTTGCTAGAAGTTAATTACACATGACTCATTTTTTCCTAATTAACTTGATTCTACAAAATACAGTATCATGCATGTGCTACAGATCTTTGTTCTGAAGTCATAAACTAAATCTTAAATTTAGACATTTATACTGATAGCTCATATGACTCGAGGAAACAGGATAATTTATTCATATGATTACTGGTATATTACGCAGGATTTGCATGCGTACAGTAGGTAACCCCACAGAGAAGATTTAATATATTGAAAGGGAGTCTGGACATTTTCAAAAATAATTAAAAAAAAAAAAAGTATTTGATCACCTGATAAAAAGATATCTGAATTCAGACTTTTCCTTTCTTCTTTTCATGAAAATTTACAATTAAATGTGTAACGTTTTATGTGCTTTAAGCAAAATGATAGGCTTTTCACAGGTGTAGTGTTGCCTTTTTCACATGCCTAGCAAAAGAAGAATAAAAAGCGTTACCACAAAGAATCTGGCAAATTGTCTAGGATAACAGGGCTGAAGTGTCTTCTTGAACATCTTCTTATCTTGACGTGGCTGTGTTAAAAGTTGATTCTTACTCATGCCAAGGTATAGAAAACTGCATGTAAGACTGAAGACATAAATGTAAGATTTTTTTTAGTAAACCACCTTTTTCTTACTAACTGTAAACAGGATGGTCTTAAAAGTTTCTCAGACAGAATATCAGGCTGTGATCCTTGCCAAATCTACCATTTATGCAAGCAGTCCTTCAAAGTCAGCAGCCTAGGTCTTATGCCCTATATAACTATGTCTGAAACACAGAATAAAATATATATTAAAAAAATAATAATAATCCTTTCTAACTTCTATAAGAGGAGACTGAATTTTCAATATATGCATATAACTTTATGTCTATGAAATATCTAGAACCACATAATTTTACACTCCCTATCCATCTGTGCCAATGCCATTATATATATACATACATATATATATGTATATATTCTTTCCTGAAGCTATCTTGTGTGTGTGTATATATATATATATATACACATATATATATATATTCTTTCCTGAAGCTATCTTGTGTGTGTGTATATATATATATATATATACACATATATATATATATTCTTTCCTGAAGCTATCTTAAACCAGTTTTGAATTAGAGTTAATACTTACAGAACACACTAGATCTGCTGTCAATTAGAAAAATCTGACTACAGGAAGTATCATAAATAAAGTCCAATCTACCACATCCAGAGGCAGTCTCATTTAGCATAGGAAATGTCTGGACCCTCTCATAACACAGGCCTGGAAAGCAATTTAACACCTATTTCTCCTTCCATCCTGTAACAAATTTAAGACAAGTTAAGCAAAACAAGAAATCCTCCAAATAACACTGGTCAAACTGACTGCGAGACCAGTACTTCAGTTTTTTATCTCAAGTCAGGATGTCAGCATCCTCCCACCAGAGCCTAGGAGACGAGACAAGGCAAAGTGCTTTTTCCTATGTACTGCAGCCCCGACTACAAAGATGAGTGAGCAAGTCAGGGATCTTTGCCATCATTTTTTTTTTTTTTATCTGCCAAGAATTTCTGCATTCTTTTCTCTATGCTAAAACTGAACTAAATGGAGCTATATTTCCCCCTCCTCATTCACTTGTATGCGAACTTCCGTAATTTGACTGGGAGTGCTGGTGATCATGTGTTGAGTACTCTGTGAGACTATTTCTTCATTTCTCTTTTGAAAGACAAAACATTCATATATATATATATTAGAAGACAGACCTGCTAAATGTGAAGGGAATTTCAAAAAGAGGAGATACAAAACCATCTGGTAACCTTCACATCTGTGGCATTAGCACAGGTAGTACCATACTATACATATAGGATCAAAATCATAAATGCACTTTCTTGCCCATCAGCTAACTTATGAATGCAACAGTAAAATAGACAGACCCTGGTAATATGTCAGTACTCACTATACTTCTGTCCATGATGAAGACACAAAGCAAACAGAACACTCAGGAAGCCTAAATAATGTTTTGCATGGAGATAATATCTGGTAATTGACGGCTTTTTATTATATAACAATTGCAGTATCCTCACCAAAGTTTTATTATTATTATTTTTACTTTTCTGTAGAAACTAAATGTAGACAAAATATTAGTCCCACAAAGACAAGAGAGACAAAATTATTATATATGGATATTTTTTGCTTAATTTTCAGGACACTTTAATTTCCACTACCTAGTTGGAGTTTTTGTTAGCCCACCTGTAACTTAGTATAGAACAAAAATATAGTATACAACTTAGCAGACAACAAAAATACAGCACCACTACACAAATGCAAAATGACATATGCTATTCAACAGAATGCCTCTATGTAACCTATACAAGCTTCTTCTACCTTTTCTTGTGCCAGCAATATTACCAGTGGACTCCACCACACAGCACAGATGCTCCACTTATATGGTGCATGTTTATTTTTCAAGTGAGTTCTCAAAGCAGATGTTCAAATAATCTGCAATGTTCCCACAGAGGCTGCAGGTTGCATTGGTGCCTTCCATTTGAGTCCACTAAGGAAAAGTCCTACTTCACATGTAACAACTGACGGTTAAAAACATTTGTACCACCTCTTCTCTTCCCTCAATTAAAACTGAATCTTATTTTATTTTCAATCCTCTAGTAATGAAAATACAAGGGGTTAAAAAAAATAAATATCAACATCTAGATAAGCTGAAAAGGTGATAAACCTGTAGTGTGAAGAACTCATAATTGTTCCTTTAATGAAATGGCTTGTTGATGGAAAATAATTATTTTTTAAGGTCAACAGCAAATCTGTGTGAGGCAGTAGTGAAACTCAAGCGCTAGGAGTTATTGAGAAAGAAAACAACAAAATAATCCATCATAAACAGTTGTAAAAATATATGTACTGCTTCTAACCCCTTGAAAATTATACAAAACACTTACCTCCTAATCTCAAAATGGATATAAAAGAACTGTAAAAGGTCGAGCAAAGTTAAGTAATGCTTTCACTAAGAACCACTGAATAGGACAGCTCAAAGAGTAGTTAGAAGCCTACAAAATCACAAATTGCATGGACATGGTACAGAGGTAAGTGGATTATCCACTGCCTCTGTCTGCACAAGCACAGAAAATGCACAACTAAAACAGGTTGAAACAAACCGAAGGAAGGGCTTCAATGTACAGAGCTACACTGCACTGTGCAGCTCCTAGTCAGAAGATGTAGTGAATGCAGAATATTTTGGTGTTTATAGGGAAGAACGTGCAAGGAAAAATATTAAAGGTTACTAAACAGAAAACTGTATTGATACTGGATACATAAATACAAAAACTGTATCAAGCTTCAGAAATCTTGTGAACCAAGGTATAGTCAGAGAGCAGAATACCTTGAGAAGGTATCATATCATCTTATACTGACTGTATTCCTCTTCAGGCATCAGCATATGACCTCTTTAGGTCAGGATGTCATGCTATTTATACCCCTGGTCTGAACCAGTAAAGCTGCTTTCATGTTCAGGGGCCAGTTTTGATTAAATTTATATTGGAAAAGATTCTCCCTACAAGGTGGAATTATAAAAGTAAATTAGGAGATACAAGAAGACCTAATACAGTAGAAAAATATATATCCTGGTGCCTAGTACAGTCAAGCCTTGTCTCTGCTGTCTTGTCATTTATAGGGCAAGCAGCAGGTAGAAAATTATCTATTCTGTGTACTTAAACATTCCTTTCACCAGGGAGAGTGACTCAAGATCTCAGAAGTTTCCAGTGAGAGTTTTAACTAGCTACACAGACAAGTCTGCCTTTTGGTGACCAGTACAGATAAAAACCAAGCAACTACCCCCAAGAGATACAGCAGAGCACCTGTCAGACATTTGATGGTCAGAGCATTCAAACAGGAGCCAAGAGAATATTAGCTGAGATTTAGATGCTGACATCACCTGTGTTTTGGTGGGGTGTGAATAATGCAAGAGCTAGGTGGATGAGCTAATGTGATGCTGAATCTGAAACACTTTGCTGCACTGAGACATGAATACTAGCAGCAGCACAGCACTGCCTGGCTGCTGGATTTATGTTGGGTTGCATTCAAGCACTCAGGAGACAGGGATAAAACTGGCATGGAGGTACTCGGAATTTTTCACATTCCAGATGTATTTCCAGACTACTAGACTGTTTACAGACTCACTTATCTCACTCTAGTGTGAAAAATTTTAACAGGTTATTTCAGTACAGATCTGGGTTTTCCTTTGAAGTTTTGGGGACTGGTTCCTGTTTAGAAGTTTTGCCATTTTGATAGGTGGTAATGTGCTACACCTACACCTTTTTTATGGACTGTCATACTCACAAGGAGGAGCTCATCTCTGTTTCTGAGATGTCAAAATATGCACACACAACGGCAGATCAAAAATTAATCTGCAAACACACACACATGGACACCGCTATCCTCTAGGTAACATTTTTCCTTTCTTGATTGCAGAGATATGATGCTCGTCTAATACACAAACAGATTTGCTACCATTGACAGTTACGAAAGGCATTCTTGCCAAAAATGAAATGGAAATGCGTATATTTATGGATATTTTTATTTAATTAAACAAATGGAACAGTTGTCACAAAAGTATTTTGCTCGAGACTTCTAACAGATATCTGCTAACTTAACAAATAGGTTCTCACATTTACTAGCACTGTGGGGTTGCGTTTCATATTACAGCTCATTTTAGTAGATCTTTGTTCTGGGTCCTTTTGAGGCCCGTGTTACTGTCAAGAGCCAAGAGCTTTGACAGCTGTTGCCAGCTCTGGGTGGTTTGTTTAAAACAATAAGGGAGTCGCTTAGCAACATCACATCACACATTTGGTACCCTACAGTATCTCACATTCCTAACTACTCTGCACATCCTCATGACTTAAAGGGCCACTGTCAAGTTAATAACCATACACAAAAAGTGTACTTACATCTCTGTCCCCCGTAATGAGATATATGAGGTGAGAGAAGAAAAATTGAATTTCTTATTTAAAAAATACTTGAACTTTCTTTGCAGCAGTATTTAACTTTTATCCCATATCAGCAATATCTATTTTCAGCTGTGACAAAGCTGATGTTTGGCTTAACAGCAATTTAGTAAAAAACAAACCTTCTTAAACAGTTATTTAAAAATACATATATATTTCTCTGTGTACATGCAATTCTTATCACATACATAATCTCCATTTTCAAAGTCTCTATAAAATACTAATTTACGATCAAAAATCATTGGGTTATATATACGTTTTCTTGCTTTCAGGAGACATTCAAGTCATCATGGCTGTGAGAAGGCTTATGAAACTTGTAGGACTTTCAGACTTCTCAGTCCATAGATGGTTTAGCATCCTTTGTTGATCAGCAGGCCTAGTGTGGGAAGAAGTCTCAACCTGGTCTAATCTACCATACATTGGAAATATTTCTGCTACAGCAATACAGAAATAAAGACTTCTGATACTTGTAAATTGCTATACCTTTAAGAATGGTAGGATAAGTGAAACATCAGCACTCTTTCCTATTTGAAAAGTTCTGAAAAACTTGAATTTAGATATAATGGGGGGTGGGAATACTTTTAATGAAATTTTAAAATTAGGTTTATAACATTTTTGGCATTGAACAAAAGATTATAACTATAAAGCATGTGACTTTAAAAGGTCTCATTGAAAATTCAATACTACACATGAATATCTTTACTATGCAGCATTCTTTCATCAGAGTTGCTTTAAGCAATTCATTTCATACAGTGTCACTTCTCTGGCTCAACTTATTCACTATTGTTATCTGATTTACACTTCTTCTTTCTCCTTTAAAAACTGATCCATTTTCCTCATTATCTTATACTCTCTTGCACTTCCAGTAATAAAAAAATGTGAGGCAGATGTGCATTGTAAGTTTAATATAAGCCTGCCTAACTTTGTTTTTATTGAAGTCAGTACAGAAGCATATTGGTTATAATTGCAGCAAAGCTGAAGCTAGTACTGTTTTGGAAACATCTTTCTAAAATAAGCAGTATTTCTTTTCTTGGAGGCTGTTCACAGCTATTCAGTATCACATTAAGTCACAACACATCATTATAGTCCAGATTCCTCTCATTTTGAATACGTTATCCAAGACATTCAAGGACTTTCCTTAAAACAGGAACTCAGCTGAAACTTATGACTTCGTGCAATCAGCTTTCTTTTCAATTAATTTAAAATGTCTTAAAGATTGCCTGTTATTGCTAGGGAAATCCAGAACAGAAGCAAGAAAGGGGAAAGGTATTAAGAAAATCAAAAAAGGAGGAAGAAACTCATTAAAAGAAGTGAGGAAGACAGCTGTCCTCTAGAGAGAGACAAAACAAGGTAAATGAAAGAAAAAAAGAATAAATACAATGAGAAAAAGTATGGAAGATTTGAAACATCATTATAACCACCACCACACATCTAGCTTTTTCTAGCACTCATGGTTATGCTTTTTTGTTTTTGAATTTACCTGCTCTGCAGTAGAGGGTAAAATTATACCAGATAACCTTCAAAGGTGATAAACATACTGTCAGGTATGTTAAAGTACTTTCTTCTCTTTTGTCATCCACTGTTACACAGTGAAAGCTCTTAATGCATTAGTGGTAAAATTTTCATTTGCATCCAACAGAGAATTCAAAGAGACATAGAAGCAATGTAAAATAATGCAAATGCATATGGAAATCGATTGCAGCCCTTGGGCAACTGAAGGGTTGCCAGTAAAATGATCAATCTCTTACTGTTCAGCACTCAAAGCTACAGAAGTTATAGAGACCCTCTTAAAAGAATAATAATAATAATAACAATAATAATAATAATAATAATAAAAGGTATAGCTGCACAAGCACATTGTTTACTGGTAAACTAAGATATGGAATTAAAACATGTTATGTCTCTCTGGGCATGCATAAGAAATACCCTACTTTCACTAGAGGACACTTTGTGCCACTTCCATGGCTTTTGCCTCAGCTACAGCCTGAGTGTCTGAGCTAGATTTCTGCATTTTTGTTACAGTTAAAATTATAAAGATAACAACTTTTCTTATGATATTTCAAGTACTTTGACTCATGACTATCAGGATATTTTTTTCTATACATTGTTAAAATGTATACATGTTAAAACAATAGCTAAAACATAGACACAGTTTAAGAAAAAAAAAAAAAAAAAAAAGAGGCTTGTTGTCACTCCTGTGTTTCAAAGTCCCCATCAATTGTTCAAATGATTTAATAGCAATGTGTTGGTTAGTAATGTTTTTTGTTTGTTCATTTGTCTGTTTTTAGTTTTAATAATCACTAACATGAGAACTACTTAAAATGGTATTTCCTAGAACCATTGGCAAAGAATAAGCCAAGACTAATGAGAAAGAGGACCGAGAAAGTAGAATGAAGCACTGTTTGGCTTTCTTAAATACTTTTCTCATATTGGGTGTCTGGAAGGTGAGAATTAATACTACTAACTAGGAATATTCATAGTTCAGTGGAATCTCTCCCAGGAATAGTAGCTGTGTTCCTCGTTCTTACTATGAAATCAGAAAGCCCAGATCTTCCTTCAGATCTACTTTTTGTATCTGTCTCTTTCCTCTTCACATCTGCTTTTCATCAGCACTAGATCTCTCGTTCTTAGGGCAAGAGTGCTCTACTTAGTATTTTACTGCAGGCTGCTGGGATACATAGAGTTACATAATCAATCCCTCTGTAAGTACAATCACTGTGAGGAAAATGTCAAGATTCAAACTTCCATCATATGGTATAGCTGAAGAATAAAGAATAACTAATAAAGAATAAAGAAGAAAAAAGGTATTTCTGATTCAAATAGGATTCTGTTCAGTCTCTGACCATCCACTTCTTGTATTTCCTCATTTCAACCCGCAGCAGTTGAATTCATTACAGGTATAAAAACTATCAATTTGAGTATTTCAAATATTCAAAATATTCAAAACCAAAAAAAAAAAAAAAAAAAATAGAAGATAT
Organism: Nettapus auritus; assembly: GCA_011076525.1. Lineage (NCBI taxonomy): Eukaryota > Metazoa > Chordata > Aves > Anseriformes > Anatidae > Nettapus > Nettapus auritus. The sequence goes on along the minus strand of CM021768.1, from coordinate 36,606,111 downwards.
CAGAGCACTTATAATTGAAGGAGTTGGTAAAAATCCCAGCAAATTCTTTACAATTTTTGAAAACAAGCCAAACCCTAGCTACAAAACCTAAGGCTTCCTCTGCATTTCGGTCCATCCCATAATGATTATGTCAAAAAGAAAAAGTGTTCTCATGTCTAAGGTAAGAATTTTCTGTCATCTCCACTACAGAAGAAATAAATAAATAAATAAATAAATATTCATCCTGGCACATCAAATTTCATTAAACTTCTTCCCCTCCTTAATTCTTTCTCATGAAGACTAACTGGAAGCTATCAAAGTGATTAGGCATCAGAAAGTGATTGCTAAAAAAAAAAAAAAAAAAAAAAAATGTTGTCAATCTGTTTTTTTCCAATCATGATCAAGTTCTGCAAAGAATATCCAAGCTCCTTAAATGTTTCAATGCCACTACTAGATTGTTGATCTGAAAACAATTGCCATCTCTCTCTTTCTAGTATTCCCACTGTGCGGTACTGAGGTACTGATCCTCTGGATCAGAACCGGTAAAGTTTCAAAACCAAATGCTGTTCGCAACATCACATTGAAGAGAGCCGTGATTAAAGTTCAGAAGTCTTGCCTGTATTAGCAAGCAGAGGTTTATTTCTGCTGTGTCATTTGAGCTGTTTGCTAAATGACTGATGAAAATAGATTACTTTTTTTCAAGTAGGCCAATTAAACATGCAGTTATATGAACACCTTTATGGGTATTCATAGAAAAACTGTTTGCTTTGTACCCGTACCCAGACTCAGACTCTCAATCCATTTAATGACCAGAGGAATTTGGATCTGGGCATGTGGTTCAAAGCAATCTCACTTTAACAGGTAATTATAGTTACAGCGATGCAACAAAATAAAGCCAAAATGAATACAAGATAGTAATACACACCTACAAATGTAGGTACAGGTAAAGCATGTCATTGGTATCATTCACAGTTTTCTCCCTAAATGGAAACACTGTATAATATCACACATACTGTACTGTTTCCCCTATTTGCACTGATAAAAAATAATTCTATGAATGTTTCATGATAGCCTCATTAATGAGTTGTAAAAAAAAAAAAAAAAAAAATCAAGAAGATCACTTGTTAGAAAAGCGAGTTAGTTTTAAGAGGTATTACTCATACTCAGTTTGGAACTAGAAACAAAGTAAAAGAAACTAAAAACCTGATCACTAAAAATAGTCATTTTCCAATTTATTTATAAATAGAGGAGGACATGGTTCATCTTGCTACTTAATTTTCAATGTCTGAGGGCAGGAATATCATTTAGAAAATAATGGCAAAAGTCTGCTTTATGTTCACAAGATAAAAAAGCACTTCAGACTGAGGGATTATAACACACTATATTAAGTTAGGTCAGTAAAATTAATCCAGATGGCAGAAGATGGGGAAATGATTGAAGCTTTTGAAATGCAATGTCATATATGTGTGTGATGGAAGCTCAGCAAGTACATAAATATCATTGAGGATGACAACACTTGCTAATTCAGATGACAGAAAAAAATAATATAAGCATAATATTAAAAATAACTACCATCTGGAGAATTGAATGTCATGAGAAAAGGCACAAGGAAAGGGTTAAAAACAGTGCAATACTGAAGACTGATTCTGTAAGGACATTCACAAACGATGACAAGAAATATAAGTAGAAGTAGCAATGACAAATGGGTTGATGTCACAGACAGGAAAAGTTAAGGAAAAGCTATAGGGTTAGACAGCTGTAGAGCAAGAAAATACCAGCAGTTCTTTTCTTAGTCTGATTCAACACATTCTGTAGAGCATAACTGTAGCACTAACACTGATGCTTAATTCACATAAAATTTCAGCAATTATAAAGTTCACCAGCCTTTGTGGCTAGTTTGTTCTCCAGTTTCCTTATAGTTACTCTTGTTTCTATTTCTATTTCTTGTTTCTATTTCTATTTTTCTTCTCTAACTTTAAAAATTATGTGAGTTTCTGAATAAATGACGTTCAGTAGGTAAATAACTTTTAAAAGCACATACTTCAGTGAAACTTGGGCACATCCCCCACAAAACTGCTTGTGCTCTTTAAATTGTGTTATATGCTTCCCTTCAAAGCTTCCCAGAGTCTAGAGAAATGCTTCTGAGCACACCCCAAACTGCCACAACTTTGGTAGTGTTGAGCAGCTTCAAGACTAGCTGCTATACAAATCCATTCAATTTGCATCTATTTTAATTAAAAATCAATGCTCATTCATCATGTTGAACCTGTCACATTACATGAGAAAGAAATCAGCATAGCCAAGCTCAAGAGAGATTCTGTACCTTGATGGCTAGGACATTTAGCTGTGTAGTAACTCTTGTTTGAAGGTTCAGTTCTCCATTTGTTATGGTGGCTATTTTTTGTAAAGTAAGACAGGAAAATAGCAGAGATCACAATTTTGTACAGAAAAAGAAAATTAGGGAAAGCCTGCCATTAGATTATTTTTTAATCAGGAAAAAATGCAGAATTTGTATATTCCTTTTTTCTTTTCTGAAAGGATTGCAATAGCTGAGCCTGACTAGAGGAAGGGGTATTCCTCCACCTCTAAAAAAGGATTTGGTGTGGATTTTTTCTCTGTGTTTCCTTTTGTTTATCTATAGATGTGGAAATAAAGACTTTCAATCACTCAGTGTATTGGCTGTTTTGAATTCCCCTACCAAGTACTTAGTCTTTCAAAGCCCATACAGGAACCTATTTGCCCCACTTCCATATACTCATACATGATTCCAAATTTTAAACTTCAAATCTTAGCTTCTTGATGTCAGAACAGTGGCTTATCATGTTTGATCAAGATGAATTCTATCACTATGTCAATAAAGATGCACACACATATACACAATTCTGGAAAGTCCTCAGTTGCAGTGATCACTGGGGATACACATGATAATCTGCTATTTCGGCCCCCCCCCCCCCCCAAAAAAAAAAAATGGGAAATGGGCTAGGATATCTATCATCCTTTGTTAGTTCACTAGTAAACCAAACTCAGGACTGTGGACAAGTAAAATTTGAGGATAGAGAATAGGCTTACACTGAAACTATCATCACTGAAGAGCTTGAGAGAATTACATCTGCTGGAGAATCAGAATTATTCTTTCTTCTGAAGCAGCCTGGTGTGAATGAAACCCATCAGGCAACTGTCAAGAAGTAAAATGTACAGATCAATATTCCATACCAACCAATTGCAACCAATTAGGCAATAGCCTAATAAAGCCATATTTGAATGATTTATGATTGGCAAATGTACGCTTCTTTCTTTGAAATTCCCTGTAAAATATTGGACATTCAGAGGAAGGCCAAAAGTGTTTCTCAGGATAGAAAGTATGAAACAATCAAGCAGAGACAAACAAGACAGTGCGCAAAAAAAAAGATGCCAAGCATCATTGATTTTGGTCACCTTTACAGTAAATTAAGTCTAGTCTGAAAGCAGACAAAGATTTTATTCTATTGAAATATGGTGTTTATGGCAATAAAATGAGAGGGAGTACATTCTCCTTTCCTACAATTTTTAATTTTTTTTTTTTTTGACTGTTTAAATTTTCTATTTTAAAACAGTAAGAAAGATGAAAATAATTAAATATTCTAAATTATTAATTTATAATTTGTGAGTATTTGATTTTTAATAAAATTGAGAGACACACTCCTTCCAGACAGTCTTGTCATTTTTGAGCTACAGTCAGTATGTGCTAGTTTGGCTCTCTTTTATGATAAAAAAAAAAAAAAAAAAAAAAAAAAAACTCACAAATGTTTATATTTTTGCATAAATACCAAGAATCTGCTCAAACTCTGTAAGCACAGTCACCCTGAAATCCATGCACCACAAAAGATAACACTGCTGATAGACTTTCTGGGGCTATATCTGCTGTCTGTTTTTGTTGAGAGAAAACCTTTTCCTAATAATAATTTCAGTCAAGTTCATGTAATGCTGTGTCATTGTACCAGTATTTGAGGACTTCTCTAATCCTAGATACTTAGATATTTAAAGCAGCCTATACACATGAAGAAAGGAGGCTTTTATTTTTCAAAAATTATTCAGCTGAAGCTGACAGAATAAAAATCTCCCTACCCCTCCAAAAGATTAAAAAAAAAAAAAAAAAAAAAAGTATGAAATGGCCTATATCATTTGGGAGATATTTCATCTTCTTGCATAAATATCCATGGGACATGAAGTCTGCTGCTTTGCCACAATAAACGCATTGAAACATTGTAGAATAAATAAGTTGGAAAATCTGTATTTTATAGGAAAATACAGAAGGTTTTCTGTAGAAGAAAAGAATGATAACTGATGTCACTAAGAGTACAAATTCACTACAATAATCAAAATTGACAGAAAGTTAAGACTTAACTGTCAACACATACAACGTCACATTTTATTATGTGGTATACTCCTGAATTGCTTTTGGAGGGATATCATGCCAATGTTTCAATCATAGCTCTACTGCCAAGTTTTAATTAGCTACTGTTCTGAGCAAAGCTGGCAAAGAGAACTTGAAACTTAATTTATCACTTTAAATAAGTCCGTGAATTCAACATACTGGCCAACTCATTAACAATACTTCTGTCTTACCACTGACATACACAGTGTGTGCAATTAAATTTAGCATGAAATAAAGTTTTACGGTGTGCCAGATTTAAAGTTTTATATTCCTTTTTTTAAACACTAGGTATTAAAAAGTACAAGCAAACTTTTAACAACAAAATCACAGTCTTAATGAACTGCATCAAGACTTTCATTAAAGAAAAAGAAAGTCCATTAGCATTTAGTTTGTAAATGCATGTCTCCATATCATCTTAATTAGTTGCAGATAATCATTTTTGGTTTGGCCTGTTTGTTTCTCAGCATGACTGGTTTGTAGTGTTTCAAGATAACTCACTACTACCTCCTTCAGATTTGTTATAATTCAGTTAATTACAGCACATTACTCCAGCAAGTAGAAATCTCAAGAGAACTAATCATCATATTATGGTTGTGTTACATTAAAGTACATATTGAAGGTGTGCTGTGATTTTTCTGATTCTTTTTTATTACTGTCAAAATCGTATCATACATTGTGAGTCTAGCTGAATAGTTCCCATTAAATAAATAAAAATAGAAGAATAATAACTATTAAGAACTCCTAAAGATGAATGGCATAATTATTACTAATCTTTTAGTTGCTTTCACTTTGTTCATATACTAAATAGAGTGGAATAGTCAGGTTGTCTTTTAAAAAATGTAGCCATAGGAAGTGATGGAAGTTTCTAGAGAGAATTTAGTTAAGTTAATGTGATTTCAATTTGTTCACAATTTGTATGTGTGCAGCTGAGAAAGACTACTTTTTGCACCACAGGTGCAAAGTTATAACAGCAAATACACGTATACTAGCTCTGCCTAGGTATAAGTAGAGAGATCTGTTACATAAAGCAAAATATTATTGCTTGTTTTTCTCTCTTAACCATTGTCCCTGAGTCATAATTTTCTTAACAAGCAGAACTGTTAATTAAATTTAACATTGCTAAGAATAAATAAGATAACAAAAGATGAAAGATCTTCAGTTTCATGTTAAAATCATGACTAATGTTAAATATTCACTAACTAGTGTTAATTACTATAGTGAACTAATAATGTAATGTGAAAAGCCTAATGTTCAAATAGATTAAGGTTTCACTGGATAAAAGATCAAAGCAGTAAGTACATTATCCAGTTAACTGCTTATATCCCATAATATGTTCTTTTATTGTATGGAGATACGGATGTAGAACTGAGCAAGAGAACACACATAAATACCAAGGACCCAAACCTGAAAAGGAAAAAATTGGAACCTTCACTTAACCTTCATTCAGTACCTCCATTTAACTCCACCTAAAACTATTTAATGAGGACCCACCTGCTCATTTGGTTGTTAGTATCAAGTGCCTCAGATTATAAAGAGTGGGAAATTTGCATGGTATTTTTCAATGACTTTACCTAGCTATGAGTAAATTCTAGGTGATTCACTTTTAACAATCTTAAATTTTTAAACTTAAATTTTAGGTGCTAGTAGCTGCACAGGAGATTCTAGATGAATAAATATTGTAGCATCCAAATTTTTGGCTTTAATAAAATTAACCAGGCAGATTAATACTTTTCTCTCTCTCCCTCTCTCTCTCTCTCACAAACAGTCATCAGTCCTACATATTTGCGTACCCTAACTGGAACTCCACCTAATTATGCTTACTAGAGAATTTTGTATTTTATCTTGCTTCAACAATGAGTGTAACTGCTGTACTGTAGTGTACAAAGCAAGCATCCAAGCTCATGGCAGTACCATAGTAGTTCACAAAGGGAAAAACAAAATAAACAAATATTCATCTGAGAAACTCAAATACAGCAAACAGGGATGCTGGGAGTATGGCATAATAGTTTGTTACTACATCTAAAGGGTGAATACTGCATGTGCATGCATCTTTTTGTGCCAGCATGGGCAAGGAAAAATGTACTTTTGGAATAGATCCAATTTATCTGTCTCTATCTTCTTACAGAAATCATCCACTGCGTTCTGTACAACAGTCTCCACTTTCCTAAGATACTGAGGAATTTGGCGGCTTTAGGTCTGCCCTCAAAAATATCACTTGAGCAGCACAAGAGAATGCATGTTGGAACAAGATACATATTTTCATGCAGCACATGCTACCTGGAGGGTTGATGCACTCACAGGGGAAGGGTAGGGAAACATGGTTCCCATGGGCCCGAGCAAGAGCTAGTGGAGCAAGTCAGCAGAAGGGAGATTCTGTTTTATATCTGTATTTTGATGATGAAGACAAATGAGTACCTTGCTATTTTTGTACTTCTTTGTCTTCCCCTTGCAAAACCCAGGTCAAAGAAGGAATAGGAAATTCCTGGAATTTAATCTTAACTGTGTCAAAACAACATATTTTTTGATACAGTGGAGCTAGTATTTAACTTTAGACACTGAAAAAAAATGTTTACATTCTTCTACATTCCTTCTCTCTGCAGAAGAAAAATAAAGTCCAAGGATCACACCCTTGATTTCTGTTGCAACTGTTTACCATAGTACTAATAGCTATGTGTGATTTAGCCCGCTGTAAGCACTAGAAGATCAGACCTCACTCACTAAAAACAGCATTTAAACCCTCTATACATGTACTCCCTACCAGAGAATTGCATGTATTACATTTAAGCAGATAAATTAGAGAAAAAAAAAAAAAAAAATGCTGTAGAGCAACCTGTAGAAAACAGAACCTGAAACAGGGTTGGCATTCTGATGTACAGGAAGAAATGCAACCACCAACTTCAGTGAAGACCTAAATATATGTAAGTGGTATATACAGGAATTTGAGTTCAGTTAGAACAATAGAGAGACTTACTGGTAACACTGAAAAGTTTAGTAAAACAATAGGAAAAAAAAAAAAAAAAAAACCTTCAGTATCATCCAAATTACTTTAAACAACTGAAAACTGTGAACTGTGTAAATAATCTTCATGAATGGCATTGAAGAGTAAACTTGGTATTCATCGAAAAAGGCAAAGGATATGAAGTCTGTCCTTCTGGTAGAGAGAAGGAAAGCAATCTGCTAGATATTCTTTACAATTGTCCAATTACATGCTACTGTGAACTCCATTGCTAAGTTAATAGAGTCCAGATTTGAAACCCACACCTCTAACCGCAATAACAATTATTAATATTTAGCTCTGAGAGTGCTTTTCATCAAAGCCCTTTATAAAAAAAAGTTTGAGTAACATGATCGTCTTATTGTAAATACGGGAATTTACACACGAATTAGGTGGACTTGCTCCAGGTCACGCAGCACCTTGATGACTAAAATAGAGACAGAGATAGCACTCATTTCTTAAGTTCTCCTGACCCAACACAAACAGCACACACTATTTCAGATTAGGTTTAGTTATGACAAAACCATATGACATGTGACAAACAGTTTTATCACTCAGTGCATATATCTGTGTATTTGGATCTAGCAAGTCTAATAGCTTAATGACAGGTTAAACATTATTTTTCATTCATCAAATAGCACCTTATCCAGAAGCTAGTGTGAATGCTAATTTTTTTTTCTGTCACACAGTGTGAAAGCATGTGACAATTAAAATTAAATTTTCTACTTCTGTAAAAGCTTTGACAAAGTTACTGTGATTTTATTATGACATAGTTGGCTGTATCATTCATAAAAGAGCATTTTTTTCCTAGAACAACCAATAGTAAATTAGGTTTACTGTAACCCAAATCACTGGCATTTATATGTTCTACAAGATAAGCTACTCAGATCAAATGAACAACAAGGATCAGAAAACTATTTTAAAAGTAGATTCCATTGTGGCCAGAAAAAAGGATATATACAAGAGGACAGTGCTGAGTAAGAGACAAAGACATGAAAATTCACTGAGCTGGGGCAAGTGTTCACCATCATTTGCTTCAAACCTTTAGAAAGCATTGTTGTAGGAGACCTGGGCCAAACCAGGTGCAATAAGAGGTGTATAAAAAGAGCAGAGAGCCAGGCCTCACTCAGCACCGTCCTCCAAGTCAATGTGCATAATTGCTGTGAGCCTTCTCTCTGAGCTAAGAATTGTGTTTGTTCCACACAAGGGGAGTTAAAATCCAGCAACCTTAACCAGGAGACACTTAAAAGATATTTGGGGATATCTAGAATGAAAAAGCACTAAAAGTATCAAGTCCTATAGCTTTCACCCAGCCACAACAGAAATTAGGGACAGCTTTGAAGACCTTTTCAAAGCTCTTTTTTTCATTATAAATGCAATTTTCACCTATTCTCAGTTCAACAGAAACTTGCAAAAAAAACTAATAACCAAGAAAAAAAGAAAAAAGAAAAAAGAAAAAAGAGCAATCTCTTTTAAGACTAAGAAAAAACAGCAATATTGCAATGTAAAACAATAAATATCCAGTTTTCTAAACTATATAAAGTTATAAATTTTTGAAACCACACTCTAATGAAATTCAAGTGCCACAAAATGTATCATAAGCACATTGTGGTGATTAGCCCAGCTGTCTATAGAACTCTAATCATAAATATTTAGGTTGGAATACAATACTACCATAGATTTAAAAGCAAACAATAAAGACAACATATTCCATCATCAGCTGAATCTTTTTGCTAATCTCAGCACAGGCAAAAATGAGGGCCATGTAGATAATCATTCTGTAATTGAGTATTCTCTTGTTTCTACCTAGAATGGGATTTTTATTTTATTTTACATTTTTCACTGATGAAAATGCCTGTAGCTATTGCCTTACTTAGAAATTGTATGCAAGATCTCACACTCTCTGGATCACACAATAGTGATTAAATTGAAACTTTTCTGCCACTGAATCTCCATGAAAACTGCAATCAAAATATTGTATTACTCATACAGCTATTTACATTTCTTGTTGTATTATTTTTTCCATAACACCAGTTGACAGTCATATTTTTGCCTTTTAATAGCTGAGACACACCTGAAGTAGCTTTTGTTACGCTGCTGAAGCTGTAACAACAGAACTTCACCAAAGCAGGCTGAGATACCTCTTCTGACACAATTTAACTTTGCATTATGTTATTTGAGAGAATTTATTCCCTGTTATTAAGTTACTGTTGTATTAAAGCAGTCGGGACACAATTTAACAGTTTAAATCCCTCTACATTTCTTTTCCACTAAAAAGAGAATATTGATTTTCAGCATTCATCAGGGCAGTAGTCAATAATTCACATATAACCAGTTCTTCGTTCACTTTTTTTTTTTTTTTTTTAATATTGTTACAACACTAGTTGCCCCGAGAAAACAGTTTGTTGGTCCCACTATGAATGCATAAATATGCTTCTACTTTCACTAGACTTGTCTGGTAATTTAAAACATAATTAACACAGATTAAAATTGATTTTTTTTTTTTCAATTGGTGAACAAAACTGCCGTTGTTTGTTACAATTACTGACAGGCAGCATTCTTCTATCACTGGTTAGCTTATCTCGTTTTCTCCACAAAGGTAAACATATACAGCCTCCCTCAAAACATTTCTCCAGCTAGAAATAATAATAAAATTTGTAACAGTAGAAGGAAGATTTTAGTTATCAAATTAGGCAGGGATTCACAATAACTATTGCACTGAACCTCTTGAACCATCAATGACTGAGGACATGCCCCAGCTAACAGATAAACCAAAAGTGCAATAGAATATCTAGGCCCAGGCATTTCTCTTTACTGTGAAATCGTGAACAAAGCTTAATGCTGAAGGAAATGGACTGATGAAGAGAAAAACTCCTGAATACAAAACATTCTGTTAAATGACAAAAGGACTTACATCCAACGATTTCCTCTGATTTCTACTGAAAAAGGAATAGTGTACATTGAAGGCTATGAACAGAAGTACAAGCTTACTTTTAAGGTATCGGAAATGTGTTAATATGGGGTTCTAAGCAAAACTCATATAATAAATGCAAAGCCACACACACCAAAAAAAAAAAAAAAAAGCTTGGCCTAACGTTTCATTACAAACTGGGAACTCAGCCCACATTCACTGAAAGGTTCACATACATTTCGTGTGAACTTGGGCCAAGCTACTTCGCACTTTCACATCAAGAACACTCAGATTTCATGGGTTTTGCATGGTTGCAGTGTGAAATTGGGTGAAACCAATATTTTCCTTGGAGTTCTGGTATCTATCTCACTGAATCCAAACACATGAGCATTCCATGAGCATAAAGGCAGATAGATTAAAGCTGAAAAATGTATAAAACCACCAAGTTTTGCAGAGCTATGAATGACACCTCTTTTTCAGATCATTCAATAATAATCAAAAATCAAGGATAGGGTTCAGAAGTCCTGTGTTCATTAAGATCTGTAACTCTTTAGTCAAAATTGGTACAAGCATGTTTTGTGGGCAACACTGCTTAAGTTGTACTGTTATTTTCATAGACTTTGCTTAAATTACTTAAAAAGGAACTTAAACTGAATTATATACAGAATCTAATCTAATTAGGAGTATTTGTTAATGCTCTCTGAAGTAAAAGGTTCTATAGTTAATATAACTTTTTCTTGCAAGTAAAACATGAAAACAAGAGAACAGTGAGAAAGGAATGTGATTGAAAAGAAACAACAGAATTTGATTCCCTAGTGCTTAGTACCTTTCATGGATACTTACATCTATTAAGAAAGGACTGCAAAACGGCACTCTAATTTACAGATATATAGTATTATATTATATTTTTATTATTTTTTTATTATATTTTTAATTACATTTATATTATACTACATATATATATTATGTTTAAATTTATATTATATTGTTTATTTATATATATGTGACCTTTTACAGCATTAATTTCTCCTGCAGAGAAGAGTAATGCAAGATTCAGGACAGGAAAGCCTCAGTTTCATGCTTATAAGGTCATATGCTTTAAATACTGAAATATTACAAAGAAGTACTGTAAAACACCTTCATAGACATGGAAGAGAATACTAATTTGCAAAATGAAAAATGTAATAGATTTGATCCTACAGACTGAAAAAAACTAAAAAAAAAAAAAAAAAATCTAAAACAGCAGTTCTACTGACGCTGCAGAACAGGGACTCTTAGACTGAGTTTATATATGAAATCTGAATATGTACTGAAAGGTTTTCTTCTTCCAAGTTAAGAGAATTGCGATATAAGGGGAATAGAGGTGATATGATTTAGGTTGATTGCTAACTTGTTTTTAGTTTTGAGAACTTTCTGGATTAACTGAGCTTGAATGTATGCTGGTAATCCGTTCTAAAACAGAATTGATAATCCACTCCTAAAAGTCAAAAGCATTTATTGTGTCATGTTAGCCAACCAGTATTAAAAAGTCAGCTTTGATTTTGCTATGACTGTTCATACCTGTATCTAAGGCGTAACATCTGTACTGGGTAAGGAAAGAAAAGATTGAATCGTATCTTGATAAATCCGATGTTTTTAAAGTGACTGGGCACAATAGACTTCATTTTCCAGTATTGCATCAAACCACCAATGAATTATCAGAGCCTTTAGTAGTTTTCTCCAGGAAGTCTTGGTAGACAGGAAAGGTGCATTGTGGTATCTACTTTTCAAAATGGAGAAAGGAAGGACAAAGAATCATAGACCAATTGGCTTAATTAAATATTCCATTTGTGTGAGATTTAAGAAGCTTGTTACATCAGAAGTAAATCTTACAAAATAAGTTACTTCCAAAATAAAATTATTCCAGTCAATGTGAACATTCAGTTCTTCTTCACTTCTTGGTTTCAAGTCAAACAGCCCTCAAATAAGCACCCCCTATTTAATAGCCACCTGCCTGGCTGGCTTTAGTCATTTGTGTAACGTTTTATTGAAACATTACAAAACCACGGTGAAAGGGAATAATTGTAGCAACAAATCATGCTGTGGCCACATATTTATTAAAGAACAGGTATGACATCTTTAACAATATTTGGACTACATATAAATTGTTTTTATATAGTTATAATCCTGGTAGCTTAACATCAGCCCCAGTCATTGCTCCTGATATTAATGCTGAGAAGCTTTCAATGGAAAAATCAATCATTCATCTACTCAGAAGAAGATGATCAAGATAACATTATAATTTATTAACATTATATTAACAATTACGAGATTGTGCTAATAGGCATATGAATAATAATATCATATGAATAAATATACTGAAGAATAGTTGAAACAAATCTCTAATGAGAAATACCCTGAAAATCCTTTACAGTTCTCTGAAAGAGATAACAAGCACGTTGAACAGAGATCTGACCAAGAGTTACCTTGGTCTTTGAAATAGCTTTGACAAGTTCCTTTATCAGTAGATATTAAGGAATCTAAGCATCCATGAAACAACAGAGAAGGTCTGTGCATTGACAATTACATGGCTAGAACTTAGGGAAATGATGTTGGGAATAAAAAGCCACAGTGATGGAAATAAGAACAACTATACTGTTAATAAACATCCTAGGAACAGAAGAGACTCAATAGCAAGGTGCCAAAGTTACCAAGAATACTGTTATAGTTGTACTACAAGTTATACTGAATGTTGGATATACATTGAACTGTTATAATCACACATATAAAATAGTGGTATCTAAGCTGAACATTGCCCCCTACAAATGTTAAATAATAGGGTTATAATTAACCATTCTCTGAAAATTTCAGCTTACTGAACAGCAATAAAAAAGGCAAGCTGAAGATATAAATTATGGTTAGTGAGGAAAAATAAAATGTGACCACCATTACAAAATTCATGGTTTGTCCCACCTCAAATATTGTAGGCTAAGTATCTCAAAAAATGATATACAACTGGAAAAGTACAATAATATATGGAGGTCTTTTAATTACTAGAGGAGGTTTAGACCGAAGAATACATGACTAAGGTCTACAAAATTATGAGCAGCATGCAGAAGGTAGTTTGGATCTGATTTTTCAGTACTACTTCAAATACAAAGCTAGCCGGTACAAGATTCAGAGGTGACAAATGAGTGTGACCACACAGTGCTTAGTTAAACTGAGGTCTTCCTGAATTGGGAATAATTTTCTGTATATAGTGCATATGTGAAGAAGATACTGGTTTTAGATCATCTCTATTAGTACTGGTTAGTGTGCCATGCACTCCTGTGTCACATGGTAGAGTAGACTAACTCTTAATCCTTATATTGCATCTCCCTTCTACAATGCTAGAAAATGTCATGATCGAGCTTTAATTCAGGATTTACACAAGCTTGCTATAGATTAGTTCTCTTTACCCTGGATACCAATCACTAGCACTTTTCTGTATAGCTTTCTGTACAACTTAGAGAACATTTCCATGGCAATTTGCCTATGAACATTTTACCCCATTAATTTTTGTTTACAGGAACATTCAGAAAATCATATTCCATCTACTTCTTCATCAAAACAAAACAACAACAACAAAAAGCCAAAACCGAAAAGAAGGCAGCGGGTAGGAAAAAATGAGCATGTGGCTTTCTGACCACCTCTTGTTGCCATCCGTGAGTTGAGAGGATGTACTCTGCAAGCTCTGCAGAACGCAGGAAAGGTGTTTCTGGGCAAGCATGGTCACCAGTTTGCTAAGAACTGGACACCCTGAAAATTAAAATTCACTTCTAAATGCTATTAGAATGTGAGGTATTCTGAGCAGTATATATTATGAGAAGATTTGCTCATTAGAAAAAATATTTTCAGTGACAAAAATGAGAACAGGTAATTTTGAACTATATTATTGTGCAAAATTACTTTTATTCTTTTAAATATTTTACTTTGAATTTCTCAGACAAGTAAAATGAAATAAGTCATATTACTTCTGCTTACAGAGGTAGGAAGAAGGAAATCCATTTTCTACTATCAACCCAAAGAACTGGATGTTGCAGAGGTCAGTGGAGACCAAAAGCCACTCTGATCTTTCCCCTCCTGCAACAGACAGAGCAGTAGCACAGCTTCTTCAATAACATGCAAAGACATTAAAACCCTTTACTGGGACTTGATCAGGACATATCTGCTGAACAAGAAATTCTCCCTGCCCTTGAACTCTCCCTGGGAAAAGTTCTGCACACTTTAGACAGAAAGAGTACACAGAGCCAGGCTACAGCGGATGTTGTACTCATAGCCCTGAATAACTTCTACAAATGCCTTTTCTACTCAACAGAAACAGAGAAGTGGAAAAATATTGAGTTTTTTTCTTAGTCCATTACAGTGCATCACCAATATAAGCAGTTAAAGATTGTTTCTTACCCAGTGGGTTCCTTCCCTGTGCTTGCTTCTATGACAGGTTCTAATCACGTTTTGATTTTTTGGCTAAGTAACCAAGGGCAGTAAGAATTTTCACGCAACAAACCACAAACTCAACAATGCACATTTGCACTCAACATGCCTCGCTGTGAGAGATGATAAACTGAGAAATGAGGGGGCAAAACGACATTGTGCTGTTAGATCTCTCCACAACAGCAATTACAGCAGGAGACTTTTCAAACCCACACCTACAGATATTTTCACTTCACAACTCTGAGTAGTCAGAGATTAGGAAGAGCAAGAGCCTCTCTCAGAGAACTCAAACAAACACAGATGCATGTCTTTATATTCTCATAATCATGGAATGACAATAAAGCACACCAGAGATAAATAATGCTTCTTTCACCTTCAGACAATCTGAAAGTTCAATGGAATTGCTGCCAAGTTGCTCCTTTTAAACACAGTTGTGAAAGAAATTGGTTCTACTATGCATTTGTCATGAGTGCTTTAATATTATGAATTCTCTCAAATACTAGCTTCCCAAAATTTAAGTGAAAGTGAATGGTTAAGGATTAGGAATTTTTATTATTATTATTTTATTTTTTAGATAATATATCTTAATATATTTAGACTGTAGCAAGGTCCCTCCACCCCCACCTCACTGTATCATTTTGAACAATTATCCAAAATCTGAGACTGCGTCATCTGGAAGGCAGTTTGCCTAATTGGTGCTCTCTCGCCTGTGGCACTCATGTATCCTGTGTTTTGCAATAACCACATTCACAATTGGATTTTATGTGCATAGTACCTGGGAGGATTGTTTTACACATGTATCATTTAAGTTCATAAGGTCTATGGGAATGAAGATCAGCATGATGAATTCTAAACTACTTAAGCAAAGCAAGTTTAGTCATAATGTCTCAAATTCTATGAAGGAAGGCATGTTAAAACAGAAAAAAATATGGGCCACTATTGCTGAGAAACGTCTGTGTCAGCAGGGACTTCACATGCTAATATTTAAAGGTTCCTTTTCGCTTTTCCTGTGTTGAAATTTCATGGTAGTTTTATGAAACAGGTAGAAGAGGTAAGATGAACTGAAAGATTTACTAGCTTTTTTGTTATTCTCATTTAGATCTAGGATGTTCTGGCAATGCTATAGATCTATCTATACTTGTAACTGTATCTAATAGATACCTAAATTTATATTTAGTATGTATATGCACATAAAACAGATAAAGCTGTACCTATATCCTTTAACTAATTGAAATTATTAGTTTACCTCCCAATATTTTATACCTCAGTCTCTAAGGCACTTAAGTGAATTCATTCCAAGTGAACTATCACCATCTGAAGACAGTGCAGCTCCAGAGAAAATCCTTGAGGAAAAGGGGCACACTTATTCCAGTGCTTGTTCCCGTTTGACAAAAAAAAAAAAAAAAAAAAAAAAAAAAAAAAAAAAAAATTTTAAAAACAAGAAAATTAAAATGATCCTTTGCAGAGAGTTCAGATAAACACCCTTGGCTTTAATTTATAAATTGTTGATAAATTTATCTTCAGTGAGTTCTTGCTATCGAAACAATTATTAAGTAAGACAATATTACAAGAAGTATAATTCTGATTTTTATAATCAGTTGGAAAATCTGGAGGTATCTTTTCACCAGTGTTTTCCAGTTCAACATTTTATGGAGAAGATTTGATTCTGATGAAGTTCCCCACCCCCCCGAAAAAAAAATGTCAGTAGAACCCTGCAAAGATTGTCGCAGGGTTGGCCTTCCAGTATGCAGCATTGCACGAGTACCTGGACCTGCAATGCTCTTTAATGAAATCTGCTTACCATTGTCTTAAAATATTCAGGCACAATTATGACTAGCTGACAACATTACAAGTCTTTGCTTTGTGCACAGCTGATCAGTGGAATTTCCTAACACTGATACCAAGGAAACTCAGATCATTCAACTCCAGAAAACAGAATTCCATGTTCTGGTACAAGAGGATCAGCAGTAGTAATTAGAGTCCTATAAAAACTGGGAAATTTGCTTTGTCTCCAGCTCAAAAAACGTTATTCATATTGACAATATCTAGCTAGTTATTATGGTACAAAACGCCTGTAACACTTGAGCCCCAGAATCTACAGATAGGGAGCATACTATCACAAACACATTGAAATGTGTCCACTGCTCAAATCAGTCTTTAACATGATAAAAATAGCACAGCTGTGTTACTGTTCCTGCTGCATTAAAGGACTATTCACTGCATTTTAGCTTGTTCTGCAAGAATTTGGATAACTCATACCACAGTGTACTGTAGAGACATCTGGTCAACTGATAGTCTGTCTAGGCATACACAGATACATTTGGAGAGGTAGAAATACAATTTTAACTCATTACTTTACAGAAATATTTTTTGGAAAGAGTCATGAAAATGTTGCAGGCAATAGATATATAAATATTACATTTGACAAATATAAGCATTTATGCTTATATTTATTATAAGTGTTTATATGTAGTAAGCTGGAGAATTTTCATCATTCTGAAGTTACAAGCAAGGGTATATCAGTATATAAAAGACTATTTGCAAAAATTATTTAAAGTATATGAAGAAAAATATTTAAAGTTCCATGCCACCTCTGATTACCTATGAAAGGGCAACGCACTGTAATTTATTTAGTGTAATTCTTGCTAGAAGAACAAAAATAGGCTTAGTATATTTTAGCAAGTGAGATTTTAAAAAAATAATAATATTCAAGTAGGTAAAGTAGGTAAAGACAATGCATCAAAAGTGAGTTAAAAAGTTATGGATTGTACAATAGGCTTTTTGCATGCTTACCTTTCTACATTTTTTTTTAACAAAAATTATTTTAATAACATGACAATTTTATGTGCTCGTAGGTTTTTAGATTGTGTTTGTTTCTTCTTCTTTGCAAAACATTTATACTTTCACAAGTTCTTTTGTTAATGGAGTGGTTTTATTCATAGATTTTAAAAATGAATTTTCATAGACAGTTGGTTGTGCCTTAAGAGAGGTTTAATTTTATTCTGAAGTCCTGAATTTTCATTTAACTGGAGAAGGTTTAAAGCAATTTATCTAGAAACTTTTACACTCAAAAGCTATACTGCAGATAGAAATAAGAAAAGAGCCTATAAAATACTGTTTTTAAAAAAATAAAAAATAAAAAAAAAAGGAAAGAAGAAAGAAAAGATTGAAGAAAGGATCTTAAACCCCAGCAGATGAAATTTGAAAATGTAGTTATGAAAGGCAAAAAAGACTTTGAGGAGCAAATAGATACAGGGATCAAAACTAGCTTTAAATCCTTCTTCAAATGCCTGAGAAAGAAAGAGCCTGCTAGTGCACATAATGCTGACTGATATTCATAGTATAAAGACAGTACTGAGAAACATTCTTTGCAATAATCTCATCCTAAGTGAATTTTTGAATTGGCGCACTGAGGAAGAAACTTCAGGGGTCCTCACTTGGGAAAACATCTGCGGAAGAGAATACAACCAACCCAGTAAACCCTAACACACCACCTGAGCCAGACAGTGCTCACTGACAAATTTTAACAGAACTCAGTAACAAAATACCCCAACTATTTACATACATGCATTTTCTATGCATGTAAACACCTCAGTACAGAAATGCAGACAAGATCAGGGATGGAGGGGTTGCTTTCCCTCTAATCTCATGATTCACCTGAATTTTAACTAGGCTGGGTTCTGTCAGTGTCCTTCCCTTTTTGGGGGTACACTGGCATAGCACATCTCAGTCTTTCTTTCAAGCCATGCCCCACAGACCACTCCGATCTTCCCCTTGTTTACTCAGCTATCCACAAATTCTCTCTCCTGGAGAAGTAGCTGAATGGTTCCAAGGCTCCTCACTCCTTGTTTCCTGACTTTCCCTCACCATCACATTATATAATCATACTTTGAAATCAGTAGCTGCACACACACACAGGTGCATATACACGCAGTGCAAGGCTGTTCTGCACCAAATATTAATATTGCAGAAGACTGTAATCCATTGGCCGTTTCATTCCAAGCTTGGTATTCTTCCAAAGTTCTGTTAAAAGGCATTTTGTCATGTTAGAATTCCCTTATCACCGTTTATTTTCAGCTATCCTCTGCATATATATTATGACAGCCTACAACTAAATAATTAACTACGCACTAAATGCTGTATTCCTTCTTAAATTAATTTCAAAATTTAGATCTACTTTTATTTCATTAAACATGATCCAGCAAGATCTACTGGGAGGAGCTCACTTCTCGGTGTGGATAGGCACAGCTACTGATTATGTATTGAAAAGTATATATACATATACTACAAAATGTAGAACTCTTCATTGCAAAACTTCCCATTAAATCACATAACTGCTTTAGAGCAATGAATTTTCAGAAAACTTTCTGGTGCTCAGCAGTATCTAAGTGTTCGAGCCTTTTTAAGAATTTTTGACTATGAATAATATGACCCTAAGAGTGAATGTTTTTCATTAAGAGGAAATAAAAACACTTCTCTTGTTTCTTCAGCAGTTATAAAAAATTACTCTCACTCAGCAGAGGAAGGGAAAAACAAGCCCTAGAATATAAGTGGCCTTTCAAATAATTGTAATATCTGCATAGTCTGTACTTTGAGATTTGACAGCAAGGAGATGCACAAGGTCAGAGTCCTTGGTTGTATACATAAAGGGAAAGTTAAGGTCCCTAAGAAGGATAAAGGATCCTGAAATTTCAGAAAAAGAAATAAATGACAAATATGAGAAAAAGAGAACAAGCAGGAAAAGCAAATACAAATTTTACACACTAAAATTATTAGTCTCCTCTGTCTCACACCTTACAACTATTGCAGGAAAATGCAATACATTATCCTTTGGATTCCAGACTCATTATTCTTCCAAAGGTGCCATGAAAAATAGTCTGCAACTGTGTAATTTCTTTAGCATTCTTTCAGTTATTCTCTGCTTAAAATATATTGGCATACCCCAGTTTAATCAATTATTATTTTCTTTTCAGCTTA
Organism: Nettapus auritus; assembly: GCA_011076525.1. Lineage (NCBI taxonomy): Eukaryota > Metazoa > Chordata > Aves > Anseriformes > Anatidae > Nettapus > Nettapus auritus. The sequence goes on along the minus strand of CM021768.1, from coordinate 36,586,383 downwards.
ATTATGAGGGTTTAAATGGGTGGGGCGTGGGAGTGGTGGGGAAACTATCTGCATTTCCTTGAACACTTCAGCAAAAACTCTACAGTCACACTTGCTAGCAAATTAGCTTAAAAATATATATAAACAAATAAAACAGTTTTTCAGTCAGTTTTATTTTTACTCTACAACGATTACTTTGAATTTTTAGAATAGCTTCTATGGCTTTGGTAGGAGGCCTTCTATCTTCACAAATCTAATTTTTGTTGTGTTTGTTTGCTTTTTTTTTTTTATCCTCAGACAAATGAATAGATAAATTAGATTCTTTTTTTTTTTTTTCTTTAAGTTCTTTTTCTTTAGAACTTTTGATCTGAAAATCAAAACCGCTTTTCTCCTAGGGTCTTCTAAATTTTCTTTAATAGTTCAATTATTTATAACTTCCGCTACATTAGGTAGTATCATATTGACATTGTTCCTAACAAATGATGGTGACGTTTCCTTCCTGGGAATGGCTCCATTTCAGACATTAAACTTTGCTATATAACATGAAAAACTTTATGGATCTCTTGTTACGAAGGCATCTTATGTAAATGATATGATTGCTAATTTGAATAGGTATAAATACTCAGAAAAATGTTATACTGGAAGAAATATACTCAATTTCTAGTGGTTGTTGTGGGATTTTATTTTTTTTGGAGGGTGATGGGGGGGCTTATTGTTTCAATAATGAGAAATAACTTTCAATATATATGAAGTATCTGTGATAAAGATACAATTATAATTTGTTAATTTTTCAAATCATCTGTCTCAGTAGTATATTTGAAGTCAAATTTAACATTCCATACAATTTTGCACAAGCAGTGCTCATTTTAATATGCTGCCACCACTGATAGCCACTTTGCAGGCAGCTGGAGTCCATGTAGTAGTCCATGAAATGTAGAGAAATATACTTCCTAATTTATTGTCTTTAGCTTCACTACAAGATTGTAAGACAAATTAGATTTTCCAATTCTCTTCAGGGAAAGCAGTGACATTTTCTGTTATCCTTTAAGCACTTGAGTAGACGAAGAACAAAGAATTCAATAAGCAGTAGTAGCTACGCCATCTGATATCTAATTATAAGTGCAGTATTTAGAAGTACATTGCTACTCTATTTTCTAAATTTTCCACCTAATGGCAGATTTTATAGGCTTTTAAATTTTAAGGGGTGGCCAGTAAGAAGAAAGAAGAGCAATTCCTGAAATTAAATATTTTTTTTCTGTATTTCAAAGTGCTTTCTGAAACACATATCCAGAACACTGAATATTTTCCTGCTGCTAATTGGATGAGGCCTCCTGACCTATCTACCCTTCTCTCTTCTACAGAATTTTCCAATGCCCTTTTGAACATAGTAGAACAACTCACCCCCCAAATTCTTTTTTGTTCCCCCTCCATAGAGTGAAATAAAAAAGTAAAATAATCAAAAAAAAAAAAAAAAAAAAAAAAAAGAAAGAAAGAAAGAAAGAAACCACCTAAACAACTGTTCAAAAACATGGAAAAAGTCTGTGTAACATGCCCATCAGGGTAACTTGTCAAGCAGTAACAACTAGGGATTACACAGGATCAAAAGCATCACACAGAATATGGGATGAAAGTTAATTTTCCTTCCTACCTGAAAATTCCAGCTAAATTGAAGAGAAACTAGAAAAGTCATGAGAATCACATTTAAATACATATTTGGTTTATCTTGACTGCTTGTAATATTTTGAAACAGAAGCAAGGCTAGAAAAAACAAATGGTCTTGTTTCCAAATTCTCTAAAAGTTGTTTTTTGTTTACGATATGCTAAATATTTTATTTAAATTGCAACTTATAGGTTGAAGATAGTTTTTCCACTTAGACTTAAGACATTATTGTTGGTAATAATAGTACAGAAAGTATCTACCAGAAGCTAAATCAGAGTATTTAAACTGGAATAGGAGGAGATAGTAACATTGTTTGTAAATGCTTCAGGACATTTTTTGAAATCTACTGTTATTGCAATGATATACTAGAGGTACATTGTAATATTCAGTTCTGAAAGTATCAATTTGGTGGTGATTTCTGTGTAATTAGTAGTATTTGCTGCTTTAAGAGACTTATTATCTAGGAATATAGTCACTCAGTATTAAACATTTTTCTAAACTCTCAATTTAATTATTTCACTGGGCTGCAAAATGACGAAGTAGTAAGCAAGACTTATTACTGAGATGCATACTGTATTCTCAACAATTTAATAAATACTAATAAATAAATAGAGACTTCTTGACTTCACAGTAGTACCTGGGAAGGGTTAAACAGTAAGAACATTAACTTTGAATAACACTATCCATCTTTGGAACACCTTAAAAACAGTGATTTATTAGTCTTCAGAACACTATGGAGAAACCTAAATTCTTAGTAACAACAAGGGGATTTTTTTTTATTTTTTAAAAATCTCCAGGTGTAAATAGAATTACCTCTGGGTTAGTATAAACTTTGGCATTCATCCCAGAGTTGAGCACAGCAGTCAGAACTCGTAAGCCACAGTCTGTGACTGTTTTACTCAACTGGGCAGCTGAAGTCCACCACAACCACTCTTTAACTTCCTGTCCTCAAAGGAAATGAGAGAGAAAAAAGAGGGAAAGGGCTCAAGCTTTGAGATAAAGACAAGGAGATAACTCACCAAATATCATCACAGGACACAATGTTTAAAGTATGAAAAATGGAATTGCAGCATTATCTCTACAGGAGCCAAAAAAATTTACAGCATTTTCCTTGCATTTGTGAGGACCATCATATTTAATACCTGACAATCATCTGAAATAAGTATTTTGACTTCCCAATAATAGCTACGAATATTTAATTGCCACTTGTTTACTGGCTTGACACGGAGAAACTATCAACTTATTCTGCAGCAGGTGACAAAACTGTTGGTGCTCACTAAGACCACCTACCAGACATCTCATCATAATAGAAAAAAAATGTTGAATCTGCTGCATGAAGACAAGCTCATAGCTGTCAGAGAAAACCCACAGGTTCTAACATTTCCCATTTCATTCCTTTCTCTTCCTACATAATTCTATAATACAAGGAGGAATGTGCCCATTTAAAAGGTTTAAAATATATATACATATATATATATATATATTTAACTGGTTTAAGTCATGAAGAAACTAAAATTGTTTTCCAACTGTGGGTGGAAACAGACATTCGGAAAAGAAAACCCTCATAGCCTGGTGCTCAACACAGGGCCAAAATATTAATGTGAAGGAGAGACAGCTTAGTGTCATTTACAGTCATGTTGAACAAGAATAATCAGAAGTGTGATTTAATCCAATTCAGCTTGAATGATATTCATTAGGTGGTGTATTTATATTGTTTGTACTTTGAATATTTTTTCGATTTTTACTTTGTAATGATTACACCATTAACTGGTTAGATGCCTAACAAAGTGAATCATGTAGCACACAAAGGCAAATGTGTGTGACTCCATCTCTGTGAAACACATATTAGAACACGAAGGGAGAGATTAGTTTAAGTCATCTATATATAGTGCACATCAGCAGAAAGATGCGCCACAGCCAGTTTGTTGCCTAAGGATTACCAGACAGTGTAACCTGTAACAGGAAACATATTTAATAAATCTTCATGATTAACAAAAAAACGTGCCACCAGACTCACAAAACTTGTTTCTGACTTTTCCACAGTCAGTCTTAAACCAAGATGCATGTAACAGTTTCTAGATCTGCCAAAGCTTGTTTGCATTTTGGAATGGCTAATTCACCTGACAATGAAAAGGGAAGAGTGCTGTTATTTAGCAGCTATATCCTAGAGCATTTAGCTCATCTTCTGTGTCACACTAACTGCTCAACCTGGTTGCATAAATAATTAAAACAAGAGTATGAGAAAATAGAGCGGTGTTCCACAAATGGACGTTTTGTATTTTCCCTTTTTAACTGATACTCTTGTAGCTTTCTTATGGATTACCTATTCAAAAATTTACTGAGACTATGTGATTTTACTACCTGTGCAGGAGTCATTAAATGAACTACATGAATAAAAGAAGATTCTTTATTGCACTCAATTAATGAGCTGCCAGCTATAGACTATTACATCCCTGGCATTCACAAGTATGCTAGATCTCTTCTCAAGTTCAACAGCAACCCGAGTCCAAAGAGACTCTGACTCTGGCACTCTGAAAAAGGGGTTATGTGAATGAAAGGTATGCATTTCTTCACCTTTGCAACCGTGAGCAATACTGTTAATATTTACTGCCTATATGACACAGTGGTAAAGTAATAAAAGACCCTCACCATTGGAATAGACAAAACATGACTCTGTGCCTTTAAATGGTACTTTGTTGCTGCTGCTGCTAATGGAAGAAGTTGTGCTGCAGACTGTAGTCCCAGAACATAAATAAATATATTTGTGCTCCACATTTTAAATTTTCCTCATGTGAATCAGGAAATTCTGCCACTCAGAATCTGACAGTGAGTTACCATGTGGCTTCTCTTTACCCTGACTTTGTCCTGACAACACTGGGAAGCAGAAAGGGGACAGAGTGCCTTTATCTTTTTGCTTTATAATTACTTGTCTACCTGAACCATCAAAATTTAACTATATAGGACAACAAACTTCAGAGCCCTTTCCTTATCCTGCCTCAACAGCACTGCTTACAGGAATTTATTGATAATAGTTATTAATAACAGCAATAACAATGTGCATTACAGCACAGGGATAGAATGTAACCAAAGGCATATCTTAACAACATTTAAATAATTGCAATTTATATAAATAACTTAGAAGCAGAAGTTAGTTAATGGTGTAAATATTAAGAGTTTTAAATTATCTTGATTAAAAAAAAAAAAAAAAACAACAACAAAAAAAAAAACACTAACGAATGCTTTTGCAACAATATTATAAGCATGTTCAGCTAACCACCACATAACCTGTACATTATGTGATATACTATATCATACATAAACCATATATATGGTTTATTTTTGTGTTATTGATTTTGTTCAGTTGTTTTTTTAATCTGGATGCCTTCTTTACATTTTAGTGTGATAATATATTATTCCCAACTCATTAACAAATCTTCAGTACCTCAAACAAAAGACATATCAAAACTTCAAATCCAAAGAGTTATCAACTTCAAAAAAAAGGAGACTTGCAAGAAAATGCATTAAAACTATTAGGGTCTTCACCACAATATCACTGTTCCATGGAAGGTTTTCTGTATTATGCATACTTGTCAATAAAGCAGCACAAATTTGATCTCTCTAATTAAAAACTGTTTGTCTTATTCTCATCTTCTGGGCTTTATAGGTGTAAATGACCTGCTGTTTCATGTTACAGAGCTATGGTAAAAATATTCATTTCCTTTTCATGAAATTATTTGTGTTTCTCTGAAAGCAGTCTAAAAGTCACTACCTTAAGCATTCTAAAGTTTTTCTAAAGTAGTAATAAGCTAGTAGTTATATACCTCCTCCCATTTACCCCACAAGGTTACGTTAAATATGCTGGATATGTTAAGAGATCTATATAATGTTATTTTAAAAATGGATACTACTAAGAATCATGACATTACAGGAGACTGATTTCTCAGGAACTATAGAATAGATACAATAGGTAAAAAATTTATTAATCAAACAGACATTGAGAGAACAAGATAAATGTTGAGAAAAGAGCTTTGAAAATCATCCATAAAAATATTTGGAGCAGAAGTTGTTATAGAAGACAACACTGGAACAAGAAATAGTGGGTTCAGTCTATTTAGAGAAGATTTCTAACCACTGAAAAGGCAGGTTTGTGAACAGGCTTCTACTCACAGTATTGGGGCATAAGGACAGGGAGAAACGAGGCAAAGTACTCTTTTAAGTGAAAGCTGCAGTGAAAGGTTGCAACTGTGGTCTGAAACCCTTGGTCTCTGGGAAGGAGTTCTTACAGCACTTCCATGTCGTCAATATTGAAATGGATGACCTCGAAACTTTCTACTCTGAAGCACTCGCTGATGTAGTGAGCATTTAATAGAAAACAAAACCTTATCCATATTTTGTAGCAGTTCTGTATCTGTAAGAAAATATTCCCATTGCATTACCAATTCAAACCTTTTATGCATCATTGCCCTTTTCTTCTAATAGTTTTTTAGCACACTGACTTGAAACAGAAATGGTTAGACTGGGTATTTCAATTTGTAAAAGTTATTGCTTGAAATCAAAGCAGAAAAAGCTTAAGAAGTGAATGGTATGAGAAATACAAGGAAATATATGCTAGAACGTCTTAAATTTCTACTGATTTCTTTTGTTCATATGCACTCTTCATTAGGAGGTCACACTTTTCCTTCTACAGCAGCAATTTATCCTTTTTTTTTTTTGTAAAAACTGTTATGTTTCAAAATGGGAAGAAATTTTGAAAAATTAAAGTGAAAATTTTGTCAGCAAAATCACTCACATATTATTTGCCTCCTTTAAAGCTCAATTCAGTGTTATATGAAAGGTATCTAACTGACAATAAGCGTTGTTTCCTTTATATTCCACTGTTACTGTGCTTTAAATATACAGAGGCAAAAGAGCTGTAGTGGGAGAAGAATGTTGGTCTATATAATTATTAAGTCTGTGACCAAAATGACGTTACTTGTTAACACAATTTAAGCACAGACCATTGTGCTAAGCAGAAAGGATGAGAAAGTCTTTACATTTTAAATAAGAAATTAGGGAGGGAGGAGGGGGATGTCACCTGAAATGTAAAAAGAAGGGGAAAAAAAGTAATTTTTGCATAGTTCTGAAAAAATTGGTACCTTTTGGTCAATGCAGAATCAAAATGTGTTCATTTTTTATTATTTAGATTTAGGCTAAACATAGATTGGAACTAAATCTAGACTAACTCTTAGATGAAACTAGGTAAGATCACAAATCTGTTTAATTTATGAGTTGCCTTTTTCTTCAGGCAGAGATTACTTTCTTTTCAGAGCCTATAGCACAACTAGTTAGGGAATAAAATACTGTATGGAAGGATCATCTCTCATAGCAAATGCAATTTTATATATATATTTTTATATTTTTTATATTTTTATATATTTTTCTTATAAATCCACACACAGATTAAATCCTTTTGACCTGCTGCAGCTGTGCCTATGGGCATGCACTAAGTACACATGGATTAACAATCAGAATATCCTTTACATTTTTCTCAAAGATTTCACTCAAGATGATTAGGACTTCAGAGTATTTCAAAACCCACTGACATTGCCAAGTACTACTCGCTTCACCATAATTCTCACACATGTAGATTGAACCACTGATGCAGCAGCCATTTCTTTTAGACAGAATGAGTGGAAATCCAGTTTAAGCAAAATGACAGGACAACTCAGTAAAAACAGGTGCTGAACCCAGATATCTATCCTTCTCATTAATTCCTTCAAAACAATGAACCAAATTATAGCTGCTTTACAATTTTTAGAAATATATATATTTTTCAACAGTCACAGAGGTCACCTGAGCTAAAGTACAAAATTTTGCTACAGATTAAGTAGGTGAAATTAAACAGGTAACTCACAACTAACTATTTCTTTCCATTAAAAAAAAAAAAAAAAAAAAAAAAAAAAGAAAAGTGGTGAATGTTCTAAATTCAACCATCAAGATCAAAATCTTCTCTGTTCATTGAAATGACGCAGTCAGTGCTCTACAGTCTTCAATGGAAAGGAAAACTGTTAAGATATCACCTGCCCTATTAATACTTTTCCCTCACATTGATATAGCAACTATAGAACAGGAACAAAATCATAAGCAATACCTGAAGTATCTGGAGGAGCTCATGATATCTATTTTATGCTTTTGAACCCATGTACTCTTCAACCTTCCCATTAACATGTTCTCAGTTCTTTCCTTTGTTATTTTCTATTGTTATAGTAACTGTGAGATACATTGTAGGAAGCCCCGGAGTAAAACCAAGAGCTGTGATCAAGCTGCATTCTAGAATGCTAACATGTCTTGATGAGGGATGGGATGCCATCATTGCAAATGGGAATGTGTTAGTGTCCCCAGCCCAGGGTCTTGCCTTGGTGATGTCAGTTACAATCAGGACCATATATTGGCATAGTTAGCAGCGCACACTGGTTTCAACATAATTTGTCTTTTTTTTTTCTTCTTCAATACAATGCATGAAGTTGTATGCTCTGGAAGGCAATGTTCCACTAGCAGCAAGGCTATAAATTTACACACTTACTGCAAGCACTACATAGATGAACTCACAAAATAAAAACTTGTTGAAAATATTATTTGAGAATTCCCTGTCATGTTTAGAATTTATGTGAATAACCACTGGTTTTATCTCCTTTGTTATCATACACAATAGTGTATTTGTAATGTATACACAATAGTGTATTTGTAATGTATACACAATGGTGTATTTGTTTAAATACGATTAAATACCAATACTATTAACTGGTTTAGCAGAAAAAGATAATTATAGACTGTATATGTTTCTAAGTGTAGAAACAGTTTCTAGCTGTATATGTTTCTAAGATATAGTTTCCAACTGTATCTAAGTATAGTCTATATATGTTGTGATATTTTTTTAATATTAAAACTGACTCAGTTTTTGCTTATCAATAAGCCCGTAGGTAAAGTGTAGACTTCCAAATTAGATTAGCCTAGAACGATAGAGACATTCCATGCATATGCAGCAGCACAGCTATTAAATTTTCATGAAAGTCCAAAAGGCCCACATAAATAATTCTCAATGCAATAGCGGCATGGCATAAAAGAAAAAGTGAGGTTTCCTGGGCTGTAAAATGTTTCTTTTGTTTCTTATATATCACAGAAGCAATTTCACAATAGAAAATAATTAGGTTGGCAACACAAGAGTTCTTGTTTTTAAGGAAATGAAAAAATATTTTTTTAAGGGAAGTTGCCACTCTTTCTTTGTAGCATACCTGATAGCATATGAATATAAAAAGAAAGTTAAATATGTCCATAAATACACATTGAAAGTCAGAATCCATATGAGCTTTGGGAGTCTTTTAGCTCTCCTCTTTCTAGGTCTTCCCCTACTTTATAAGCACATCTACAGTTCATGTTCTAGAACTAAAAAAATATAGCTCCATTTTTCTACTCCAATTAGGAAACTATGTTGTATTCAGAGCTAATACACTAATAGGGTTGTAATCAAATCTAGTAGGTTTTGTTTGTTTTATTTCAAAGTACTAAGAAGCTATGGTTAACTGCTACTGAAATAAAGCAGGTGAAACACTGTGTGGTAGAGAGAAAACAAATGATTACTGTAGTTGCCTTGAACGTAATAGCATTCCAATATTTTACAATGGGTTCTGTTTTTCTAAAAGGATCAAATACCCTGCTCCTTGTCAAGTCTAACAGAACTGAAGGGTTACAACTAGAAGCACAAGTCCCCATTTAGTTCTGTAGGCCATCAGTACCATTGTTGGTTGTTAGCTTTGTGTTTTGCTAACAATTCTGTTTTCTTCTCTAGTTAGCAAAGTAACTTTCATGTTGATCTCTCTAATTTTTTGTTGATTAATTAGATACATTCTAAGGATGAAAGTTCAGGTAATCTATAAAAACTGCATAAGACAATCTGAAACTTCTTTCATAACACACTCTCTATAACTGATGACTCAACCATGAGCCTGAAATGGAGATAAGGTTCAAATTCAACATTCAGATGGACTGCCTGAAGAAATCTAGGATGAAAAACATTACTCTAGCTCAGAGACTTGAAACATATTCTTCCATACCACAAGGCAACACTCAGAACTACGTACAACAAAGCCTTAGCAGTGTTCTATATGTTTGCTGTTTGGGACAATGCAGAACGAAGAACTTCCGAATCTTGACAATTGCTGTGAGGTACATTTGTTAATCATCATTCAACCCTAAGCATAAATGAAATATATGTTTCAATAACTAGAACAACAAAGAGTACAAATCAACAATCTTACACATGGATTTATAAACTAACTAAATGATGCATATGTAGGTTCTCTTTTCAAGCCAATGGAAAATAGCACAGAAGGTAACCACATACGTCCTCTATAGAATGATTTGTATTTAAATATGGCATTTAATACCCCCTAAAATAATTCAAAATGTAAATAAATCCCACCTAGTTAGCCTCAACAAAACAGAGATTCTCTGATTCTCTATAGATGTTTCCATATTAACAATGTTCTAATACATTCCACTGAAACTTCTAACAACTGTGATAATACAGAGTAATTAGAATAATTTGGGTTCCAAGGTTTATAACTAACTTATTGCTAAAGAAAAATGATTATGCTCTCAGAATGCCAGAAAGGGAAAGTAATTCACAGGAGAGAGTGGAGAAAAATAAAGTAAAGCTTCACTAATTTTCTGTTTTCATTTATGAGACTACTTTTCAAAAAGTGTCATCATGATCCTTCATGTTTCTGGTTTCAAATGACCCACAGCCCAGGCTTTCTGAGAGGTTTGAATTTTTCAAACTTCAAGCAGAATTAACTTTTCTAATTATTATAAGGAGGACAATATAGCTGGATTTGCTTTTCTTTTATTTTCAGTAAGCACTGGAATCTTCCATCTAATTGCTTTTAAGTATTATTGGACATTTCTGAAAGGGTCACTGGTGAATGAAAACTAAAAGGTCACCTCTTGATCATACAGCCAGATTGACACTGAGTGAACAGCCTAACCTTACTCATTGCACTCCCTGTCTTGGCTAAGGTTCTAAACCAAAGTGGAGCACAAGACATGTTCTGAATAAGTTTGGTTATTTATCTTATTCTTCTGTAGTATCTAAATAACCTAGAGTAAATTTGACCTCCACACTGCACTGGCTACTAGAACTTCTCTTTTTTCTGTTCCCATTCTGCCACGTTTATGTTATGAGCCATAGGAACACTAAGTCCTCAAAAACACTAATCTATTTGAAATAATGTAGCTCCTTCCTAACTAAAAGGAAATCAGATGAACTGAGTTGTATCAGTAGGAATAATTTATTTTTGCTGAGATGTATCTTGAAATACCCCTCAGCATACTAAGGAATTCATATATCAGAATTTAATCTTTCGTATTATGCAAAATATTTTCATCCCCTTTGTGGAGAAGTTAAAAAAAAAGTTTCAAGTTATTGATAGCTCACAACAGTAAAGCCTTTAAGTCTGATTTTCATTTCCTTAACAAGGTAAGAAGGCTTAAAATAGTCATAAATTCAATTTATCAAAATGCCTGAATATAAAGCCTCAGTGAAGTTTCCTGTTAGAGTATAAAGTCAAGTGTTCACACACTTACCAGCTTCTGTGAGGCACCCAGAGATATTAAGTCTTAATAACTTCAGAAAATATGACATTTTGGTACATCTAAAGTCAGACAGGAACTAAACAAGTGCTTTGGAGACCTATAATTTAGGTTTTGTGAACCTGTTTCACATATACCCTTGCATATTTAGCTCATATTAGAACTGTAGTAACACCCTACCCCGACCCTAACTTAAAAAAAAAAAAAAAAAAAAAAAAAAAAAAAGTCCATAATAACGTCTCTACACTGTAAAACTGGAAGTAAGTATTCTACTTCAATTTTACATATCCAAGGATTCTATTCTAATTTCCTGCTCCTTTCCTTCAGCTTTAATATCATTCTCTCTTTTGTGTTTAATCATCAACAACCTCTTGCTTTATTTTATCTGCAAGTAATTTCATTTTAAAGATTAATTTTGTTTTAGTGTTCTTTCAGTTTTTAGGAAGTTGCCACTGGCTTTAATAGAAAGAAAAATCTGGTTTCATTAGTTATAATGAAATCTGAATTGATATTTTTTGCAACGGCAAAAATGTTATGCTGTAATAATATTCCTGGTCAGATACTTCCAATATCTGCCATATTGTCCAATTTGCAACATTCTTCCTCCTCACTTAGCTGTGACCAGAAAAACGAAGGTTATATTTCTGTTTCTGGGTACTTTTCAGAAGATAATGTTCCCATTAGCCATGTGGTTACTCACCAGAGAGAGGCATCAGGTGCGATCAAAGTGGGAAGCAGTCGATAAAACAGTTCCAGACTTTGCTCTCCTTCCCAGTGTATAACTGCTTGTACCTCATGTTCTTCTCCTTTGAGTTACAAGTTTAAAGTTATTTCCAAAAGTGAAACACTGGAACTGCCCTTTAGCATAGGCACCTGCAATGGAAAGTGTTTGTTTGTTAAGAACTTATGGATACTTCCAGAAATAACATATAGATGACCTTTACTAATATGTGAGCTAATATCAGCTCACAGGACCTGAAACTTGATAAGACCTTCAATATTTTCTCTCTCACATTCAATTATAGCTCCTTCTGAGCAGAACAAGTATGAAATAGGGGGAAAAATCACCACAGGGAGTGTTTTAAAGTTTTGATACAAGTTTTTGTCTTATTTTTTAATAAGAATAAAATGTGGAATAGGAACAGAGCTACCTACATAAATATAAACTGCACAAGAAGGATTTATTTTCTCATATAAATAGTGTTTCACACTTTGGTGGACAAATTTTAAATGCAATTTCAAAATTTTTTTAAAAAACAAGCACAACTTCAGCATCTCCTATCTGTAGCAAGATCAGATGTGAGCCTAATGCTCTGAACACATTCCATTTTACAGTGCTTTTTAAGTTTAAGAAAAACATAAATGAGATGTGGGTATTTTTGAATGAATTAATTTGAAATATGAAATAAACTTCTAAAATAAAATAAATAAATAAAAAATAAAAATAAAATAAAAATAAATAAAATAAAAATAAATAAAATATGAAATAAACAATTAAAAATTTAGTCCTTAGTATTATATGGCACAAATATACAGAATTATTACTTTTGTTCTCAAATGAGTTTAGGGACTGCTATTTCAGCTGCCAATATTGTAATATAGATATGCATTTTGCTGGTAAGTATTCCTGCAGTGGTCCTAAAGGTGGCCCTGTTTATTTATCAGTTGGTTTACAAACCAACGTAAAAAGCGAAGTTTTCAGACCAGCTGAAGTACAGAAATTTCTGCATATGTTGGTTTTGGGTTTTTGTTTTCATGAGAAGTCAAAAGTTTTCAAATGGAAATAGTCACTTAAAAAAAAAAAATAAAATAAAACAATCTATTTCAGCTAAAAGACCAACTTTCTATAGCAAAGCATTCTGGAGAAAGATTTTTTAGCCATTTCTTAATGTATTTGAAACTGCTTTCTATTTAGTACTTGATATTTATTTCATGACAGTAAATGATGTTATATTAAAGTGTAATTTTATATTACTTTAAAGCCACATCTGTTAAGCAGATGTTTTTATAGACATAATTCTGAAGATGTATAAATGGGAAAAAAAAAAAAAAAAAAAAAAAAAAAAAAAAAAAAGAAAGAATACAGTGGAAAAAGAACAAAGTACTGTAAAAGTTACTCTTGTAGTCAAAGTGATAACCAGCTCCTCCAAAATAAGCACAAGGTCTTTTTCAATTTCTGTCTCTAGCACCAAGAGACAATTGGACTAGGTCTCTTATCCACAGCCATATAATCAAGTGGTCTAGCTAAAAGCATATGCAATATTTCACAGACGCTAGAGGAACAAAAATTAAAAGTTGAATTTTATTCCTCCCTGAGAAAAGGGAAACGCTGCTTCCAGGCTCAGCTCTGCCAAGTGCACAAGACACCCATCAGGAGTACCAGGTGCATGCACCAAATAAATAGAAATTCCATTTCAACCATGTCACTGGCAATGAGTATCCTCAGGAACTAGTCCTCACCTAGCACACAAATAAAAATTGCCCAGAAGTAATAAATGGTAGTTTGAAAGGCATGTTAAGGTTTCTACATTCAATCACAAACACCTTTTTTAAGGTTTATAAGATAGGATTAACAACAAGGCAATAGCTAATGACTTAGAAAATGATTTTTCCCACTGTTTAGACCACTGTATTAACAGGAAGTTAAGACATTGTCTATAGTCTTGAAAAAACACCCTAATGCAAACAGGACTAGGAATAAAAATGTTTGTGTTCCCTTCAGATGTGAGGCTGTGGAAGAAATCTTCTAACTCATGCATGACATATAAAATCAAGAATTCTAGCAAATATGAGAGGCTCTGCTAAAAAGACAAACCAAACCAGAAAAATAAATAAATAAATAAATAAATAAAGCAGGCTATTGTGCAATACTCTGGCATATTATCCAGTTACATTCTTTACTTAGGTAGTCCAAAACCAAATCAATATGAGCAAATTCATAGAAACAAACAAATTGATATGAGTTTCCTTCAGGTTTACTAATTCACTCATCAGGAATACTTTTAAACTATTGATATTAACTCCCGAGCTTATTTTGCCACAGAACAGGCAGGAATAAAAGTAGCCCAGCCTTTCACTCTGCTGTGAGGGCACCTCAGCTCTGTTTAAAAGCCAGGAGCAAGAATAGCTTTTATTTATTTATTTATTCCCCTCTCCTCTCCAAGTCCAGCCACTTCACATCCTCACTGCAATTGCCAGCAAGAGGTGACAAAGTGCAGAATGGGATCCCAGGCTAACTACCAGCCGTACAAGACCACCCACTACCACACTGAGCCAAGCCAGCAGCTATCTGAATCTCACAGCACTGAATCACACCTAGGATGAAACAGAAGCACCTTTCAGCCAGTAAATTGATGGATACAATGTCATGTTATGGATGGGTGACAGCAGGGAACTGTTTACTTAATTACACTTCGGGGAAGTGTCCAATTGATGTTTTATGGGCCAGATTCTCAGACTGGTTTTGTTTAGACACCTCCCCTCCTCTTTTTTTTTTTTTTTTCTTTTCTCAGTCCCAGGTACGTATTTGAAATCTCATGGTTATAACAAAGTTGCTGGGCAGTCACGGGCAAGTCCATAAAAGCAGTGGAACACCCTGTAATTTCCATGCCTTACATGCACACATAAGCACTCAACCCCACACATATCTGAGATGTCTGAAATCCTTTTCACCAATTTAAAAAACTACCCTTCCATCAGCACCAGGTACAATGTTTCTTTGGTGGTTCTGGCAGCTACTCTTTTCTACCCCATACCATTTGGTATCCAGAAATTTGGCAGTCCTTACTGATATCCTCCTGAAGGGCCTAATTTTCTAGGCATTTTCTGAGCTTACTTAGCATATAAAGTTCAAACTAAAACATGCTGGAAAATGGCGTTGTAACCATGTTCTACTAACTTTGGCCCAAAAGTAGCAAGTCTTAAATTATAGGCTTCTTCAGCACATGGACATAAACCAACTTTTCCCTAATCCCAAATAACGACCCAACTGTGAGACTATGGGTATTTCCTCCAGTCGAAACTGGTCTGCCAGGCATACAGCAGTATAAAACTTGTGAGAACAGAAGAGCAGGTAAGAGGGACTTCTCCACACCATTGCCTGCTGGTCAAGAAATAGCAGAAAACTCAGCTCAAGTTCCACATTCCCTTGCTTGCTTTTGTGTTGCACAATAACTAAAAATATTAAATGGAAATAGATAAAAGTAGAATTATATACAGATGAAAATAGAAACAATCCACAGAACATTAACTAAAACCACAGGATCCTGCCTTTTTTGTCAAGCAAGGATCAAAGATAAACATACCCTAGCTTGTGAATCTGTGGCCATGAGTTAGCTACATGAAATAGCAGAAGTAACTCCAGGGTCAAACTATCAACACTTACTGGGTTTACGTAGACACACCTAAATAAAAAGCAAAACCAACAGCCACACCTAAATAAAAAGCAAAACCAACAGCTACACCTAAGAAACTCTAAAGTCATCACTATGCCTTGTCTTCAAGGAAGTGGTACATCCTTGATCCCCTAATTCCCAGGCAGGAAACCAGCCTGGGATGTGCCATGCTTCCCTCCAGCAATATCCCCAACCCCTCCATGTGGTATCAGGATTTGGAGTGGAGAGTGTTGCGACAGAGAAAGTGGTGCATGTTTAGATTCTCCCTTACACAGAAGAGGGATACAAAGGTGGTGCACATTTATGTCAGAGAAATGTTTCCAGGAAATGCTGTTGAGACACAGCCACAGTAGCCAGAGATTTAAGCAATTTTACACCTCAAAGGAAAGAAGATGGAGGGAATGATCATCGGCTTTTTAAGTTCCATCAGCTGAAAGCTGGATTTTAAAACTGAACTACTCCTTAAAATGTTGGCCTTGTAAATTCGCAGACTCCACACTGGTCAACAAGGAAAAGATCTCAATCAAATGCAGGTTATTTCTTCTTGGAAAAGTACAACTGGGTCCATTACTGCTGATCACACTTCTTTGTGTAATATTTGAAGAGGTATGTGAGATTTTTTCCCTTTTCCTGTCCCTTAAACATTGGTCTTCATGTTTCTGAGTAACTAATTAAAATATGATTTTTTTCTTTTTATATCTAGATTTTGAGTACCTGCATAGAAAATATAGGAAAGGCTACCTCCCCCCAAACCTCTGTGCAAATAAACTTGCAAAGATGAGTTTTTTAGGCTTTCTTTCAACTCTAGTATCTTGGCAATTAAAAAATAATTAATTATGCAAAGCAAACAAAGCAAAAACTACTTGGGTGCCATAAAAAGATAATTATAAGCTACATCCAGAGCACCTTTAATTACTGTGGCTTGATTTCTGACAGTTTCTTTTTAATCTGACATCTGAAAAAATACCTGTAACCTCATGTTAATTGTGGTTCCACTTCTGAATGAGGATTTGATGTTGGATATTTCTAGCAAATAAATATAGATGTCTTCCAAAGCTATTTCAACAGCACTTCTACAACTTTATCCACAGCATTTCAATTCGTTACATGTTACATAATCTTCAATTCCTTTATTCCTGCTCTCTCTCACACACACTATATTACAATTACTTTGAATGATTATTGCTGAAATCCACAGCTCCATTTCATCCCCATATAGAGCAGTCATTTTCATCAACTGTTCTTAAGCTCTATCATCAAATACTACAAACTTTCTTCCAAACCTTAAATCTAACTATATGTTTAATTCAATCAGGTAGAAATCAATCTTCTTTTCTTCCTCCTCCTCCTACTGTCGCAAGAAAGTAACAAGCTTCTTAGAAGTGGTGAAGGGATGAATTTGAACATATATTAAACATCCAGAGAATGCCTAGGATTGGTGAAAAGCATGTACCGCTTTCCCTTTTTGTTACAATTTTCAAACTCAACAATGAGAGCTCAAGAAGAGCATTCAGAATGTAAGGATAAGAAACTTCCATGAGACAAAAAGCAAGTAAGATGTTCTGGAGAGCTGAGAGCAGCCTGAAGTGTCATGCACACACAGCTTTCAGAGAATATACAGCCCTGCAGGAAACACCTATTTAATTAACTTGATCCTGAAGAAAAAATATTTACACTTGAAATAAAGCAGGCACTACACAGATTCAGAACAGTAGGAGTCTAAACTGGGATCATTTCACTTTCTACCTTTTTCTTCTTTCTTTCTACCCTCTTCCCACATCCCCTTAGGCATCAATCCACCAAGTGATATTTCTGCCTCTGTGATTATATGAATGTCATGTCTCTGAATCTAATAAAATCTAAAGAACACTAACAGAAGTACTCTGTAACCCTACTATTACTTGCTTTATAATGCTGTCTCTTTCATTTCCAGTCATATAAAATCATATTCATTCAGATCTGAAGTTAAGAGATGGTAAATAAGGATTGTTCTGGCCCTGAATCATGACAATTGATTTAAACTACATAAGAGAAAAATTTGAAAACAAAACCTATACCAGATTAGATTCTCAATCTGGACTAAAAAAAACCTATCGACATTAAATATTGATTGATTGTTAACCTTAGTATGAACTTTAATGTCTTGGATGCTGAATTTACCCAGAGGAGAGCTTTGTATTGAAAACTTGACCATTTTCTGTTTCAGAACGTGATTTTTTAAAGGCAAATTACTAAGAGAGTCAAACATGATAGAATTGCATACATTATACTTAGAAGTTTTAAAGGTGTTCTATATGTGACCATGCCTATATCCTAAGATTTTGGTGAAGTTGCTTCTCATTCCTACAGCAAAACACATACCTTAGAACACTTTTTCATTAAAAGCCATATCAACAATCTGATAATTTTCTGTAAGATGAATCACTGTGTAACTCAATGCAAGCTTTTCTGATGGCTGTCATTTTGGCCCTTTTGTAAACAAAAGATGGAAAACAACACCAAGAAATATACGCAGTGCCAAACTGCTATAAATGTACCACCACATATATATATAAAACACAAGTATGATACATTTATGTATCTGAACAAACATACACCTATATGTATAAGACTGCAGTATTTCTAGCTAAAAGTTTTGTGGTTTTTTTATTTGTTTGTTTGTTTTTTTGTGTGATTTCTTGTTTTGTAGAAACAAAAAACAATTGTGAAATGAAGAAATGCCAACAGGACATTAACATTAACTGAAACAAGATTTTAATCTAAAAACACTAGAAGGGTCATAATTCTCTCAAAAATTTATTTTCAAATCACCACCCATCTTACTCACTGTTACTGCTACTCACTGTTAACAAAGATAAGGGTTGACATACAATGGTACTGTGGAATGTAGTATTTACCGCTGTGATGAAATATGACAAAACACAGTACTAACAAGCCAAAACTGAAAACACTGAATGTGTAAATATACATTAGCTAATATTTAATTTCTCTTATTAAGAGTATGATTGTTGGATATTTTGGAGAGAGAAAAGGTTGGCAAATGATCCAGAAAACAAAACAGAAGTTCTATCTACATTGAAGATAGAAATGAAAACTAAAAGTGGATTAGTTAACCTGTACAGCACTGAAACTACTTGAATTATTTCTGCATACAGGTAAAAGACAATATCTTAATTATACAAGAAAGCAATCTGCCCATCTAAAACAGAATGAAACAGAACAGGGAGATTTTAAGAAGTGCTGTGGAAAATAAATGCTGAAGGTTTAAAGCGGCATCATCATGATTCATTTCATAGGAACGCAGAACACCTTAGCAAGTTGCTTCCTTTGCGAATGCTTTTGTTTTCCTCTGTTCCTTTTCTAAGACTAAACTAAAGCTTTATGTTCAAGAGATGACAGCGCAGTGTAGTCCTGGATTTGGATAACCTAGACACAACCCTACTTAAACCAAGAAAGCATAGAGAGAATACATGCATAACTAAATAATTTACAATAGTGAGAGTGATATTTATAGTATTATTGTAGACAAATAATCAACCAGACTACTCCTGGGAAGGAAAAAAAAAAAGAAAGAAAGAGAAAAAGAAATAAATATTTAATATTAATGCCATGAAAAAGCTTTGCTTCAGGGTTTTCAAAAATTAAACTGACAAAAAAAAAAAAAAAAAAAAGTCACAGTCTTTTGACAATAAGGCATCTATCAAGTTTTAAATGTTTTATTTGATCCCTTTTCATCATGACTTGAAATTAAAAAGTTAGTTTGTTTCTAACAAGTCTGGTAGCTTGCACCTTGTACTTTTCTGGAGTTTGTTCAATTAATACTGTATAAATATTATTCAAAAATGGGTCAAAAAAAAAAAAAATGTTACTCCCATATGGTAGGATACTGCTTAGAGACACTTCAAAATAGAATTAAAATACTGATCCAGTTCAGCTACATTTAAAATCTTAAGCATTGCAACAAAGGAAGATTATCCTTTGCATGGAAATTTAAAATTAAATACAGCAAATACTTGGGCAATGAAGTCATTGAACTAAGGACAGCTGTTCAATTGCTTTAGGCAATGTGAGACAGTAACACAGCAAAATGACATGATCCAAAAAAAATATTTTGGTTTGAACAACACAGTATTTCAAGCTGATTTTTAAAATTGAAACTGCAATTAAAAACAAAACAAACAAAAAAGATAAACTGATAACCACAGAACCTATGCTTACATGAACAACAGGTTGTTGTAACAGTTGCAATACTTCAAAAAATCGTCCAAAAAAAAAAAAAAATCATCAAAAAACAAATGCAATTAGCAAAACCAGGACAGATCTCCAAAAGACATACAAAAAGGCCTAACATAAAAGACTATTTCATGTAAAGTTTGTAATGACAAATAACACTGTCTTATTGAAAAGAATGCATGTAAACTGATGAAATCCAAGCTGTTTGGAAGATCACTGTACTTACGAAGGCATTCTAAAACAATGAAATGAAATTCAGGAACACTATTCCTATAACCACTATATTTAACTAAAGATAAGGTTGTTTGCTGATTTGTATCACTCTACTACAATAAATTACGTTAGGAAAGCCAAAGGAAATTTACCGGTCATGCATGAAAGCAGCCTACTTCTTCTTGTTGTGAAATAAAAACAGCTTCCATTGGCCTTGTGATGAGTGAGAGGTTTTGGATACTCCGCTATTTTCCTTTAAACATTTTCTCTTTGAATGTGATTTGAAATATCAGCTAACAACAGGGCCACAAGTTTTTATATGTACTGTGTGGCAAAGATGAGGTCAAGAGAGAAATGAGTTTTCTACATAATATTTGTATCAGCAAAAGCAATTGTTGAATTTCTATTATAAGATTATCAGATGAATAACAGTATGGAAATTATTGTCCTGAACCTGTTAGGTCAGCTTACTTTTGAAGTCAATGGAGAGTACTGGAACACAAATTACAATGCATCTGATTTTAGAGACTGTGAACTTCTATAATTGCAACTGATGTCAGTGGAGTCCAAGATTATTCAGCAACAGAAAACAATCTCACTTTATTCATAAATAGGATTCATCTCTGTTAAGCACAGATTTTATCAAAAAGTTTTTAAACTTACAGATCAGTAATAAGAAATCCATAGTGACTGATAGCACAGAAGTCACTGTGTTCCAAATAACTGGTTATTCTGAAAACGCATGGCAAGCCTAAATGGAAATATTTCGATCCTGAAAAGCCACCATGCAAAGACACAAGTCATTTTATGTCATTATCCATGATATTTTATAATTAGGTCCGACTTGACTTACTTGACTAACAGAATAGCAAAAGAAACCATTTTATCCTATTGCAAATAATATGTAGGAAAATACTGCCTTTTCAGTCTATATTTTAAATGGGAACACTGAAAATTGACACAAAAACATGAGACTATTGGGTAAAACCTGGATATAATGTTAACATTATCCATTCCACAAACTAAATGAACACTCAGAAATATGAATCTACGCAACTTCTGTACTGTTAAAGAAGTTTTTCTCTCACATAATGGTAACCAAGAGGTCCTCTTCTCATTAATAAGAGAAGAATGCATGTATTGGCTCTATGTTAGAAATTGTTACATTTTTCTGTTCATGTCAGGTTTGAATAATGGTTAGCATAAGGGAATGTACTAGAAATAGGATTTTCCCCCCTTCCTCTACTATCTACTGTGTTTTGCTTTGTTTTTTTAAAGTAATGTTGATTTTACTGGAAGATATATTAAAAACTTACAGAAAAGAAGTAGGCTTGCTGCTTTGTCAGAAACACTATAGCAATTTCATAACACAAACCAAATATGCACGACATCTTTCTTAATCCAAGGAGCAAAACTTTAGAAAGTGAATATAAGTGCTTAGCTCTTAGTGTAAGAAGTTCATGCTTAAATCCTATAAAGACTTTCAAACAAGAGAAGAAAGAAGAAAAAAAAAAAAAGACAATCCTTTCAGAACCTGCAGTAATTTATAGAATTTACTCAGCAGTTTAAGAAAAGGAGAAATAGTCCTGAAATTATATCAACTGTTGCTTTATTATATTGTGTTGTACCTTGAAAATTATTCATTTCTAAAAGGCTCAGACAAGTTCCATTGTAGATTTCAGATTATGCACACTTTTAAAGTGTTTTTCTCAGCACATTTGAGAATAATGTCAGTCACGATTAGCTTTCAAGTACTGCACTCACAGAACTCTTGCTTTGACACTGCCTGTGACAGCGTACGTGACTAGAGCCGAGAGAGAAACACCTGGGCAAAAACGCTCTAATTTTCACACTCCCTTCCACACCTCTACTGTACAACTGTATTTGGTGTATCTGTGAAATACAGATGTCTTTAAGACCCACTGATGTATTTGTCATCTAGCTCCCTTGTCTGCTCATCTATAAAAGCTCAAGAAATTGCAAGACAAAATGAAATAGAAGTAAAAAAATAATAATAATAAAAAATAGACAATAGATACTGTCACCACCTCTAGGTGTATGACAGTGTATGACCTCCATGGATGCATTAGGCTTCTTGCCAGCTATTCCAAAGGCTTATCTGTCAAACAAATGCCTCATAGAAAAATAGGCTGCTAGCAGGCATTTTTTTGCCTTTAAAGATATTACTGCTGCATAGATTAGCATTGATACATAAAGAGATGGAGCAGTACTGTTTCTACAGCCTGAGAGGTGATAAGCAAATTAGTTTTTAAGGAAAATCCAGAACTTCTGAATATAAAGTTATTGTCATATGCCATTCAAATCCCACGTGATGCTCTGCTTCACCTGACTCCTGTTCTGTTGAGAGTAAATCTAGTTCTACTCCTGCTCACATCTGCAATGACTACAATTATGCTTCAGTCCACCCCATGAGCCAAGTTCAACAACACATTTTCAAATATAAATATTTGAAATTAAATATATATATTTAGAAATAAGTAATAACAAATTAAAAAAAAAAAAAACAGCAACAACAAAACCCAAAGAACAAATAAGAAGCTCCAAAATACCACTCTAACAGAACTTAAGGAATGCATCACCCTTAGTTCATCCTCTGACAATCTTTAATTTGGTGCCAACTGAAAAACAAGATTTTTTTTTCACTGAATGGATGGAATGACACTATGCAATCTTGCCAAGGAAAAAAGATAATCCCACATCATAGCATGTAATTAAAACCACATGGTTCCCATAGGAAGAGATCAGACAAACAGATAGTTTGGTGATGGGCACAGGCAAAGAATATGAACAAAACTAGGTAACTCAATGCTTAATAAATGTTATCTTGGTTATGAGGGAAAGGTTTCCAGAACTTTTAAATACTGTTAAGGTATGATGACAAGAGCCCGACTTATAGAAAAATTAACTTATGAGTTTAATTTGTTGGGTTGTTGGTGTTTTTTTGTTGTTGTTTTTGTTTTTGTTTTTGTTTTTTTTCAGAATTATTTCTTTTACAAATTCCTGATGTGTATGACACACAAACAAACAATTACAGACATTTTAAAATGCGTTTTCCAAAGAATCAATTTTATGTTTTCTTTGTTTTTCCACAGATCCTCCTTCCTTTATACTACTATGGCAAAGAACATTTATTCTGCAAAATCAGTTCACAGAACAATATTCTGTGTAGGACTTATTCTATGCAGGCAGTATCTGTTCACCACATGTCAAATTTAACTGTGCTCCCACTCCATTAGTCCAATACTTTTAGATACTGTGCTTTCTGCAACAATCATATCTGCTTAAATGAATCTGTGCTGAATAAGTTCTGTTAATATTTGTAGATTGTCACAACATGTTGAAATCTCAAGGAAATGTTCCAAATTCATTCTTTCTGAAAAGTATTCAGAGAAGGCTAGCGATGGCGGGGAGGGGGAATGGAGACCACAGGACTGAAAGAGAAGATTAGGATAAGTCCAGGAAATCTGGCTGCCATTTATATTTCAATTCTCTAAGTCACTCTGTTAACATAATTATATTATTCTCTTTGAGATTTCTTTAGATTAACATGTATCTTTACCAAGACAACAGTATAACGTTGCTGGAAACAAATGCTGCTTTAATAAGCTAAAATCTGTCACACACAAATTAATAAAAATACAGGTATGCTTTGAATATTCTACTCATTACTTTATCCGTATGTATAAAGATCGGTAAAGGCAGAAAAATACACACAAGTCTGCAGCTCATAAATTTTAGGGATTCTTTCCTGATGGCATACCTTTGCCTGACAGAAGGGGAGAAATATCTTTGTGAAAAAGGGTTATCCTCCTACATAATTCTGGCAGTAAGACTGAGCAGTACAGCAAGCCCGTCTCAGGAAATGTGAACATTAGTATGCTTTTTAGATATTCAAATCCTCCTGGATTTATGAACTCACACTTATTAGTCTGTTTGAAGCTTATTCAGCTCATTTAACTTCTGCTGTGGTTTTCTGATGACTTCTGCTGAGAGGGTAACAAAAGCTGCTTCTGACAATACTGGCCACTCTAATCTGAGTTGAGCTGAAGCTGCCAGCTAGTACTGGTGTAGAGAAGCAACAGTGTGTGCTGAAACTGGCAGCTTAATTTTTCAATGCTGCTATCTGCGGTACTTATAAAAAGCTGAGCAGAAAGACAGAAAGTACAGTTCTGCAGCACAAACTGAGCAGAAAGATGGGACAGAGATATAGCGTCTATTTTGTTCTAATTTTACTACTTCTACTTCAAGCCCTGAAAGTTAGGAGCTGAGCTATAAAACAAAGACTGATACAAGTTTTGTAAATGGTCCCACAAGCAAGCTCCACACAGCCTAGTCTCCTGATGACTAGCAAGGCCTCATCAAGACATTTCTCAGTTTGATGGTAAGCCCATGCTCATTCTAGCCAACTCCAGACAAGCTGACAAAACTAAACTCAGTGAGCCAGAGTTCCAAGCAGCCTCCAATCAGTTTGAGACAACCTGACATACTGCTATAAGAGTAGCGACCCTGGGGGTGTTTAAGGGAAGGTTGGACCTGGCGCTTAGGCTGCCCACACAGCTTAGTGGGCAACATTTGTAGTAGGGGGATGGTTGGACCAGATGATCTTGGAAGTCTTTTCCAACCTAAATGATTCTATGATTCTATATTCTATAAGGAATTGCCCTCCACTTTCTCAGAACAGACCTGAACCATCAAAAGATCTGTGAGAACAGAACCCAAAATACCCCTCAAAAAGCGGACTCAGACAGCCTTCAAGCTATAGAAAACTCAGAGGCAAACAAAGCCACAGCTGCAGTATTGACTGCTGCCTATCAGCACAACCAAACAGAAAACATCTGGGACTCCAGTTAGCAGGGAATTTCAACATCTGTTTTCATCAATGATATTAACCATACCCCTAAATACCCTGAAAAACACTAGGTAAAACAACTAATAATCGCTAACATTAACAAGAATAATAAGGTTGTAGAATTAGTGGTCCTCCTCTTAGCAAGCTAGTTGAGGAAAAAAAAAAAAAAAAAAAAAAAAGAATAAAAAAGCCCAAGCTATGACAATTTTAATCTTTTCCCATTCAGGTTTCAAGACCAGACATGATTTTCGTTATATCATTCTACAACCATTTTTTATTAGGCAGTAATGTAGTACTGTGAAATTTACCTCTCTATTCAAGAAGCTGGACTCAAATGGGTGAATTTTACTTCAAAGACATAATAACAAACACAAACCTTCAGTACAAAGCAAGTTTAATTTAGAATTTCTTCAATTTCGTTATAGACAAACCTATAAAACTCTATCATGCAATCAAATTATGTCTTCTAAATGCTGAGAAAGCACAAGTTAGAGATCATTAGTTTTTATGACATCTAAGGATTAGTTTTTGATAAGACAAGAATACAGGGTACAGAATTTCCATTATTTCTTTTTGTCCTAAGGATAAGATCTTTTGAATTAGCTAGGTATTTGGTATGTTTGACCAGTGCTCAAATAGCCCAGGAGAAATCTGGGAAGAAGTAGAAGAAATTGTTTGAGACCAAAGAGAATAAGATTTTTTTTCCAAAAAAAAATCTGTAAGAATCTTTCAGATTTTGTGAATAATATATAATATAGACCTAGCAAAATCCAAGGGATTTAATCTGGCTGGAAATACTTTTATTCTGGTTATTTTTAACAATAAGAGTTAGATCTGGAATTAAAACGAAGTATCATGTTGCTAAGAGAAGAATTTTTATCAGTAGTGGTTTCTACCCATATATTCCAATGGCTAAAGGTACTGGCTTGAAGTGAATTTTCTCCATCTTTAAATGATACATATGTTGGAAGCACATCCTGTGAAGTCATCAACAACCTGGAGGCAATAGGGACCAGTCATCCCTGGTTAAATCATCCTACTTTACATCTACATGAAATTAAAACATTCATTTAACCTTAGAACCTAGGACATGCACTCCAAAAGGGAATTTCTTTTTTGTCAGTTTTGTACATGACATCCAAGTTCCCCATCCTTGACCTATCCTCAAATGATCAGGATGTTGTTTTAGAATGCTGAATTGCTTCACCATTCAATATTTTTTCTTTTTTTTTTTTTTTTTTTTTTTTTTATGGTGCAGCCAAAGCTAATTTGACCCAATTTTGCAAATACTGATAGCAGTTAGAAGCTGGACTTTTAGGTGAACAAATGTCTTCCCAAAGCAAATATTACCCAGCTCTACATAAAATACTAGTTTCAAAATGTGGACTCTCTTCCATGGCACACTGAACACCAATATGATATGCCCAGCCCATTAGACAGTCACCTGACATTGCTCCCAGTTCAGGGCTTACATGCTGTTTAGGGTCCAATATAATTTATTCTCACTTCTGGTAAATGTCATCCATAACTGAAATTGAGACCACCTGCCTTTTTTTTTTTTTTTTTTTGGTATGCAGAATGAAGTACAACAGGTAATTTTTTACACCTGTTCAGAGAGACTTGGCCTCTCTCAGTCTAGAACAAGAAGCTTTTGAAATGTGTAATACAGTTAACTTTTAAAGTGACCAGAATAAAGATTTTTCTCTATAAATCAACTACATTTTTTTTTTAAAAAAAAAAAAAAAAAAAAAAAAAAGGAAATCAGTGTTACGTTTGCAAATTCAGCTATGATTGACATAAGATTGACATTCCAAGTATTTAAACTGAGATGTGAAAGACATCTAGAATAAGAGTACTTGTAGGTTTTCCCCATTTTCCTTAGAATTGCAACCACTGCTTACTTTAGAGTATTCCTGTTTAAGTGAGCTTCAGGATAGACTTTGTTCATTTATGAGATGCATGCATTTCTTCGTGCTGAAATGACCTCATGTCACTATTGTGTATTTAGTGATAAGAAGGTCTCATTCCAGCAGTAATGCCATGTGGAATGCATTACTCAAAGGCCTATTAAGTATAAAACATTCAGCATTTATTTACCATATTCAGAGAACGGAGTCCTTAAAAGGTTATTTAGGCTATAGCGCAGAGACTAAAATATATCTAGCATCCCATTGATTTGACAGTCTGCCATAACTGTCTCGTATAGTCCTAATTAGAACACAATACACACACACACACAACCTTCTGGGAAAACATTACCAATTACAAAAAGCCACAACAAAAATTGCTTCTGACAAAATGCTTTTGACAGCCATTACACACATATTGTTATAATTCTGTGGGATACCTACTGTAAATGGAAGGTATGCATCTTCCTCAATCTATGAAAGGTAATGTTAGATTGAATAAAAATCAGTATCTTAGGCCCAGCCACCTATGGAACACATTGCTGACTTCAGCTTTTGCTGAACCTTTCATCTTGAAAAGAGGGGGAGGAAGATTGCTTGCCATTTGTCTTTATCAATAGAACCCATACATCTATTCAAATCAGAAACGGCACTTGGTGGGACGAAAAAGAAAAATGCTTTCATGCCTTCATTGCCATTGAAAATATAACAGCTCCACCCTGAGGCAGAAACCAGTGAAGTAGAAGGCGCAGAAATGCTGAAGTATTAGAGAGTAGACAGACACAACAACCTAAACATAAAGCAACATCTTACAAATGTCCCTTCACTCTTATTTTCTTAGCATAAAAGCATCCCCTATGTGCATGTTTTAGGATGAAGTTAATGCCAAAATTAAATTTATATCAATTAAACACAAAGTTTAAAGAACAGCTCCCAGGGATAATCAAATAAAACATGGCCTGACAGAACTACTCCTTCAGGAGTGGTAAGTACTCAAATTTCTCTTTGATTAGGGTACACAAGAAAGTTTCAGACCATTAATTTCATTATTTCATTCTTCCTAAATGAACAGTAAAAAGATGAACACGTTTCAGTGTTTTATCTGAATCAATATTCAAATATTTTAAGTTAATTTTCAATATGTGGAAAAGCATTGCCAGTAAGTAATTTGTTCATCAAGAATTACTGAAATTGTTTAGTTTTAAACTGGTTATTTTAAAAACATCAATGCAAAATATCAAAAATATCAAATTCTTCGGTCTACTTCAGCTTTTATTTTTGAATAACAATGTATAAGTATTTAGAACCTTTCTAGTTAATCCAAATTACATGAGTAAGTCAAGGCAGACATAACAGAACCTCCATCACATTTAACTGGATAATCATTATGATAGTGAGATAGATTTATTACAGCACTAGTGATAGATTTGGTTGAAGAGCAGCAATAACTGGAAACATCATTTGTAGTAGGAAAGCAGAATGAGCTATAGATGTAGTAGAAATTGATGACAGAAGAATGAAGGAGATTAATAACCAGTTCAGTTAACAGCTATAAAGCCAAGATGGCCCATTAGTGGTTGATTTGAGTAAAGAGTGGAGTTTACTGTTCTGGAAAAAAAAAAAAAAATATATATATATATATATATTTTTATATATATATATATATAAAATTTACCGGGGACTGACAGCTGGACAACTTTGTGAACATGCTTTCAATGAATAGGAAACTGCAGATATGAAAGAAAAGAGATAAAAAGAGGCTGAAATTTTGTGTTATTTAAGAGAACAAGAGTTCTGTCATTAAGATTTAAGGGAAAAATTTCACCCTTGGGATAAATGTATGACTCCATCTTTATTTTCAAGTATACAGCAACTCTAGTCATGACCTTATCAGCTTTAATAGGAGTCCTCTAGGACGGTAAATTGTAAGTACTGTAAAATAATTGACCAATTTTATAAATTATTTGCATCTAATAACCTTTGAAGCCAATGAAAAACTTTATTGAAAAAGCCATTTGACTAGTCCCGAGATGACAGCAATACAAATGAAACTCTCAAGCTGGATAAACAGCAGTTATTGACACGTAAAAAAACTGTTTTTTTTTTTTTTTTTTTTTTTAATGTATTTCAAATCACTTAATCAATGATAGTCCAAACCATGACTCTTCTCAAAAGTTGTATGGTAAACCCACTAACTTTGAGTGCCAAATTATTTGATTTCTAATTTTATTAAGGGAAACACAATATTATCGTGATGTGAAAATGCAGTACAAAAAAAAAAAACATTTAGGTTGATTTTAAAATTCAGTCAGCATCCATAATTTGCAATGCAATCCCTTTTATGGTTTATTAAAATAAGTGTTAGTGAAACATAATTTTAATTCTATACAGCTGAACAGCCTCATATAAATTTATGAGTGCAACAGATGTTTCTGCTGGCTCATTTAGACTGCTTCTCCTTACATTCCCCTCAGCTGATGAGGTGCCCTTCTATGTTACAAGGAATTCCTTTTACATCACAGTGGTACAGCTGGTTAAAAAAACATCTGCACTCATAAATGCCTGGATTGTATTTAGCCACACTACACAGAACTTGAGAATACCTACTGAAAGCTGGAGATAGGCCCTTACGTGATACTGGATGACATCTGCACACATCCAACAGTTAAGTGACGGACTATCTGTTGCTTAATACTCTCAAAATAAGTCAAAGTGGGATTCTACCAGCATTTGTTCTGTGGTGGCCATTTGGACTGGCATATGTTCAACATCTGATTTAACCTTTGTTCTTTTTCCTCTCTAATCAATGTAGCTTGCCTTTACTAAATGGCACACCACTGTACTGGTTGTAAGCAAAAGGAGGAAGCCTGCCCTCTTATTTTTTTTATTTTTTTTGAAAAAAAAGAAAAAAAAAAGTTACATTAATAAATCCTGCACCATTGGTTAAATTAGAGTGCAGTAATTCACATGTAAAGTCTATAACTTTCTTTCTGTTGTTATAGTGCAATGGAGCTCTAACCCACACAACTGGGTTCCCACTGCCAGGCAAAAAATTGTTTGTTCCCTTTTGTGTTTTAGGTGTTCTGACCCTTGTGAGTCTCAATTAACTCCACTGTTAAATATTCAGCAGTAGCACCAGTTAGCCAAAACAGGTTAAAACCTACTGCAGCTTACCTCTCTGCCCACTGTACTCACTTCTGTTAAATACTCCAACTCCCCTACCTAAAAGATGAAATGCTACATTTCTACTCCTTGACTGAGCCTAAATACCGGCTTTCCCACTTTTCCTATACTTTTTTTCCCCTCCTCAAAAACAAGTTACTTTTGCAAGTGTTATAGCTTTTAAATTTGTTCTTCTATCATCTGAATAAGGAAAAAGCACATATAAAAGCAGTTGTACTGAAGCACTTTTACAAATACAGAAATATTTAGGATAACTTTTTAGCGTTTGGTCAGTTCTAGTCTCATATGAAGCTTCCCATGAAAGTTAGAATCCAAACTTCTCTAATCCACTATACCTAAAGAAGTATAATTTTAAATGCAATTTAAACTTGTGCTGAAACTTCCAGAAGTTCAAAACATTAAATTTTGCTCCATATTCAAGTTACATATTACTCTCCTCTATAATGAAATACTGACCACCTCTAACAGAGAATTATGACAGTCTGCAGCAAATCTGCATTTCAAAACATACTTTTCTCCCATAAAGGAAGCGCACATAGTTGAGATAAATCTGAAAGGCAGCAAATGCCTATCATTTGTGGTTATGTAAGTTTTGAAAATAAAAACAAGCAGACAACAACAGACTGCAAAAATGAGACTGTGAACTGAAAAAAGTATCTATAAAGCTTCTCTAATACTGTGAATTATACCCACTCCTTTTTCTCTGAAATGCTGTTTCTTTTCCCCACTGGAATCTTTAAAATAAAATCACTGAGACTGAAAATCTTTTGTCTATGAATATACTTCTGTCTGTCTTTTGGAATGCAATGAAAAGCCTCCCTCAGATGCTCACTTTTACATGCTATTTGCAGTTCTTGCAAATATTATATTATTTTTTTGCTCTTATTAGTAGGCCTGCACAGGGAAAAATACTCTTCTAATTACTACACTTCAAGAACTGAAATCTCTGATGCTGTGCACATCTCACACACTTACATATTCTGGTGTTAGGTTTTGGTGACAAAATGGACTGTGGTCTT
This sequence comes from Nettapus auritus, assembly GCA_011076525.1. NCBI lineage: Eukaryota > Metazoa > Chordata > Aves > Anseriformes > Anatidae > Nettapus > Nettapus auritus. Next base: position 36,555,298 of record CM021768.1, on the reverse strand, counting down.
GCTGTTGAACCAAGATTTTTGATTCAAACTTTACTTCATACTGACCGCAGATGAGCAGAGCACAAAATGAACACCAACACCAGACACATTAGTCATATCCTGAAAAGCTGGTGTGCCTTTACCATCCTAAGTTAGGAGGCATTCTAGGCACAGATAGACCATTACTGCCTGATGGACCTGAACAAAATTCATTCAGCCATATGTTTTCCAAAGAACTCAACCAATTAAGGAACAGTGACCTCTCCTACCAACATAAAGGGCAGTGTAAATAATCCATTAAGAGAAATCCATTAAGAGAAATAATACATTAAGAGAATAATCCATAAGGAAGATTCTGGACTAGCCAGACCTCAAAAGTCCCAGGTTATTTCCAGTAAGCTGCCATGTGAATCCAGTTTCCTATTGTTTCTGCAGTTAGCATTTATGTTTAAGGCTTTTAAATCTGAAAGTTTCTTCAAGAATGCTTGAGAAAGATAACTACCCATATGGAAATGAAATCCACTTAGGTTTCAGTATTTCTGAACACAAGCTGGAAGTCAGTTAAAATTAATTTTTGTGATTGTAAAGGACACTCATGGTTAGAGCACACACTAATAAAATGGAGATCAGTTGGGTTAATACACCACAGAAATGCACTGAAATTCTTCTGTTTACCATAGAACTTTGGTAAGTGTCCTACTTCATTATTATGCTGGGCATCATTTACATCTCCTCTTTCATGGAATCAAAGGTAATCAGCATGTAGATTGTTAAGTACTTAATACTTTTATTGAATAAATATATATGATGTATAATACTACTATAATATGCACTACCATTATATACTACTATATACATATGTGCATGTATGTATTAATTTATATTTATTAATGATTTTATTTTTTAACATATACATATGTTTTTATATCTCACAGGAAGCTGTAATTTTATGGTCTTTTTTTTCTGGAGGATTCAGCCTCATCTTCTAATGATTAGGCAGCTCGGACACATGAAAACATATAAATTCCCTTTTTGCCAAATGATGTTTCTCACATAGATCATATTATATGAATTCTGTAAGGCAAGAGTGATTCACAGTGGTAAAGAAACTGGCCCCATATTTTAAAAGTGTTGAAAAGATGGTTGTCCAGATTTTCTGTAATTGGTGGCAGAAGATATAGTCAGGCTCACTCTTCATGTTAGCTGTCAAATACTTTAAATATTGGTTTTTAGATTTTTCTTGCTGTTCACAGTGAAAAAAAAAATGAACTAAAATCTAATTTCTATAAAGAAAAATACATATGAACAATGCAACATATGGACAATGCATTCAACACATGGTCCATAGAGAATAATTATTTTTTCCCCCTTTATTGGTATACAGAATTTTATGGATATTCAGACTTCTTTAAAAGAGATCTGGTAGTGATTTGTTACTGAGCAAGAGACAGAACTCATCTGAAGTAGATGGAAAGCTGTTTTATTTATATTGTAAGGAAGAAAACTTATCTAAGAAAATGTGACGTATATAATTTTGCCATTACTGTTGTAAACGGGTTGTTTAACCAGTTGTTTACATGTGCCATTTTGAGCATCAAGTCATAGAGGGAGAAGAAAACAACTATCACTCCTTTTCTGGAGTTACACATCTTAAAGAAATGTGTCCTTGAACAGGAAATTACAGTAGTTTTGTTAATTCTAGGAGTCTGATCTACTTAAATAAGTACTACTGGTGAATAAATGTCTGACAAGGCTATCAAAACAGAGGCAGAGCTAACATTAACATTTACAGTAGTGTCAAGATGTTGAGTCTACCTGTCAGATGGTAGTCTTGGCTAAGATAGATGCTTAAAACAAATTTACTTGTCTCCAGCCCTTCTTTGGGGGAGCAAAATAATGTACTCATGAGCCAAGAACAGCCTATCCCACACAATATCATACCTCACATTTTATTTCAGTGATCAAGAGAGAGCTAACTACACTTTTGTTATAAAACAGTTTCACTGTTAGCTCTGAAATATTTGTTTTCAGCACAAATCCTCCTTTTCAGAAATCAAGTGCTCAGAAAATATTTACAGGGAAAAAAAAAAAAAAAAAATCCAGATTTCATAGTATTGTCATTACAATTTACAGAATAATTCCACTGAAAAATTGCCTTTGGTCCTCAGGAAGCACAACTTTGACCCAGTCTTTCTTCATAAAGATGGTTGATGGTTTTACTTAGCAATGTTACATACATACTTCAAGCTTACTTGTAAAACCGTTGTTGGGAAATTGATATGTTGTACGGGTAACAGATTCAGGAAGAAAGTCATCTTCCTTTAAAAAATGCTATTTCACACGTAGAGCTAAATTCAGAGATTATTAGAGGAGTATTGCTCAGTTCTGAAGTACTTAAGCAGCTGGAATTCAGGCCACAAATATATCATGTATTTATCATGTGTTAAGAGGCTTGTATTTGACCTATTATATATGTAGATTAAACCTTTTAAATTTACTCAGGTTGTCCAAAATTTAAGATTTTCTTTACAGAAAACCATTGTCTAACATATTCACTTTCCAGGTCTGCCAACCGACTGAACACAATAAGGTTAAAAATCTCATTACTATATTAAATCTAAAACCTTATTATGTACACTGAACACTTAAGTTTTAAACCTAGAAAATTTGGCTCTTATTGTACAAAACTAATCAGCACGATAAAGTAGAATACAGAACGCAGAACAGGGTGGATCTTGTACACGGGAATAATTCATTGTACAGGTGCAATCCAGACCAACAGCAACTTAACAAAAAAAAAATATATAAACACAAGAACTTTTCCTTGCATCTAGAAAGCCTGTAAGATCTGAACAACTCTTTCTTGACCACATTTTCTTTTAAATCCATGAAAATGCTGCAGCAAACTTATAATGGGAGATATTTTCAAACACCTTATGAATTTCACTAAAGGATGATACAAGAAAAACAAAACAGAAATTCTGCTTGCAGCTTTTGCCTCATTAGTTTCAGATTTAAACATGAAGCTTATTTGTTAAGCTTTTGAAGGGTCTTGTAACAGGGAAGCAAGTTTAAAAAAATAAAAATATAGAGGTTTCTTTGAAAAGAAGAGTTGTAATATAAGATGACCTTGCTCTAATATTCTGCATTTTAAACATTAATAAGGTTAATATTAATAACTGTACAGGAAGAATAATTATTTAATAGTATTGAAAAATATTAGTAATTATTGTGTATTGCGAATCTGAGTTAAAGCCTTTGTAAGAGAAAAACTAAAGATAAATTTGTACATACTTACTGAATTACTAGAGCCCCAGCAAATTACTGTGGATATCCAGGCAATCATTCACCTGCTGCCATTAAACTAAAAAAGAACAGTTACCTTGGCAACCGCAGTCTCTCATATTACTGTGTTATTTCCAAGACAAAAGTCAAAAAGAAAAAATTGCCAGAAAATCTTCAGATTGGGTTGCTGAGGCCATGCGAATTTTACATTTTCATTAGCAATGCCCTTAAGGACCTTATGGCCAGCTTGTAAATGAGGCTATCCTAATTTTCAATTACATATAAAATAAATGCATTTTCATAGTATTAAATGAAATGACATCCAGGCATATTCTCCATCTTTGTTAATATATGTAGGGAGGATTTTTTTTTTCCTTAGCAGTAAAAATATACAATGAAATTATGCATTAGGTACCCAAAGCAATCCATAGACAGAAGGTAAGAAGGGACGGTGATTGGTGACCATAGGATGTGTGCCGCTCACACTCTGGAGTGTCCCTGTGACTGAAGATGCTGTTGGCATTACTCAGACATAGCAGAAGATTCACTTCCTTGCCTGCCCTGTAGCTACAGGGTCTCCAAGTGCATTTTCCTAGCTGCAGACCAAAGCCTGACCAAGTCCTTCCTGCAGCCAGCACTTTCCTGATGTGTTCCCAGGTGTGTACACGGAGCCTCGGCCAGCTCATAATTCTCCTACCCACTGCTCCCTACTGTGCTCACATCCCACTTACTTACAACAATCAGATCACATAACAGCTTTCAGATCACGTTAAAGCATTCTAGCTCTTTTGCACAACAAGTGTTTGGAGACAGGGCAATAATACTCTCAAAGACTCACATTTATAGGCACTTATATGAAAATTTCCACTTTCTCAACTATACACACCATTTTTGACAGAAGCCATTTTAGCACATGCACTTGAAATACAGAAATGAGTTGAAGTACTTGTGCTTCTAAACTGAGGGGGAAAAGGGCCAATCTGAACTCAAATACCTTGGATTAATATTTTTTCCTGATATGTTTACAGACATTTTTCTATCACTATCTACATGCCCAGATGTAATGTTTGAAAATGTAATCCCAACTCCATTTAGACCAAATCATTTAAGCTCCTTTTCCCTGATTGTAGCAGGGTAATGCCTCTCAGATTTAATTTACATGAGGAAAAACTATTTAATCAGGTTCCCCTGAAGATTCTAAAATGGCACCATATTTTATCAAAAATAGATAGTTACTACATATTTTATAATTTCTACAGAATTGTATAGAATGTACTACAAGATACTGGCTGTCATCATCTACTGACTGCATCACACACACATATCACATCAGCTGAGATCTGCAGAGATTTTTAGGAGTTTTATGAAATATTTTAGTTTTATCACTAATTTACTCTTCCCAAGGAAGAATAAAAAACTTTTTATGGAGGCTGACAGAAAATTAAGAAACTGTGAAGCTCATTTTAAAACCAAAAAGGTAACAATTATTAACAACAACAAATTATTTTTTTGAAATGGGGAACCTCTTACTTCTGCCACTGCTGCTATGTACTTTATGTATTATGTTGTAACACTCATATCCAAAAGCCCAATTAGAATTTCCAATCCAATCTTGTCAGAGGTTAACAAATTAAATTAAATTAAGTTCCTAAATCATACGGGGAACAGCTGCTGCTTCTATTTCTACATAAATAAACGTGCTTATATACATTGACCTTTTTAAAGAGAAAAAGAGTGGAAAAATAACTGCATAAAATCTTACAGGTATAGATTATTTAGCAATTAATTGTTTAGACAACGAGGATGTGGTATATCAAGAATTATACTACAGGATACAAAGTTATCTAGACAAATTTCTGTATAGCCATTCTTCCACTGAATGTCACTGATTTCCCATTTGTTGACAACACAGAAAATAGCTTTTGTACCTATTGATGTTTTCAGCTGAGACAACTGAATTGTTGTCAGATGGGCATGACTTGGAACACATTTTCTGTTTAAGATTTTTGGATGCACTTCGCACATGAAAGGATTTCAGTAATTGTGGTCGTGGACCTACTCATTGCACAGGTTACATGGGTGCTATTAAATTACTTTATCCCAGTGTTTTCCTAGAGCTAATGAAAATATTACCTGAAACAATTTAAACTCTTCGTAAAATAAATAAGTAAATAGATAAAAGAAAAGAAACCCCTAATCTCCCTCTACCCTTTCACCATACAAATGATCAGAAGCAAAACTACTAAGTGAATTTGAATGGTTTTGTTTTGGGTTAGACACCATATTTTCCTTCTTGTATATGTATATATTTTAGATATAGAGAACTTTAGATCTACAGACTTAAACTATTATTTTCCACTTACACAGTAAAACAACAACCTAAGGTTCTTAGAAATCATACATAACCTGCAGTAAAGTTTCTCTTACTTTCCTAATTGACCATTGCACTACGCCTCACATTCTCATTATCTGACCACCACACTGGATGTTAAAGAGAGTCAGAAACAACATTTTTCAGGAAACACAAGTCATCAATTTTTAGGATCTTACTTAAATGTCAGAAACATAGGGTTTTTATTATTATTGCTTATTTGAAATAGGGAAACAGTTACTGACCTACTTTTTGTACATGCTAAAATTGAGATTTTGTTCTTTTCCTGACTTTGCCCTTGTTCTACTTTATATAAATAACACCATTCAAAATATTGTGTTTTTATTCGGAAAATAACTCTTTATTATCTTTGCTATTTTTTATGGTCAGTGCTGGTTTTGTTTTGTTTTTTGTTTTCTTCTACTCTATGGATAAAGTATTACAGAAATTTATGATTCGTACCACTCCATGACATGAATGGGAGGGAAACTCTTAGTGTTATTGCATACTGCTTTTATTATTACTCTTACACTTGTATTCTTTTGTTTTCATTAGGTAAGCCACTGGAAATAGCCACCCTCTTTTACAATGCTGCCACCCAGTAATGTAGATTGGAGTCCTGGGAGTCCCCTATCCAACTTGGTGAGACATGAAACAGAAAAAAAATATATATATATAGCCAGTGAAAAAAATAATCTCTACAGTATTATTACTCATCCTCTAGCCTTGTTTTTTTGTGGTGGTGGTAGAGTTTAGTATCTTTTTTACTACCCTGTCAGTCTTTGCTGGAACCTTAGTGTACTGGCAGCTAGCCCTGGAAACCAAGCCATAATGAAGTGAAGTCAAAAGCAAATTTTTCTTGTTGTTTGAATTGTTCTAAGAATTATTCTGGGCTAGAATTTTGAGATGTTATTCATGTGACAAAGTAAGAAGATCAAGAACTTTCCACTACTTGTAAGAGCAGAGATATATTTGACCTTTTCATTAACATATTATTTCTATGTTATTTCTATTTGCTAGGGGCATATTACAGATCATATTCATGCTTTTACTCAGAAGTGCATATTATCAATATTTCACTAATTCCTAGTTGCACAGTCCTCCTAACTCCAGAAGCATATTCCTCAAGTACGGACAGAAATTCAAAGAGAATTACCCGCACAAATCAATAAAAATTAGGCATGTGAATTAACATTTGTATATTTTATATCTTTCTATATTTTTAGATGAAAGAGGACTGCTTATTTCCATACCAAATTTGGATTACTGATCTGACCAATTTCACAGGGTGTTTCAAATACATTATTTTATTTTTTATATTTTTACACTTTGTACTTTGGCTTCCTTTAAAAGAATGAACCTACGTCTTGCTTTTGAAATAAATCAAGAACCTTGTGCACAGGAGTATCAAGTAATTTAGTTTGTCCAAAACACCACAGTTCTATAAGAGACGGATTGCGAATTCGCACCGATGAGAATAATAGTGGAATTTTGCCTTTAATACTACTTTTCACCTATAGCTGTCTAACATTTAATGTGCATTAGCATTGTTACAGCTATTTTACAGGCGGTTAGCTACAGCACAGGGGAGATGAAGCACCTCTTTCATTACTCTTAGCTGAATGACAGAGCAGTGAAGAGAACCCAGACAACCCCCCATACCCCACCCTTATTCGAGTCTGATACATTGCTAAGCCATACTTCACTGATTGGAATATTATTAGAAGTGCCTTTTCACGCAATCACTGATGACAAAGGATTCAAAATCAGATCAAAAGTCATTATATAGAAGTTATACCACAGAACTCAATTTTAACTTCATTAAAGTAACAAAATGCCTGACAACTGGAACCATCCACTCTGATGTGTCTCAGCTTCAGAAAATGCATGAAATAATTGGAAACCCAAACTTAGGACTGCTGCTACATTAATACAGTTGATGAGGGATAAATTATCTGGTACTGACATAGTTAAAAACACTGAAATGCAAGGCTGCAGAATTAAAAAGTATGCAATAGTTCGTGAAATTAAGTAACGTGAGTGTTGAAGACTGAAAGAACATCATTAAGAGTACATGGAGCCTCCAGCAGCATTCAGTCCTGAATACTTTCAAGAAATTCTGAGGTGATTTTAGCAAGCAATGACACGTGTAGAACCTATATTTAGTAAGTTTTCATCATCTGGTACCAAATTCTGCCAATTTATAAAATTATTTATAAAATTAATCAAACTCAGCATACATTTCACAGCATACTTATCCTAAAGCCCACAATCAACCTCTGCCATGCCATTTATTTTTATTCCTGAATCATGTAACTTTGACTCTGCAATTCCCATCTAAATAGCTCAAGTCAAAGGCTTCAGAATATGACTTTTTATAAAGCAAAACAATATTATGCAATAAAGTTACCAATTTCAGGTGATATAACTTTCCTTTTCCATGTTTGATCTCCTAAATTTATTTTAAATATATTTAAAAAAAAAAAAAAAAAAAAAAAAAAGCTATCTGCCCTTTCTTTACATATTTTCTTTGATAGCTTTTTGTGTTCTCCTTAAATAGCACTGTTGTATCAAGTAGTTCATAGGTTTGGTGGTAGCAGTGCTTCAACATCATCAACAGAAGAAAAAATTTAAAAAAATAAAAGCTTTCTTTCCCTATAGAAGTTAGCCTTTTTTTGGATAAACATATTAATTAAAACTAGAACTGTTTTAAACTTCAGCCAGTTTTACAACATGCTCTGATTTTACTCTTTCTTATGTAGGGATTTGTGTGATGATTCTGACATCACTCAGAATATATAGCTAGGCTGAAGAAAAGTATACTTCCAAACCAGAAACAAAATTATGAATATTTTTGACTGGTTTGAAATAAGTTTGTTTTCAGGCTATTTGAAGCTTTAAGAAAAATATCATTGTTCCAATTTCCTATTAATCTAATTTATAAAAATACTTCTGATATTTGATGCACTGTTTCCTCTTCAAATTCTTGTCATTTCCATCTCACATGCTCTTCACAATATTTATTGTTGTACAGCTTATATTCTGCAGAAAGTCATGTGACATAATTAAGTGAATCTCCTGTCAAGAACAAAGGGCTTACTCTAAATTTGACAGTTTTCAGAAACTTGGAAAATATTCCTTTAGGAAGAATTTAAGATAGTTATTTCTCTTACTGAGATCATTCAAAAATTAGAAACTTTTCCACTGAAGTGTTAATCTGTTTCTTCTCTTATGCAACACTTGAAGTCACAATTCTTTTTATAAGAGTGGAACCATTTCCACAGAACACAAAATTAGGATCTCACAAAGGTGTAGGTTTTTGTGAATAACAAAGCTGTCAATTTGACCTTCTGCAGTGATGTTCTCATTTTAATATTTCCGATAATTACAAAAGAGACAAATTCAAAGCCAGTTCCTACATCATATTTCATAGATGGGATCAAAGGAAATTTCCAGGTTTCTAAAACTGACACTGTTAGCTGAGTTAGCATCACTAGGCTCATTGCAGATCAACTGATAATTTTCTTACCCACACTAATGAACCTGGGTTCACTACAGACCTAAGATATTTGAGAACTCTACCACTAGTTCTGATTTATTCTGATTGTGCACTAGCCTAATATAATTCTGACTCAAGTTTAAAACATAAGGAAAAATTGGTGTCACTGAGGAAAGAACAAAACAGAATAGTCATATTTTTTATTTTATTTTTAGGGTATTTTAATATTTCAAGCGAGAAAAAGTCAATATGTATTAAGACAAATATTACATGAACTTTAAAGCTAATGTATCATGGAAAAAAAAAATAAAAATAAAAAATAAAACTTTGAACTAGCATTTAGCTCATTTCCTTTGATTCCCAAATCTTCTGAAGCAATATGGTCATTTTTATCAATGTAAGAAATCTGAAGTGTTGCTTGTTTTCTACTATCACTAATTATTTCTATTGTCTTACAGATCCAGAACATTTTCCTGGATCCTTAAGATAGAACTTGATTCTCACAGGTGAATCCTTATTCAGGATTTTATCAAAATATAACCATATTTCATCCTAAATTGTTCTGGAATAGTCACTTAATGTTCAAAATAAAAACAGCAGCAGCTACAAGATACCTTATAGTAACTTTTTTCAACACTAAGCCTAAAACCAAATTGTTCGTATGAACAATCCCTCCATTATTCCTTGAAAAAATACTTGTGGTCTTATGCCTTATTCTGTGCATCATTATCACAGTTCTACACCATGGAAACATTAACCCTCAGTAGAAAGAAAGATGGCAACCAATATTAAAATCTGCCACTAAGAATGATGTTTCAAAACAGATTGCAGCACTCAAATTGTGCCTGATTTTTCTAGCAGTTTTCAGTAATTGGTTAATAATATTCCCATTTTCACTGCACAGGAATAGAAAACAGACAGGTTGTCCTGTTCTCCATTTTGGGTCTTTGAGAAATTACCTCTCATCAGAATGTCGAACCTGTTTTAATTGCTTTAATGCAAGAAAGAAGCATCCCTACCAAATTATTCCACTTTGCCCCATGCATTTCAGCTGTGCGTCTGTAACACTGGAATCCCAAAATGTTTCCTCATGTCGCAGTTTAACAGAAGCAAAAATGCACCATTAATCATTTTCTGTGTATTTTTCACAACACATGCTTTTTCAAGCTGCTGTTGGAACAAGGCGTTCTCAAAAGCAATTTAGTTTACAAAACAGTGCTTTTCCTCACTTCTCATCTCCTTTCTATATTGGCTTAAAATGGGGTATTATATAGAAAGGATGCCAAGATGTTGGCAGCATAGCTTACTGTTGTGTACCTACACAGAACTCAGAATAATATTCTATGAAGCATATGCAGTCTGGAGAACATTGTGTGATTCAACACCCAAAAAAATCCCAGTGTCAATTAGTACATTGTTTCTTCAACATGATGTAAGGATTTCCACTTTTCTTTCCCCCCACTTTTTTCTTTCCCCCCACTTTTTCAGTGCTCAGGTACTTAAGCCTTAGACCTGTAACAATTAGTGTATATACCGCATAACACATACAAGTTTCCCAGCATCGTGAAGAGGAGCAGTACAAACAAATGCTGAAACACAACTGTTGTTGGGACAACCAACTGAAAGTCTTCAAAACCATCTAGGAAAGCCATTAATCCAGGAGTTGTTACATAGTAGTTACTATGCAATAAAAGACTTTACTACAGCATTCAAACAAACCAATGATTGAACACTACCACGTCAGCTTACTATGGTTGCCCCCATAGTCATAACTATTTTTTTTTTTCTTAATAATAAAATTAAAACACACACACACACAAATAAATAAATAAATAAATAAATGACAGTTAGGGCCACTGTGCCTCAGTCTTCCTTTCCAGTGACTACTTTTATCACCTACTGTCCAATGCCAGAAGTAGTGAGAGAGTACATGACTCACCTCAAGCAAGTGCTCCAAGTTAGAGCCATGGACTTCCCCACCACCTGCTCTGCTCCGCTCTTCTCCTCTCCACCCCATATATACTGCACTCCTTTTTTGCACAGTTTAAATGGAGAGTGTCTCAGCACCAGGAAGGGCACAGAATTTCAGCTATCCTTCAGAAAGCAGGGGTTTGGGTTTTTTTCATTAACAAGTTAACAGATAGGAAGTCTGCAGAAAAAAAAAACAGGCAGTTGGCACCTTTTCCAAAGAACAGCCAGAGGTGTATGTATGATGTACAAAAGTGAATCCCCAGGTCTGGGGATTCTGCATTGCTGGACACTAAAACTTCTAAGCACCAAAATAGCTAACTAAATTCTTATGAAACTGAAAAGCTCCTGTTTCTCTCACTTTATCTCTATTTGAAGTTCTAGTCAGTATTGAGTGAAACTTAAGCTTAAAATACATCCAATACACAAAAGCCATTGCCAGCAAGTAATGGAGTCTAGTGCATTTAATTTCAATCAAAGCAGAAAAAGTTTCGCAAAGAAATACTTAATTCAGAAGTAGCCTACTTTAGGAATCTGCAAGCTTATTTTTATTATAATCAATTCTTCTTGACTGCTCAGGGTTAAAAAGCTTATTTGCAATCTCTTCTGCAATATGGTTCTATTTGTTTAAGTGCCATAGGAAGAATCCATCTGCAGTCATAGTATTTAAGTGGATGATATTTATTCAGCTAGTACATTTTTTCTGACATTTGTATTACCTCAAAGGACAACACCGCTTTTGGAAATTCTATTTCAGATTGAGCTAATTGAACTTTTGAAGGCATGGTAATCTTGTCATGAATCAGCAGGGTTGGTTATGACTTTGAAGGGGTAACGTATCATAGAAATTGATTTTTTTTTCAGCCTCGGTGAAAAGGAATCAAGTTGCATAAGAAAATAAATTAACTTTAGATGAGCCTTACCCCTTGAGGTACATTCCCTAAAAACAATACTCCACACACACTATACTTTGAAGACAGGTTTTTTTTGTTTGTTTGTTTGTTTTTTTATGTCAAGACTAAAGCTATTCTAGGCTTATGTTTATTGCTTTTATTGAATATCTCAGTCTAATAATGAAAGTATTTGAAAAACAGGTGCCAAGACCTTTAACCATGTTACCATGACTAGCTTTCTGTATGTGCTGGGATGCCTAGAAAACTTTTACTGAAGGCAATTTAGGCACCAGAATTTGAGCAGTAGTTAGTTGCATATACCACCCTATAGCTGGGGCCTGAATCCTTTGGAGGCTCTGCCTTCAAATAGCATAGTATACTGTTCCTTTGTATACAAACTGGTTACACAAAATTAAGCTTTCCATGGCAAAGGTTAATATACTAAGTTAGACCACGTAATATTCAGAGATTAGGAATGTAATTTATGTTCTATAGGAAAAGACTACTTAAAAGCTACTTGGTGTCAAATACAAATGTCTGCAAGGAATAAACCCTTACTCCCTCGTATGTCAAGAACTGGTCAAAGCCCAAAAATTCATAAGTTAAAACTCTCACTTTATGGCTCAACCTGAAATATTGTCATTTATATTTTGCTAAAGATATAAACATTATTAAAAGTAAGTGGTGTATTTTCATTCAAAGGAAGACATTTTGTGTAAAAAGAATCTAAAAGTTGTCAGCAGGGACGATTCTCTGGAAAACAAACAGAGAGTCTGAAAGCAATTACTGTACAAACAATGAAAGAACCTTAAAATGCATCTCAGTTTGAGGAGACAAATTTATATTATATCCTATTTACCGGGATGTAAGCAAAAGCTGGGCTATTTCTAATAATTCACAATTAAATAGCAAGCATGAACTTTTCTGATACAAGCATTTAATTTAAGCCTACAAAAAGATGACACATCAATATGGCCACACCACAGAGGGTCATCACTCAGCGATTAGTGTGCTTCTATAAGGTATACTTGACTCAGTATTAGCCATTTCCTTAGAACTAAGCTGAGGAAACAATACTATTGAAGATCTCTATCCACATCTCTTATGCCCTTATTGCCACTTTTGCAAGGGGAATATTAAAAAAGGAAAAATACTGAGAAAGAGGTTTTCCTTATTTGTCTTAAAACATTTTTTCCTGCAGTATACGCTTTCTAAATGAAGCATCAGTGTGTCTCCACTACACTGGCACTGCAGCATGCATAAGTAGAATTTTGCTTGGTACATCCCTGCGGTAGCAGGGAGCACATGGGACAATTCCTCTGCACAATGTCAGAGGGCAATATGTCATCAGCCACAGCTCATTACCACTTATACCAGGGAATGATGGAGAGAACGAATGAAGCAAAATGATGACTGATGCCAAACATTAACCAACCAAAAATAATACCAGCTTATGACAAGCACCTAAAAGGGGGAGATGCCTGAGATAATAGCAACACAGGCCATTAAATTGTCTCACCACAGCTCTCAGCAAAAAGTGCCTATAGGTCCCCTGGGACTGTTACTTAATGTGGAGGCAGAGCCAGCATCTTTGCACCCTTTTGCACTATGGTTAATTACAACTTAGACCATCTGTCCATAGAGAAACAAGTATTGAAAATAGGTTGTTCTTTTCACCTTTCCTTTTTCTCCTTTCTGGATTTAGTGAATATACATATAGAACAGGACAGGACAGTTGGTAGGGACCTTCAAAGATCATCTAGTCCAACTGAATATGTACATGACCAGACCTAAACAACATTTGTGTTGGGGACCTACTGGTGCCGGTTACATGAACAGTAACAAGAAATGACTATGGTTACAGCAAAACATTTTGCCTGATCTTCGGGATACATAATTTGAGGAATAATCAAGACTCAGTTGTCTTTCATTAAATAGCAACAGTTTATCTCAATGATCTTTTTCTTTGTTGTTTTCTCCTTTCTTCGAGAGACATCCTATTAGGAAAAAAATATTTTTGAGCACACAGCTTCTACTGCCAGCAATGGACCTTAACAATAATGCTAGTATATGCCATTCACTCTGGCATACAGTCACAGTACTCTCTATTTAGCCATATATGTTTCACTCCCAGAAAAGTAAAGGAAGCTGAGCACCTCAGGGTTCTGAAGAGCACAGTGCAAAGTTTTCTGATGTTCTCATAGACCTGTCTCACACCCAGCACTCCAATATCAAGATGACTTTCATCAGTTCATTAAAGGACTTAATTAAGATAGTTTGATTCTCTCATCGTGCCTTCAGAGGAAATGATATGCACAGTCAAGTGCTGTATTAAAGTAACCTCTATGCAGTTACACATATATATATTTCTGTTTACAGAAATATTTCTCTTTTTGCTATCTTATAGTGATTCACACTTTGCCAGTTTCATTTCAAGATTATCAAATTGCATACCTACAATAAAGCATTAGGACTTTACAACTTGCAGAGATTAAAAAAAAAAAAAAAAAAAAAAGAGTACAGATGGTTTCCTCGTATGTTTAGTCTCATGTTTTCTAAAGCAAAATTAAATAGAGAAGTCTACTTCTAAATTAAGCACACAGAGAACATATCTAATTTATATCTAATTATTTTGCTTAGTTTTCTCTTAAATGACAGTGATATATTTTACAGCTAGAAATCCACTTTAATGTCTTACATATGCATCCATTTATTTAGTAGGCACATTACTAGAGATAAAAGACACGATTCTATATTGTTTTATACCTCAGTCATTCATGAGAAGCCTCCACAATAGAAATGCATAATAAAAATGAATATGCAGACATGACAAGCTTAGACTAGGAGTATATTAACCAGGAAGTTATTGACAAGAACTTTGAGGAACTGAGAAAACACAAATATTTTATAAACTTTAAGTAAAATTCCCCTCGGTATCATGCAACACTCCCTCTGATCAACTAAAAGATAGTGTCCTGAAGTTATCATAATGCAAATAAAGTAAAAATAAATAAATAAATAATAAGCCAACACAATGGACAGAGCAAAAGATAACACACAAATAATAAAATCAAAATGGGAGGCTGGATGCAAACAGACATCAGATTTGCAACTTAAGAAATCTTATCTTCAAATCTTATCGAAGAAATATTATCTCACTACCTGAAGCTAGCAATAAAGCTCTATGGTCTTGCAAATATATATTTCCTTTTCATTGCTGTTATTGCTTTTATTTTAATGGAACTTTAAATAGACAGCTGGAGCCCACTGCACCCTCTGCATAGACCCTATGTGTGTGTTTAATTTGGAAATTATTTTCTCCTAGCCAAAGTACAAAAAAGTGATTAAAGATAGAAGTACAAATAAGTTGCTTGTTGGTTCTGCTGACAATACTGCTCCTGCAATTTGCTGCTGCTGCTCTCAGAGAAAACTAATGCCACTCCGAGGGAAATGTTTTCTCTGGGAAATTAAAAAAAAAAAAAGAAAATCCTCTCTTTTAGTGCAAGTAAAAGGTATTTTTCCCAATCAAAATATGTTATTTAAAAAAAAAAAATAAAAAAATTTCAATTTAGTAATTTTCATATAGTAATTTTCATATAGTAATTTTCAATTACTATAATCCAGCACTATCATTCCACTTCAATTGGACCCATCAATTTTGCAAAATATAATTCTGGGGTACAATGTTTTGCAGAGGAGAAAGGAAGAAAAGGCAACGAAACTCTGGTCTTCCCCATACTAACAGCTGAGAAGGCTGCACTCAGCCTTCTTTCCTTTCCCCTTAATTGGCTAATGTCCCAGCTTCCACCATGAATTGCTCTGAACTGCATGGAGCGGTTACACTGATTAGAATTTAGCCAAATAATTACTCAACAGATTTTTCTGTTCAGAGTTAATTGTTTGGTTTTAGAACAGAAATGTTTGCTTAACATTAAAATTTTGACTTATTTCACCAAAAGATAAACAAGCATTTCTAAAAGATTCAAGCTGTTCAGACTTCTCCACAAGAACTCTAACTTGCTATGCTCTGTCCAGAACAATATTTTTTCCTCAGATTCCAGCACTCAACTTCCTGGAGTGAAAAATTCCTGAATTTTTACCTACTGTATCAAAGAGTATTTTCTTTTTTTCTGTTTTAAACTGACTTTCCTGGTGGTTTCAGGGACTGTCCCTGAGTTTCAGAACTGTGGAATCTGGGGAGTCATGGAGTAATCACTTGAAAACATCATCCTGAATTTCAGAGAAAAAAAAAAAAAAAAAAAAAAAAAAAAAAAAAAAAAAA